>CM060962.1:217297654-217375154 GCA_030765045.1 Tenodera sinensis | reverse complement strand
GCGTGTAGTGCGGTTTAATTGACAGGGTGTAGTGTATGTGAATTTCGAGGTATTTTACTGACTTCTGGGTTCTGATGATCTGGTTATTGAAGTTGATAGTTGTTTGTTTGTGTGTTTCTTTTCTTTTCTTTTTTAAAACTATTAGTTGTGTTTTGTCAGTGTTGATTGCTATTCTCCATTTTTGTGTCCATTTGTGGAATTGCTTTAACTGTCTTTGGACATGGTTTTTGGCTGCCGCAAGTTGTGCGTGCGTGCTCCAATATGCAGTCCTTGGTTTACGGGTCTCACCGACCTGACCGGGAGAATTATCAAAAAAATTCACCGACCATATCCTCTGATTACCAATCAGAGGACGTATACATGCCATGACAGGTCAGCATGTTAGGGGTTAAGAGTTTAGGTAGAAATTAGAGAAATGGAGAGGTTGGAAAAATAGACTCCCAAGCCCTCAGGAACCCTAATAGTATCGGGGTCAGGAGAGAACAAGAGATGACCAAGGTAAGGTCAGATAGAAAAGCTACAGTGAGGAGCAAAACACCAGTAAGTGGAAGTAATGTTCTGCTCAGCTTGGGACCTTGTGGTCGCCATTCACATATCCCCTAGACGGAGACCCCTGAGAAAAAACGTTAAATATTGTAATATATGTTTGATGCACTACTGTGTTGTGAACACAGAAAAAGAAAGTTGACTTAGCTATATTATTCTACGCCAGGACCTTCTAGATACCGGACCTGACACTGGGATTCAAGATGGCGGCCTATGTGGTGGGAACTCTATCAATAATATAAACATTTTTCCCACACTGTTGACCCCAATAATTTTGTGCTAGTTTTAAAACCTTGATAGGCAGGTTGATATGATCACATGTACAAAAGTGGTGAGCTATGGCTGATATATCTGTCTCTTTGTATTTGATATTTCTGATGTGTTCCTTCATTCTGGTTTACACACACATATATATTTCGTGGCGGTCTTCACAGTTGACATGGTAGATTCCTGATAATTTAATATTTGGAGCACTATTTTTGGAGGGCGATTCAGTAAATTTCTCCCACTATACTGGTTTTGCGGAGTCAGTGTTATATTATAATCCTTAAAAACTAAATTGAATCTGTTTAAAAATTTCGGATGATATGTGAATTTACAATATCTTTCTTAGGTATCTAAATTAATAAAAACATGAGTTGGATTTCCAAATAAAATTTATAATTTAGCAACCATGAACACATCATTAATTCTAGTATATCTACTTAAGGGCAACGAATGTAAAATTTATTTTTAAGTACTACAGAAAGAACCTTTAGAAATCCACAGATATCTTGTCTTTACTTTGCACATCCAAGCTTTAGGTGTTTTAATGGAAGAAAGTTATTTATCGTGGTTGGATTGTTTTTATGTGAAGTAACGTCTTCTCTGTAGGTTACATACAATATTACAATAAAATGTAAAATGAAGCTATTTCTGCAAAGGTTTATCTCATTTTATAAATCAGATAGAAAACAAGCTTTCATAAAAATATTTTGTAAAAGCTGTATAAAAATAAAAGATAATGGATAGAGAAAACCGTGTCAATGTAACACTCAAGATTTTTTAAAGGAACCCAAAATGTACTTCTATATCTACTTTCACAATCTTGTTAATTTGTAATTTAAGTTATGTTTCTCTTTCTTTGTGGACATATTTTTTATTTTACCCACATTCAAACTTAATATGTTGCACAGTTTTATTTATATCAGAACAATGTAGCAGATAAGAGCAATAACAACAAATATAAAAAATTATAAAAGCATATTCTGCAGGTGCACTGAGGTTAAATTTGCAATGTTTGCCCGTTAATGTAGAAGGATTGCTGAAATATTGCTTTTTAAAGCTGTGAAGTGAGTGAGCTAAGAGGAGACATGGCTGCCACGTCCTTTGAACAGCAAGGGAAGGACATGACTAATTTACTTCTCATACCTTCTACGCAAGCACGCCTGAGAATTTGGTGACCCTTCGAGCAGGTTTAGCTGAAGGTGGGTATTTACTTTTGTGAAAGAAGTGCTGCATGGCTGAAACCATTTTGATTAGAATACCATATACTTAAGAGTAAACGGGCCAGGGCCCAGCTTAGGGGTAGCCCAAGATGTGTAAGATTTGGTACTCAATAAATAAATCATTCATTCATATACTTGGTGCTGTTTTTATAATTAATATAGCTTCAGATTGAGCAATGAGACTATTTTTTCTCTCAGGGCGTGGTACTAGATGGAATGAATAAACACTCGATGTTACTTCACTATAATATATTACTTTATTAACACTTTTTTCATCGTTACAATTGAATTATCTTTCGTCGCACCAATTTATATTATATTGATAGTCTTTTTACTTTTCTAAAGTCTTTTCTACCCACTTCCACGCGCGTTATAGAAACAGGTCTTCTCATCTCAAACACACAGACGCTATTAATAATTCCAGCGTCACTTTACGTGATGCTATCTTTATTGTATACATCCGCGTATGCGTTCGTCAAATAGTTCCCGTATTGTTAGGGAAGCGATCTTTAGCTATTCTCCCTTCACTTTTAATATTAATATATATATAATTCTTTTATTTATACATATTAAATTTAAATGTGGAACTTAACATTTATGATGTTTTTAAACAAACTTAATTTTTTTGTAACAGGTCGGTGAGACCCGTAAACCAACGACATGTGTGGTCCTCCAGACATTCTGGGGGTTGTGAGAGAGCGATGTGACTGCCGAAACATAAAAATATGGTGCTCTCTAAAAAGCTGTTACATTTACTGCTAAGTCTCTTCAATATTTATATTGAAAAATATTGGAGAGCAAGAGGATTAATGACTTCATTGTCAGAAATCCAGCATTAGCTAACAACAACAACTTTTGTGAAAGATAGTACATCTTCAATGTTCTGGAAATTACCTGTGAGGTCATCTTCACTGAGGATTTTTGTATAATCTTCTATAATTGCTAAACATTAAGTGATAGATGAAAACATACTACATGAAAAATGTTGATATTTTTAAAACATTATTTATTTCAAATAACTTTTTTCTAGCATAAGTAATTTCTTAGGTATTCATTAATAATTGTTTGGTTCGTTCAACAGTTTTATTTTTTTTCAAATGCTGTCGATTTTCAGGTGTTTGTTATAATTCTATGGAAACAGTAGGGAATTTTAAGCTCAGCATACAGTGTCCAATTCTTCAACATTTGGCTATTGCTGTTCCTTTGTATCCCAATGAAATAATGTCTAATGCAGCTATTTTCTGCAACGGCTTATCTCAATTAAAATGTAGTAGATAGATAAGTAAACTCTCATAAGAATAGTTATATACACTAATAAATGACAGAGGGTAAAGAAAGTAATGTGAACGCAACATATCAGATGTATTTACATAAAGAAGTCTGACGTGCTAACTTCACATGAGTTTCTCTACTCACTCTTCTACAAACTATCATATTATTCCATCTGCTCCTTGTCAATTGAGACAAACTTTCATTACACACCCACTTTATCACAGGCATAAGGATACAGTAGGCTAAAGCAATGGTCAGAAGTTTTAAAAAGTGAATTGCTATATGACGGCTTTGGAATTCCATACTATTTGCATGTCCATGAAAAGAAAGTATAAGCAGGCATAGACTATATTGGAAATAGTTAACACCACAAAAATAAAATGTGAGCTTAAACAAGATCTACATCTTTTGTATAATAAGGCTTTGACTATATCTTATGATTTGTCAATTATAAAATAGTTATTCAAAATGAAGAGAAATTCCTAGGCTGGCCCCAGAAAATTCAAGATATACCTTTTATTTGTCCTACAAATATTTTAAACATGTGATATTTTAATTACAATCTAGTAAATTTTGTGAAAATAAAAAAATAAGGAAAATTGTTTCATATAAAGAATAGTTTGACGTGGTGAGGCTTTCATGAACTTCACATCCTTGGTGAACTTAGTTACCAAGTTCGGTGTTTAAGCAACTTTTTATTTTTGAGTTATAGCATGCAAAAGCATGCATGTACACCTGGTTCTAAAAATACCTCTTTTTTATTAATGAATCTTAAAGCACGTTTTTCTGGTGAAATGTCGGTATAATTTCAAAGAATTGTATTATATTCGGTGGAATGCTACACTTCCTCCACTCACTATTGGTAAGCAGTAGAGAAAATCAAAATTAAATGTACTCCCATTTACTGTGACACTAAAACCAATGTTCAATGTTACCAAATGTCTCCAGACTTTCTCAGAGACAAACTGAATGGAAGTCAAAAGTACTTGTAGCAGTCAATATATCCAGACTTTAAGAGAAAAAGGAAGGGAAATAATGAACATATAATGAAAGAGCTGTTACGTCGGGCTTGGTGCACAGCAAAGGACGGACGGAGCCAAGCTACTTCACACCACATGCTGTACCGTGCCGGAGAGCGGGCAAATGCATTCAAGGTCAGGCTGCCTCGCGCGACTGCTGCGTGTATGTGACTGTCAACAATCAAAGCGGTAGAAACAAAAGGGGTTTCGAGAACGATCGCGTGACTTATAGCTGTGTCATTTCTGGTGCGCGCGCGTGTGTATAACTCGAGAAAGGGTCGTGTTATGTCATCGTCAGTATATAAGGAGGCCAGAGAAGAACAGAGTAGGAGTTTTAGAGTTGAATTAGGGACATGAGTCGGTCAGTCTGTCAGTGAGGGTGAGACAACTGTGCATGCGTGTGTCATCATATTGGTACATCGTAAGAAGATTCAACGAGTGTAACATGTGCCCACGGCTGTACAGTTTGTTAGAACGGGAATGTTCAGTTTTAAAATAAGAACACGCAAACCTTTATGACAAAAATGGGCATGTAATATTTAAGGATACTGAATCAGTACTAAGTAAATAGAAACTCTACTGCTGCTTCTTTTCAGCTATTTCTATTAGTTACATAAAAAAAATATGTTTAAATAGTGGTATCACTAAACAGAATTTGGCCCAGTGGCGTGGCGTGCTACCGGTTGCTTCAGACTTAATCTGGGGGGTGGCAGTCGCGAATTCTGAGGGTTTTCAGGTTAATATTAAAATATATTTACAACCTCTCCAATTTACAGTGCCTATTTGTATTTCAGTTCAATGCACCGATTCTTCTTTAAAAAAATTAACGACAGAGTTTTCAATTGTTGCTTGCTGTTGCTTTTTAAGTTTATTTTTCCACTGATAACAAGGACAGAGATGAAAGTCTATTTTGAGTTTGAGTGCTTCTTAGATAGGTGTGTATTCTGCGGAGCGCTGAAAAAGATCGTTCTGCTGATGCACTGGTGGCAGGAATTGTCAAAATTGAGTCAGGAAGTTTATACACCTGTGAGTGTGGCACAACTTCTTTAAGTCCCATGACATACTACTCTTGGTGAACTTCGTAGACTGCTTTGTTTCGAAATTCAGGGGAAGAGCACAAATAACAGAGTTCGTTTCTTAATCGCACATGTTGACGTACTGTACATAATAAGTAAGAAAGGCCTTGAATACACTCTCTGGGAAAGTCTTGTCGGATTCCATGTATGAAGCACTGTCCAATAATGATAGTAACTGTAGTTGGTTTATATCCGAGAATCTGTTGGTTATTTGGCCAAGTATTGTATCTATGATCTCATAAAATATTCGTCGATACGACGATTTCGTCTCACTTTCTCCGTTATCCAGTCTCGATCTCTTTGAAGGTATTGGTGTTTCGTAGCAATCTTGACCAGATTCTATCCTTGATCAAATTAATTCGTCAAAATTTTCATGCAAGTCTTTCACATTGTTTTTGAAGTCATTTATTTTTTTGTTCGTAGAAAGCAATATCAAACATCTTTCTCTGAAGGATCTTAAATAATCAGACTTAGGAAGTACAAGTGAAAACAACAAAAGTAAGAATCTGAAATCAAAGCTTAGGAGGTTCTGGTAGTAGCCCGATGCACCAGCTCTTGTTTCAGCATCCCATTCATCCTCATCTTCTGCCATTAATTTAAATAAGTCGGCAAGTTCAGTCTTCAAGCTGAAAATGATATCAATCATTCTGCTTTTGTAGTTCCATATCGTGGCAAACACTGCTGGAATGCGTTTTTTCACTCCAGTGTCTAAAGCTTCTGTTCTTTTGGGCGATTTTGAAAAAATGTAGACAGTCCACGCTATTTGAAAAAAAATACTCTACGCTTCTTTATCTCACTGGTTGATTGCTGCAAAACTAAATTAGGTTTGTGGGCATTGCAATGCACAAATAAAGCTTGTTCATATTTCCCTCTGAGAACTAACTGTAAACCGTTATGTTCTTCAGCCATCATGGCCACACCATCATATGTTTGTGCTATGAGTTTCGCGACAGATTTGAATCCCTCCATGAGTTCGAACAAATGGTTGGACAAAATAACTGCTGTGTAGTCACTACTGGCATCACAAAACCCTACAAATCTTTCTTCAACCCATTCTTCTGGTGTGACGTAACGAAGAACAGTTGATAGTTGAGATTTATTTGATACATCAGTGGTTTCGTCCATGATTACTGATATAAAACTTGTCTCACTCACTTCATTCTTATTTAATTAATCAAAACACATTCTGGATGCCATTTGACGTTCCTGAAAACACAGTCGCAGTTCGAAGATGTTCCTCTGTTTGAGCAATTAGCTCTCCGTACCTCTGTTATTTGAATTTATGGACTCATCAATACCTCTGAATAGGAGTTCTTACTGAGCTACAGAGCAAACAGCATTTATTAATCGTCCCATTATATACCTATTTCTTTTCACACCTTCATTATGCTTTTCAACTGAATTCTTAAATGCGTCACTCAAAGAAGTGTTAATTCTTGTTTTTCCAAACTTTACTAACATTACAATGGAAGCAATATGAGTTTTTGAATTTTCATGACGAACCCTCAAGGTGCCAAAACTAACCATGTTACTGATGTAATCTTTTTCCTACGCATTCTTTTCATTAGAAAAAAAGCAGACATGGCCAACAAAATAGTTTCAATAATTTGTCACAACGAAGGAAGCTCGTTATGCCAAGAGCTACTACAATGCCCTTCGAAACCTCCGTGTGATTTAGTTTTTAAAGGTTTAAGATCCAGAGTTGGCCTTCTTGTTGAAATTCTGTGACATTCTTCACCAAAAGAACGTGTACTCAAGGACCAAAAGTATAATCTGAAGCTTTCCTAGCGACAAACATATTCAAGATGTTCCCGGGCTTCGAGCCAGGTGTAGTGATGAAGATCAGGATCCTAATGATGGGAGAGATGCACACTCCCGAAATGTCGATGGCTCTTCATCACTGCACCTGGTTCGAAGCCCGAGAACATCTTGAATACACACAATCACAGTCACTTTTACTCATAAATTGTGATACTATTCTTCGTATTGCACTTTTAGCATTGAATCATTTACCACATTACTGTTACACGTGAATAATTAACACTAAAACTCAAGGTTTGCCTTTTCACTGCACTGACAACAATCATGCTATAAACAAGTAACTAAAGCCTTGCTGGGTCAAAGACGTGCCACGCGAGCCTGTGAGCTCCGAGTTTGCAGCACTGGCAAAATAGCGAGTTGTTTAGGACCGGAGGATGCTAGACGACCCGTCTCGACGGATCGGTCACAAATTAACGCAATTGAAACCTGAAATTGAAGCCACTCGGACTTTCCACTTCTTTGAACAAAAAATAATGTAAAATTTGGATACACTTTATTTCAATTTATTAGCTGTCGCCGGCGGCAACAGAGGCCACATTAACGCCAAGCCACTGATTTGGCCTACAAAAAAAGCACAAATAAATTTGAAGACATTATGTACGTTAGTTGTCTTAACAACAACAAAAATATAGATTATGTTCAGAATACACAACCTCATATCTTGCTCCATCAGCCCAAGTAAATGTACCTTTGCCTTCCAAAGCTTTAAGTGACATTCGACCACTGTACATATTTCCATTTGTGAAAACAATAGTCACATGTTCATCTGGTGGCTCAAATTTTATTTTCTCTACAGGTTGCACAGTTTCCTAAAAACAGAGAGAAAAATTGAATAAATTTATGAACATATTCTTGTTTAAGTTCCAATAAGGATTATTACCCAACATAGTACAGAAGCAGTAGCACTTAACAAATGTAACTTATTACAAAAGGCTTTAGACAATGCGCAAATTGAAGGTGGTCTTTTTATTGATGTGAATAAAATATTTGATGCTGTGAATCATGAACTCCTAAAATTATCACAGTCAGAAACAAGAAGAATTGCTATGAACTAGTTTAGAAATATCTCCCAAAAGCACGGCACATCAGTTTGAACAATTTTGTTCAAGCCAAATACTATGAGTAAAGCACTGAGTCCCACAAGGAACGGTATTAGGGTCAATATTTTTTATCTTAATGATATAGGAAAAGTTAGAGTTAAATTAATATGTAAAGTATTTCAATTTAGAGACGTCTTCATATTCTATGAAGACAAATTGGAATTATAGATATCGAAAGATGTGCAAACAGGCCTTATAACAGTAGAAACATGGTTTTCAAATAACTTAATCCTTAATATAGCTTTTGCCTTGGAAAGCATAGTAATAGCAACTACGCAAACAGTTAAAGAAATACATAACATGATTCAACAGATACAACACTTGACAAACAAATGGCTTTTCAGTGCATTCCAACTCATTGTGATATAACAGGGAAGAAAAAGGGAATCCAAAGTTCAGCAAAAAACAACAAATGCATTTTCATATAAATTGATAAAAAGGATTATAAAAAAACAAATTTGATAAAATATATTGTTTATACAATCCAATGAAAATTACTGATTGAAGAAACTTATGGAAGATTGTGCCTTTGTTCCTGATTTACCCCACAAAGCTGCTGTTGCTATGGTTCAGTTAATTACCAACAGAAAAAAAGAAAAAAAATTTTTTTGAGTGCTTCCTTCAGTTATGAGTCAAATCTAAGTTTAGATTGAAAAAAAAAAAATAGGAAATAAAAAAATGTATTAGCTTTAGTTTCTGTGATTCACAATAGATGGAAATATGTTATTTTAAGAGATTAAGAGAAAACGATACATTTTAATTATGTCAACAACATTGAAAGTCCGGTTGAATCGTTTTTAATGAGAGTTGCATACCAAGAGTTGTAAATTGTTTGAAGAACTTCTGGCAGTTGATTGGGTCTGAAGAGAATCACGTGGTGACTTCACAAGCTTGTTGTCTTTTGGCTTTCCTTTGGTGAGATCCGGAGCATCTCTTTAGAGAGCAGCAGTAATCTGTAAGTATTACTTCATTACAATGGCCCTGATATCTCTGTTTCGTTTTTCATTTGTTGTTCAGCATATTTGATTGAGTTGAGGAGGGCTTTCCTGTTTGCATATGTCTCCTTCATGTAAACTACATGACCAACAGGAAAAGAAGGAAGACAGAAAGATTACTTATGAAGTAATTTAGCTTTCAAACTTAGCTTGGAGCTTAATCTTGGCTTAATCTATGAATAGCCTTCATTTCCATAGAAAGAGAGCGGGTGTAAAAATCGGTAGCATGCTTTTTTTCGGAAAGGAAGTAAAGCCGGTGGTCCCGTGTTTTAGATTTACGGTAGTAAAGGAACCTCCAGCCGAATAAAGAGGTCTCTGAGCAAAATTAAACTGTCTTTTACGCACAATATACATAGAATGGGACGCTGAGAACCACAGAATTAAAGGACGTACATAAACAAAGACTCAAGACGCTCAATTTCAATTACCGAACTGGGCAGCATCGCCTCTCTTGGGCAGACTAGTCGCACTTGCCCAGCTTCGTCTAGTCCCGCCTCGTGTCCCTTGTCATTTCGTACGCACCTTAAATGTGGGCATCGGTAGTCGTCATTCCAAGATCTACATGGAATGTAGCACGTAACCAAGGGGTGGTCCAACCTCTCCCCCTTAGGAAACATGCTAGGCATTTCATTATCATGCTTCCTAAGAAGCTCCTGAAAACGAACACCTGTAGGCTTTGGACTAAGTCCGGAGTTTATAACGTTCGTCCTGCGCGGTTTTGAAAAAAGAAGCAAACGTTGGATGTGTAGGCATACCATTAAGCCTACAATTCCCTAACAGTATATCACGACAAAGACTCACAACTGGGCATGTTGGAAAAGCTCTGATAGCCATATCAATGTCCCTATTATGGGCTGTGTCCAATCTTCTCTGCACAGATGCTCGTATTGAAGAACAAATAATAGACCCATAATCCAACTTAGATTGGATCAGTGCACGATATATTCGCAATAAAACTGTTTAATCCGCCCTCCCCCCTCCCAAGATTTGTCACTGAATACCCGCAAGACATTCATAGAACGCTCATATCGTAATATGCGCTATACGCTATCGAATGTCAACCCTAGAAAACTCACCTCGTCTACAAAGCTGGTGTTGGTCTCCTAAGGCGCCAGGAAGTTAACGCTGGTGGTCCCCTTGGGCGCGTTCACAGAGCGCCTACTTTTGGTGTTTCGTGGCGCAGGGGACCGCGGGTTCGAGTCCGGCCTCGGGCATGGGTGTTTGTAAATTTGGGTGTATGTAACAGTAAAACTGAAAAAAAGACCAGGAAAACAAAAGGAACGTAGGCAAAATGCAGAATGTCAAAAAAGTAAATAAATAAATAAATAAAAAATAAAATAAAAAACAAAATAAAATAAAAATAAAAAAGTAAATAAATAAAACATGAAAAGGCGCAAATTGACTTCTCAATTGAGAAATAAAACGGTATTTATAACCGAGCTATATGACTCGCATTCGATTCCCGCGGCCGACCTTCGTGACCCATGGGCTTTGTCGGGGGTTTTCCCGGGTATCCTGGGAAAGATACATTCACTGCATTCCCTGTTCCTCCATTTCATTTCACCTTGCTTTCAATCCAGTCTTTCAGGGTCGGATTTGTCGGTGATGGACGAGTTAGCACTGCTGTGTGGGGAATTTGCGCACTGTAACTGCTTTTCTTGACGGATGGGTGGCTTTGTGGTTGTCAGGCCTGACCGGGGAACAGCTATCGAAATCCAAGCGGCTGGTGGCTGGTTGTCGAACCTCGGTGTCGAGATAAAAAATCTCCAGCACACGTTAGAGACCCTCACATTGGCTCGCTGTTTGCCCGGGTTCCATCACGCCCGTGGAGCACTCTCATTCTATCCCTTCCTCCCAGGGGGGAGGAACCCAGCTTGGGTTCGGTGTGGAGTCCCCTCTACCTCAAGCATATTTAAAACACCATTGTTGAAGATTATCTAAACATTGCTGCAGACGGTGCACACTGAGAAGTATAATAGAGGGCAAAGTCGTCTATGAGTAAGGATGTCAAACTCCTGAAGAAGCACATTTCGGGATTGTTATAGCAGAGTAATGCCTAGTGCCGATCCCTGAGGCACTCCATTGTTCTGAACAAAACTGAGCCGGCTCTTACTTGGAAAACACAGTCCTTGACACATTTTTTAATAAACAGTGGTAAGCTTCCATGTATGTTCCAGGTGCATGGGGAATGTGGCATCCCTGCTCTTCAACACGTAATACAGGCCTTCTCAAGGCCGAAAAATATCCCAACGGTTTGAGAGCTCTTCATGAATCCATTAATGATCTGCATCAACATCGATACAAGGTGGTCCACAGTTGAATGGTGATGTCAAAAATTACACTAGGTGCTGGTCAGTTGGTGTGAGTTTCCAACAATGACCCTATTGTCACATTTTCTTAATGTGTGTATCACAAATCAGAATACTTCACACTTTCAGCAAACTGATTTTAAATATTTCAAATGGGTCATTCCATGTCTAACCAGCCGATTCAAAGCACCTTTTAATCATTAATAAGTGTGATTCTTAATTTAAATTAACTAAAAGGTGAACATAAAATGCGAATCTAAGGTTTAAATTTCAAAGCCGATTCAAAGCACCTTTTAATCATTAATAAGTGTGATTCTTAATTTAAATTAACTAAAAGGTGAACATAAAATACGAATCTAAGGTTTAAATTTCATGGAATGATTTTAAGCAGTTTCTTTGGTTATTCAGGAACAGATAAATCTTGCATGTTAAGCAGATAGATCAACATTTAGGACTTCTATATCCTAGAAATCTGTAGTGTGAAGGTTTGACATTAGATGAAATTAGTGACATATGGAAAGCTTTAGATTTTCTGAGGCTGTGTGATGGAAAAGCTGTAGTGACTTTTCTTTTGTGAGGCACTTGCTCCAACTCTAACTCTGATTCAACATTTATTTCATCTTGATTACCAGCTTGAGTCAGCATCCAATATGAAATATTTAAGAACCCAAACAATCCAATTTTTCCATTTTCAGTGTATTAACTTGATTTTTGGCTCATCTTTGTTCAATCCAAGCTGCTACAATTGCAAGGTCAAATAGATGGAATATCAATCGTATTGTCCATTTTCTTGGTTTTTGCTGCAATGTGTTAGATAGAAATCACTGGATCATGTGAGCGTCGGCAGACATTTTTCCAGGGGGGGGGCGCATGTTTGAAATTTGCAATCAGATAACATCAATTCACTATTTTATTGTCAAAATTTATAATATTCGTTGCATATAACCATGTTAATTTGTGTTAAATAGAAATTGATCTTTTAAAATAGTAGTTTAATAGTCCGTAATTGATTTCACATTAAGTTGACCAACTTCCAGGGAGGGGCCACGGCCCCCCCTTGCCCTCCCTTCGCGATGCCCATGCACTGGGTCAAGAAAATAATGTTTGAATTATACATTTTAACACTCTCCACTATCTGTTATAGCCCCAAGGAACAGGTTGCAATGTTGTAAAGGTGACATCATTTTCATCATTTGACCACTAAGAATCATTGCTGCTCACTAAGAGCTCAATTTCTTTATCACTTAGCTCTAAAATGTACCAATACAGAACTATGCAATGAATGCATTCAAATCTGTAGAAGAATTTAGTCCCAGTGTAACCTGTAGGTCACATTAACAATTAGGTCATCTTCCTATATTATTAACACTGAAATTAAGAAGTTATTAGGTACACTTAAGTCTTCTTCCTTGCACTTCTAATACTTTTTTATAATTCTACTAGTAACACTATATGCATACCCTTTCTGGCACTCGTTTTTACTTGCAAAGCAGTAAATGTTAACTTTTCCAACTTGAGCAGTCTATCCAGCAAAACAGCCATAACCCTCTTCCAAGCTAAAATATGTCCAATTGCCACATATAGCATAGAATTAATATGGAAAAAGCCAACCATGTCAGACCTCATATGCCTAGAAACAGTAAAAGCACGCTTCCTCAAAAAAATGTTTTGGGGTCACCATCACAGCCCCAAACTGACTCATCTATGAGTTAGCAAGAGAACCCTTCATCGAAGAACCACACACCAAACTATGGCTGCCATCTATCCCAGCAGAGAAGAACATCTAGAGAACAGAAGAAAGAAGAAAGAGGAAACATGGTTAGATTTCTACACAGCGGACACAGTGGTGGACAGGAAATGAGAACAAGAGAACCAGGACCCAAGTCACCTATTCACAAGACTAGCCATCCATGGGTTTCACCACAAACTGTGTAGCAATGACAAGTATTACATCCCAAGTGAAAATTGTATGATGCAACAAATATCACATCAACATGTGCAAGAAAAAAGTTAAATCCCTCAAGGACTATGGAAAAGACTAAGGAACTCTCTTTTGCATGGTTGTGCACTTTATCTTCTAATTATACTTATGGCAAGGATAATGTACATTAAAACCCTTTCAATTATCTAACTGCTAACTGTACAATCCAAAAGAAAAATACTTTTTACTCACAGCTATGGCAATGTTATCATTTGCTGCTAGTACGAGGGCTACTGCTGTTATGCCTTCTTCCCCTGAGGTAGTGCAAATAAAGAAGCATGATAAAGCATTTTATTATAACCACAAGGCAGGGATAGCATGCAAGAATTCTTCCAGGGTACTTATGGAGGTGTGTCAGCTGGGCTTGATCAATACTCATAAACAGAGACAAACTGCACCCAGCACCCACTTACAATGGAGTCAAGCTATGTGAGCATTTATTTATAAATTTCCTGCTACATCATTTGTTACTGTGGCAATGTGAAATTCTGCACCCATAGAGAGCAATAAATGGAGATTAGTCTGGCCCTGTAGCTGAGCCAGTAGAGCACCTGTCTACTGTGCAAGAGGTCCTGGGTTCGGTTTCCAGCCAGAAGCTTGGGAATTTTTCTTCCACTAGGATTATTCTCCATCCTTCCTAGAGTCTGGAAGTATGAATGGGGGTGTGAATGTGTGTGTGAATTTAATGTAATAAGTTGATCATTAATCTCCTCTCTGACATCAATCGAATAATAACACAGTCAAATTTGGTCTTTATTTTGATATGGCTCTCTTGTGCTTTCTTAATAGCTCTCTGTATGCTGGTTATTGGAATAAACAAGATTATATTGTCATTACTTAAACTGCTATTATTTCTTCTCAATTCTCTCTGTAAATATCGATGAGGCTAGTTTAAAAACAACAATGTGAAAGTCACTCATCTGTATTAATGACAAATGCTCATTACAAATTGTGGTAGTTGTTTTCAAACAGTGAGTATTTTCTCTTCATTTTTATTACTACTTGGCAAAGCAACAAGGCATATTGACCTTGGTGGTTGAGCGATAAGATCGTTTCTTATCTTCTTTATTAGAAGAGCAAACTAATAGTAACTTGGCGTATAGTCAGTGATAAAACACAAATAAATGATGCCTTGGGTCTGCCGTTATATGAGACGTTGTCCTGAAGATATGAATGTATCTGAACAGACTGTACACACCTGTCTCGCAGCATTTGTGTGATAACCTCGCTTAAACAACTGGACAGTTTTACATTCTTCCCGATACGCTTCATGGCTTTGCCAAGTACAAGATAGTTTTACTTATTTATTTACTTATTTACTTATTATTTGTTTGTTTGCGTGTTTGTGCATGTGTTCATGTGTTCATTCATTTGTTCATTCATTCATTCATTCATTCATTCATTCATTCATTCATTCATTCATTCATTCATTCATTCATTCATTCATTCATTCATTCATTCATTCATTCATTCGTTCATTCATTCATTCATTCATTCATTCATTCATTTATGTGTGCATTTTATTTCACTTTGAAGTGTGCTAGGAGTTTTAATTAACTCTAAGGGTCTTGTGTAAATTTTTTTAAAACTCCTCCAAAGAAATGCAAGGCTATTGGGCAAGTGCAACCTAAGGCTAAATGTTGTAGGAATAAACCATCAAATCATGGTTATGCTGGGTAAAATAATTACAATCTTATTCGTATAAATTTTATAGGATACTAGGTAAAACAAATTTTAATATTTTTTTCAGTGCCCTGGAATGTCATTAGGAAGCCAAGTAAACTAACATATGACACTACTATACATTCTGGTTACACAATAACTATTGAATAACCACTGATAGGAAAATTTGTTTCTTTATAATTTATAAGTTTCTGCAAATAAAAATTATAAGTTAATGATATAAGCAATACTCTGCTTATGTTGTAACTTGAACTTCACATGCACTTTCCTTCTGTGGTATTTGTGCTTTTTCAACAGTGCTTTATCATCGTGTTTTCTCTGTTTGTACTTATTTATTTTGTTTATTTTCCATCCTTCATAATGCACTCTAACAAGCAAAAGTTTTGAAGGGACAGAAAAATATCATAATCATTCTATTTGATGATGTTCATGATTTAAGAATAAGTATTTCTGCATATTTTGGCCACTCAAATGCAAATGGTTTGTGAGATTAATGAGTTCATAGAAGGGAGGGATGGAACATGTTTTCTTCCTGAATGTTAATAATAATATTAATACTACATATATACTATATCATTTTAAAGCTGAAGAATTATATATTTTTTTAACATTAAAAACAAAAAATCGATTTTTTGAAGTCAATCGACCTCCCAGTGCCCTTAAGAGAAAATGAAAGTTTGTGAACTAAAAATGGTTGTGTTTAGTTCACTAAGTTTATCAGAAAAGTTAGAAATTAAAAACAGCGGCCGAATAAATTATGAGCTTAATATTGTGCAAATACAGCCCCAGTGTAAGAGTAGAGCTTCCTTTAATCGAAAATTTGATATTACGTTATACGAAAAATTTTCCTTGCTGTGTGGATGTGAAGAAAAAATGCGCTCTTCTGTTTTGTGTGTTTACTGTTCGGCAGTGCTGGTGATGATGCGTGGACCAAAGACGGAGTGTGTGACTTGAAACACCTGCAGGAAAAAATAAAAAAGCATGATGGTTATTCTAAGCATAAGGTTAATGTAGTCAGTTTTCAACTTCCAGGAGCGTACAATATTAGATTATTTTTAAGTGGTGCTTATGAGGAATCCATAAAAAAGCATAACAAAACAGTGGAGAAAGACCGCGAGGTTCTGTCAATGATAATAGATGTCATAAAATTATGTAGTGCATGTAATCTTCCTCTTCGTGGTCATGACGAAACCGCCACATCCAGCAATAAGGATGTTTTTAGAAATACTAAGTCTTTGTAAGAAACTCAGTCCTGCTCTTAACAGCCATTTCGAAAATGCTACCATTTTTAAAGGTACTTCTAAAACCATCCAAAGTGAGTTGTCAGATTGTATGCTATATGTTTGCAGGGATTTCATTTCTGATCAAACTAAGCAGTCTTCTTTCCTCGCATGTATGGTTGATGTTACGACAGATATATCGAACACTGTGGAGATAGTGCTAGTGTTTCGATATGAACTTCAAGGTAAAGTTTACAAGCGCTTTTGGACATTTGCAAAGGCAGAATTGCATAATGTAGAAGGCGTTTTTGGAACAAATGCTTCCATTGATTGGAAATTGTCCCCAAAAGTTAATCGCACACACTAATGATGGTGGTGCTGCATTTAGAGGTCATTTAGGTGGTGTTAATGTGAAAGTTAAAGAGGTGTATAACAATGCACATTATATTTATTGTTTATTGCTAATGGCTTCATTGCCAGATGCAAGGCACTAGAAAACAACATATTTATTGTTATGCACATCAGCTGAACAACTTAAAGGAACAGGCCTCCTCTCACATTTCAAGTGTTAAAATATTCTTCCACGAGATTAGGGGTATCTGTACATTTTTTAACTCTCCTGAAAGGACTGCTGTCTTAGAAGGTATTTGTGAGGAACGAATACAAGACCTTCAGAAACTAGGTGGAATTTTCGCTCTAGGTCGCTACAATCCATCTTGAAGCACAAAACCTCGCTTATAATTTGTTTTGAAAATATTCAATCTGGAAAGCCTAAGCAATTTAATTCTGATACAATAAGCCAGGTACCAGGATTCTTAAAATAGCTGAACGGCTACATTTTTCTCTATTGGTTGAACTTCTTCAGCAAACTTATGCCTCATGTTGACGTTCTGTATGATCAGCTGCAAAAGATAGAAACAGATGTGAAAGTACGGCAAGCAGTAAGCGGTCCTGAAAATGTAGTGCAGAAAATTAGGGACCAAATACCGTCTTCTGAAAAAATATCTCAGGAACCAGAACAAAACATTTGTGTGTTGCACTCACATGACTTTCTCTACTCTTGTACTAACCACTCTTACAAATTCTTATTGCTATATCTTCTTCGTGTTAGTTGAGATAAACATTTTTTTTTTTTTTTTTAATTTTATTTATCAAATTACAACTAAGCAAACGCTTATCTAGTAATATTTTCTTCTTACATAGGTTCACATATAAAGGCGAGTTTTCCATTGAAGGCTCCCATAGTTTACACATAGTTCTTGCGGTCTCACATTAAGTCATCTGGCTTTATTCTTTTCAGTCTTCGAACTTCACAGTTACTAAGAACTTTCAACATCTCTTTGTTTTCATGGTGCTGCACTTTTAAATAATGTTTTGTTGCAGTCTTTTTTATATCTTGTATAACAGTGTCGATTTTGAGATCTCTATGTATGTCATCATTTCGTACATACCATGGTGCATTAACTATTGTTCTCAAAACTTTATTTTGAAAAGTCTGTATGTGTTTTATGTTGGTCGACTTAGCGCAGCCCCAAAGCTGTATCCCAGATAAACATTTGTACAAATTATCTTATTGCTTATTTCCTTGTAGGTGCAACGGGAATATTAGAATACAATAGGCTTTGAGCGATAGGCAAATATTTTAAAGCTTAGAGATCCCGCTCTCTTTGCACGTTTAACATATAAAAAATGAACGATGTTCCAATTCACGAAAGTTTTAGTTTTACGAAACTGACACAAATGACAAGGAATATCTCCAAAATGGTTCACTCTACAAAAAACTTTATTCAGGCATAAATTTTTAGCTTTAGCGAGATATGCATTTTTTCTACAGTAAGATTTTGTCTATCTCTTACAGTTTATGAGTTATGCAAAAGTCATCCAGAGTAAACAGGACTACATAGACTAAAGCCCAAAAATTCCAAAATACATTTCATTTGTCATAAAAATATCTTAAACATATGGCATTTTAATCAAAATCGTTAGAGCCATTTTCAAGGAAATCAAAATTTTTGAAAAATTTTTCATGTAAAAGGTAGGTTAGGGTGGGGCTATTTTCTTCAAAATCTTCATGTCGCATCCTTGTAAGACATTACATCTAAATACAAAATTGGTTTTTAAACGACTTTTCGTTTGGGTGGCTCAGTTGGTTAGACGCTGGCCTACTGATCCAAAGTCTCGGGTTCAAATCCAGCCCAGACCGATGGTTTTTAAGTGTGCTTAAAAGTGACAGTTCCATGTCAGTAGATTTACTGGCATGTAAAAGAACTCCTGTGGGACGAAATTCCGGCACACCGGCGACGGTGATGTGATCCAGGCAATTGACAGCATCGTTAAACAACAAAATATCATTATCACCATGCTGTCCACAAACTGACAGACTGACAGACTGACTGACAGACTGACTTACAGACACACACACACACACACACACACACACACACACACACACACTCACACACACTCACTCACTCACTCACTCACTCACTCACTCACTCACTCACTCACTCACTCACTCACTCACTCACTCACTCACTCACTCACTCACTCACTCACACACATGCTTTTTTTTGCATTCAGGGGTCTCAAAACATATTCCCAGTGAAGTCTCAACATTGAATTTTTTGGGTGGAATACAATACTTCCTCTACTTACCAGTAGAGAAAGTAAAAAAGAGGTGTGAATTTCATACACAGAATTTATATTCTGCTGCAAAAGAGATCTGTGACATAATTCTCTCCCAAAAGCGAGATCGTTTCGAATTCACAGATCACGGTTGCAGGGCAAAATTGTTTTTGCAGACCAAATATGAAGATTACAGAAAAATGTTACCCCTAGATAGCATTCACATTCCCCTATGTCAATAAAGATGTACTGAAGACAGAACTTTGTGTTTTCTATTCCTGACCAGAATTTGGTGAAGGTGATATAAGTGGCTGTTTGAACATTCTGAAGTTCTTCATTTCCTTCGATTTGGATACCACTGCCTTCAAAGTAATATCTAAAGTACTTAAAATATACATAGTTACTCTACCCATGACTATCTCTGAAACTGAAAGATGCTTCTCAAAATTAAAACTAATAAAAACATTCTTAAGGAACTGCATGAATGAGGAGAGATTGACTGCATTAGGCATGTTATCGATAGAGAAAGTGCTGGTGTCTGAAAATCCTGACTTCAATAAGCTTGTAATCAAGAAATTCTGTTAGAGGAGCCATCGTGTGGAGTTCCAGTTTAAATGAAAGGTAATTGCATTTGTATTTTTCTTTGGCATGATTTGATATTCTTAGCATAACAAGTCTTCATTTTGATCTAGACTCCCTGAGTCCCTCTGGGTTAAAAATTCATGAGCTGCCGCTGATAACAACTGTTCTTTCACATTTATTACAGTGTACTTTCAAATTTTTGAAAGAATAGTCATTGTGTTCTGAAAATGCTCACAATGTCTTTCAGCTAACCCCGCCAGTACCCATCCATATTGACATGCATGTTGGAATCTCAAAGAGAAACTGTTGATATGCCAGGGACTGTAGTTTGAGGATATTGTGTCTCAATCTGGCAAACTAATGCCAAATGTATTTGTAATTCTTCAGGAGCCATCTGACATTAGTAAGAAAGTGGAAGAAAAAATGTTCAAGGCAGATACACTAACTGTAAAATGGAATTCTTCAGGAGAAATGACAAAACTGTTGTTCAGTGTAGTTTTTAAAGAAGCATTCCTTCCACATTCAAGCACACAAAATCTCTTACTTCTGGACTCTTATGGTGCTTACAGTGATATAGAACACATTCAGCGACTCTTGGAAGAAGAACATCATGACCCTGAAGAGCTGACAGTAAACATCATACCAGCCTACATAACGCACAAATTGCAGCCTCTTGATCAATATTTCTTCTGGATGTACAAATATATGATATATGAACTATCTCATAGTGTTGCATTGGATCACCTGGATATTAGGATGCAGCAGTGGGACAATATCCCAAAGCTTCAGTCCTTGCTCCGAGATTCCAGCATGCATATCAATACGGATGGGTACTGGCAAGGTTAGTTGAAAGACATTGTGAGCATTTTGAGAACACAACTGACTGTTGCTTTGAAAATTTGAAAAGACACTGTGACAAATATGCTATCAAATGTGATTGGCTTACCGATAAGTTATGTTTCATGCACTTTTTAATAATTATCATTATTGCAGTACATTTGTTCAAGTCTAACAGTATACCTCATCATAAATTAAGGTCAGAAATTATTATTCTTATCATTATTAGTATTATTATTGTTAACATTCAGTAAGAAAACATGTTCCACCCCTCCCTTCTATGAGCTCAATTTTCTCACAAACTAATCATGTTCGAGTGGGCAAAATTTGCGGGAGCACTTATTTTTAAATAGTTAACATCATCAAATACAACAATATGATTTTTTTCTGTCCCTTCAGAACATTTGGTTGTAAGAGTTTTAATTAACCCTTTGTTTAAGTGTATTCAGCAATATTTTTAAATTTGTCAAGGTTCTTGTGCAAGTGCAACCTCAGATTAAAAGTTGTTGTGGTAAATCACCAAACCATGGACAATGCCAGGTATTTGAAATAGTGCAATATAAAATTTGAAATTCTAAAAAAAATAACATTCAACAAAGAAAATATGTTCCTTTATTGTACATTTTCATTACTTTTGTTTCCCATAAAGATAACAGACAGCAATATTAGATAAATAAAGAATCTGAAATAGAAATTTGATAAATTAGTTTATTCAGCAAGAATATGGAGTTTTACAAAAGTCAATTGATTAAATGTATAAACACTTGTGGTTTTTATTCAAGGTGGCTGGCGATGGGCTCTTTACCTGAGGGTCATGTTCAATGGGTATCAGATAAAGGTGGTAAGGGCTGATGTTCTGTTAATTAAATTAACAATACCATCCCATACAATAAAAAATCGGGGATTTACCAGACCAACTGTAATAGTTGTGACAAAAGCTACATAGGGAAAACAAAGAGAAATTTGGATATAAGACTTAAGGAACACCAAAGAAACATAAAATTAAAACAAATTGAAAAGTCTGCTGTGGCACATCATTTTTGGACTGAAAACCACAACATCGGCCTTAATATAAAACTGTTAAAATCTATTAATTCACCAATAGAACTGAATATTTGGGAAAAAATATACATAATCAAAAACAGTAATAAAGTTATTAATTTCGAAATACCAGCATTGAATGAAGTGTTAAAGCCCTGCGCCCCTAACACCAGATGGCAGCAGAATAGAGACAGCAGAGAAAAGGAACAAGAGGATAACATCAGTCACCCAACGGCTGATGATGGGATCGAATGGTCCTGAAAATGTTTCCGCTTTAAAATAGCAGTTTAGTAGTGAAGGTGAGTGTAAATAAGTGACTCAAAATAACCTCAAACATGAAGAATACTTCACTGTCAATAGTGCTTCTATTTTTAATATTCATTTAAGTATCATATATTAACAAATTATTTCATTTTGTAAACTTGTACATATAGTCGACATCGTATGCTATTCAGGTATTTGCTGATCTTGAAGTTTCCTTATACAACTTTTCTATATGTTGAATTCAAAATGGCATCCGTAGATATGAGTTGTGTAGTAATATTTTTCCATGCATTTGCTACCAGAACATTTGGTATTCCAATTATTAATTATGGATTACCAATAGATTATCCAAAGTTGTGATGTGCACTTGCTACTACTAGTTTTGAATATACATCTTCACTATAAGACATCTGAATCGCGAATGTACTGAAGAAGGTATAGTATTTATTTTACTTGGTTGCCTGGCTAACAACCATTATCTCTTTCATCTTTTTTCATAACTGTCACCTATGATTGATGTTGACCATGTTCTATTTCACTGAATAGCTTCAGATTTGATTATAAAATTTACAAATATAAATACAATATTCAATTCAAATGTTTTTGATGGACATATATTTTACATAATAATTACACTGAACAACAAATTTCAACTTTTGTTTTTGTTTGCACTCGAACAAACATAGGTGACTTTCTACATATTAGCTATGCTGAACTCAAATCTGAAATTCAAAATTCTCTATCACATATCATGTTTTGGAGAAATCAGTTTCAATGTTTTTCAAAAATAATGCATGCAATAGATGCAATTAAAATATTGTAATCAATCCTGAGATGAAATAATTTCATATAACTCAACATTATAATGAAAAAGTTATGCAGAATCCATCAATTACGGTTAAAGTGAACTAACAATCCATGTAAAAACTTAATAATATCACTAATTTTACTCCCTTTTTTTAAAAAAAGAAAAGCTTTTGAGAAGACTTTTGCTTGTAGCTGACATCAGAAACCTCCCTTATGAGCTGTCAACAATAGGCAGCTAACATACTAGGTGACCACTTTCCTCTGTATCGTTTCTCCTTGGCACTTTATATCCTGATGAAACCATTCTCTGTGCTCATCACTCACAGACCCCAGGTTGGGAGGGCAGAAGTCCATGTGCGAGTGCAGAAAATGTATTTTTAAGGATATATTGCACCCTAAATTTTTATGTGCCTTTAGCATGTTCCTAATAATTTCCTTGTAGTTGTCAGCTTTTGTATTTCCCAGGAAATTTTTGCACACTGTCTTGAATCCCATCCATGCTGCTTTCTTGTTTTCGGAAAGTAGTTCTTCAAAATCCCTGTCTTCCATCAATTTGCATATTTGTGGGCAAATACCAACACCTTCTCTAAATTTTGCTTTGCTTATTCTTGGAACATTTTCTTTCAAATATACCAAAAATCTCAAATCTCTCTGTTCAAAGCCTTTACAAAATTTTTCACTAAGCCTAACTTAATGTGAAGCGGCGGTAGCAAAATTTTGTCTTTACTAACTAATGCTTCATACTTAACACTTTTTTCACCCGGTATTAATGCACTCCTTACAGGCGATTCAGTTACTTCATAATGTTTTTCTGTAGCCCAACTGTCCCACTCACATATAAAACAAACAAAACTTGGTGAAACCACTCTGCATTCCCAGGAGTAACCCTATGACCTTTAAATCTCCACAGATTTGCCATTCATACTTTGCATAGTTGATAGATTTAAAAATTATCTTCAAATTCTCATACGTTTCTTTCATCTGGACAGCATGAGCTATAGCGACAGAAGGATAAGAGTTAGCATTATGTAATAAAACTGCCTTTAATGAATCAATGAAAAGACACTTATAATTATTGTCACTCAGTTTTTCTATGAGCCCATTAACAAAGAAGACCTTTCAGAGAAGTCATATTTAAGCCCCTTGTCACAATGCTGAAGTTACCTCACCTGGAATAAAACTTTTGCCAGCCTTGAAAGACAACAGATGTTGAGAGGGTGAGGCGACTGATAATTATACAGCTTTATAAAGGTTGTGGTGGTGGGAGTGGCATAGCGCAGAGGGATTTTGCAAATCACAAACGGCGCAATATCTAAAACTCATTAGGTGATATCACAAAATGGATTCCAGTTCTGAAATTTGTACTTAAAGATCTATTAGAATCACCTATTTTTGGTCAGGTGCAAATTTCAGCGTTGTACAGTGTTATTAGCAAGAATTCTCCTATTAATTTCCTTGGGCACATAATGTCTGCCACACACTTAACTGAATCACAAAACTCCTACATTGATCCTGCCAGAGAATGTGAAAATTTGACATGTAAACATATAGTATTTTTCAAAGTATGATGGTCATGAAGGAAGACAGCTCCCACTACCACTGTATAACAGGGGCGGCTATTCAGGGAAAATTGGTGGTGGCATTTCACCAATATTTGTATCTTGCCACGCTTATTTTTAAAGTATATTTATCTTTACAGGTGTGAGAGTTTTTACTACCTATTTCCTTATTTTTGTAATGCGCTGTACTCTGCTGTAGAAGTAAGCCCGCATTCTTACTGCAAATTCATGAGAACTGAAGTGGATATCGCTTTCTCCTTGTTCAAACTCAGAGGCACCGAGCTTACTGCATGGTTGCTATAACAACCATGACATCACCCGCTTAAGTTTGTTTGTGGAGGGGGCATAAAGTGAAGTATACCAAATTCTTTCTCGCCTACTTCCTGGCTATGAAACACGTGGAGTAGTCTATTGTTTGTGTTTAGTGCAGTAATGTTTTAAATATGAATCCTGTTTATGATATAGTGTGTATTTTATTATTTTCACAGCGGAAAGACGAAGATAAGGAGGAAGTTTTAAATTGTGGGCACCCTACTGAATCCCTACAAATATGTGGTACCAAAGAAGTGAAATATTCAGGAAAATGCTACAACCTTAGTTTCAAACAATCGTGGTTTGTGAAATTTCTATAGTTGTGCTCCTCCCCAACTCTGCAGAAATTATTTTGTTGGCCATACTTGCTTTTTAGCAATAAAAGCAAGGTTTGGAATAGAGAAGGATTTGCTGCTTTGTTAAATATAACACGTTCATTATACAAACACTTGGATTCCGCAGAGCATTTAAAATGCCAGGTTAATTTGAAAACTTTTGAAAGAAATCGAAATACAGTTTCAGATGCAATAAAGGAGAATGCTAGACTGCATAATATGCAATTCAATGAAAATGCATGTCGGAACAGGGTTTTCCTGCAGTTAGTGATTGATGCAGTACTCTATTTAAGCAGCAAGAATTAGCATTCCATGGTCACGATGAAACAACAGGCACAATTAATCGTGGAAGTTTTAAGGAACTGCTGATATTGCTGGTGTCTAGGAGTCCTATAGAAATACAGAACTAATATTCCAAGATAAAAGGTATGTTCAGTGGCGAATCAAGTAGTATACAAAATGAACTATTGGATTACATTTTGGACTACATCAATGCATATGTAAAATCTGAATTGGAAACTGTTGATTTTTTTCTGTCCAGGTAGATGATATGACAGGTATTACACATGTGTCTTAGTGTTCTGTAATAGTGAGGTATGTTAATGCTGAAGGATCTGCTGTGGAACTTTTCTTAGGTTTCTACGATGTAAGTGCCAACATAACATCAGAAACTCTGTTTATTTTATTGGACAACATCTGGGAACTGGTGACGTAGCTAAGGTTTTGGGGGCCCCCTGCAAAGAAATGTTGGGGACCCTACTTACTAATAAAGCTTAAAAATGTACAGATTAAAATATTACATATTTACTCACATAGAATAAGTGTTAAAATAATAATAATAACTAATAGTTATTTTCTCTAAATAAACAATATACACTCACTAAATGCATAATGCACATAGGTGAAACAAAATTGTTACTTGTCAATATTCTGGGTAAATCAGGTATTAACCCAAGCAAACTTCTATTTGTGGTACTTACATCAAATGCCTGTCGTTCAGAAGCAATAACACTGAAGAGCTAGTTATTGATTTATGCTGATACCTTATGCTCAAATTCTAAAACAATCCAATTTATTGGCTAATCAAGTACATTTTCAGACAGGTATTAGTTGTACATACTATGTACTTTGTTCGACATTTATAATAACCATATTGAATGAAATATCGTGCTTTAATGAATATTTCTATATTAGTGTGAATATTGAATAAGTAAATGACCAGAATGTGCAAGTCTGAGTTAAAGTATATTGGCAAGTGTAGGTGCAGTACTACAGCTTTCATGATTGTGTGCTTATCTTGTTTTCGTGATAATATTTATACGTGTGGCGGTTTTATATCAATGGCGGGTAGCGATGAGTTCTATCTCTGGGTCGTTGATGGGTTTGTGGATAAAAAATTACGAGTGTTTATATATTATCAATGTTCAAATTTCTGCCAAAATTAACTGCTGCAATGAAGGAACAATATTACAACAAATTGTTTCACTCTTCACAATTATGATCATGATAAATTTCCTCAGCTATTTGGTTTAACATTGTTGAATATCTATCTTTGTAATCCTTACATACACCAAACAGTATAGCATCTCGATTTCTTAAGCTTTGTCAGCTTTTCTGATAAAATATTAATTAACTTTTTATGTTTCATTGCACTAGTAAATTCTCTTGCACAATGCTTCTTGGAATATCCGTCAGAAATACAATCCTTGATTACAGATTGCCGATGTGTTGCCTGTTATGCACAATCACTCAAATCCACATTTATACTGCAGGAGGACCACACCTGTCGTTGGTTTACGGGTCTCACCGACCTGACCGGGAGAATTATCAAAATAAATTCATTGACCATATCCTCTGATCACCAATCAGAAGACGTATTACATGCCATGACAGGTCAGCATGTTAGAGGTTAAGATTTTATAGAGAAATGGAGAGGTTGGAAAAATAAAGACTCCCTAGCCCTCGGGAACCCTAATAGCATCGGGGTCGGAAGAGAACATGTCCTCCAGACATTCTGGGGGTTGTGAGAGAGCGATGTGACCGCCAAAACATAAAAATATGGTGCTCTCTAAAAAGCGGTTACTATTACTGCTATTGCTCTCTTCAATATCATCAGTGAAAAATATTGGAGAGCAAGAGGATTAATGACTTCATTGTCAGAAATCCAGCATTGGCTAACAACATATTAGTGTGAATGCTTTTGAGAACACACACATTTGGAGGTAGGCTTATTTCACACATTTAAGTAAGAAAGAGTAGGAAATGTTTACATGGTATACTTCTGTTGTCAGTATGTTGTCAGTGAACTGCATCTCTTCCAGCACTTCTTCCTAGCGATTTTTCATGGTTAAATTGAAATAAAATGTCCTTTCTAAGAAAACTATTAAAGGCAGTCTGGGGGCCCCTAAAGATTGGGGGACCCCCTGTACCATGGGGTCTGTGGAGCCCTTATTTACGCCACTACTTGGAACCTTTTGGCTACAAGAAGAAATTAGTAGGGCAATGTTATGATGGTGCAAGCGTGATGTCTGGCCATTTAAATGGACTCCAGAAAAAAAAAAATTAATGGAAAAGCTCCCTTTGCAGTTTTTGTACACTGTTTTGCACATTTTATAAATCTAGTCTTGAAACAAAGTTGCAAAAAACTGCAACAGTATTGTATATTTTTTTCTTTGATTACTGGAATTCCTACGTTTTTCCATCACTCAGCAAAGAGAACCTCTGTTCTGTTTGGGACCACACATTCCACCTGTCTGCTGGAGTTCCAACTCAAAATTGTTGCATGTAATTGTGGATGACTGGGAAAAGTTGAAAGAGGTTCTTGAAGCCATAGTTTCGTGTGAAAAGTCTGATGATAATTCGATTCTGCTTGTCGGAGGCTTTCTGAATAATATGAACAATTATGAATTTGCACTTCTGGCAGTAGTGTTTTATGACATATTTTATTTGACAGATATATAGTTTGATGTTTTGCAGAAGAGATCACAGATGTAAACTACTGCATATCAAAAATAAGGACCACTTGTGTAATGCTAAGAAACAAGACGAATGAACAGCATTTTCCAATTTGGTTTGAAATAAGCCAGTAAAATGATGGATATGCACCTCCCATGAGAGTACAATTCCTTTCCTCAGGATAAGCATGTTGAAACATGTCGAGCTTTGTATTATGAAATTCTGTATCATGTTTTGATGGAAATGAATGAAAGATTTTGTGCTTGTGAAAAATTCAATTTGTTCGCCTGGCCAATACTAGAAAATTTGAAGAATACCAAGCACGTTTTCCTTCAAGTGCACTTGAAAAGTTGCAAAATTTCTGTATTCCCCTGTATTCCCCAAGACACAACGTTTAAGGGGAGATTGTAAGCTCTATGCTTGCAATGTCAATTTTAAGAAGTTTAAGACCGCTTTTCAGAGAAACTATTTGCTCTAGAAGTGTGAAATTTGGTACACATATAAATCAATGCTTTCTAAATGTACAAACTTATTTATATTACATAGATGTGTTGATTTATATTTTTAAAATATTTATAATGAATATATTATTTTTTCACCCATTTTTTAAAAAGAAAAAGCTTTAGCATCCATGATTTTAATGATAGTGCTAGAAGAAAAAGTCAGTACCACCATAAATAACCCAGAAATGAGTGGTAAAAGTTTCATTACTCTAGAATAAGTAGTTCCTGAGAGAATGGGACAAATGTATGCAGAAAAATAAGTTTGAGAAAAACCTCAATCAACATTAGGGGAGGTTGTAAGCTCTATGCTTGCAACGTTCATTTTAAGAAGTTTAACTCCACTTTTCAGAGAAACTATTCACTCTAGAAGTATGGCATTTTGTATGCATATAAATCAATGCCTTTTTAAACATCCTGACTTATATCACATAGATATTATTTCCACATGTTTTGTTTTTTAAAAATTTAACGAATATACATATTTTTTTATTCATATCCGTCCTTGGACACTTAAATTTATTTTAAAGATACTTTTGGCACGTTTTTAGGGTTTAAAACACTAGACTATAATAAAATAGGGGTTAAACTTGCAAAATCAGCAAAAAACACAAAATTGATACTTTTGACCCAAACCAGCTTACAACCTCCCCTTAAGAAAGAACTTCCTATTGTGTATGCCAATGAGAAGTACAGAAATATTTCCACTGGAAAGATCTTAGAAATGCTTAATGTGGATAAGGACATTTTTACAGATACTTATAAACTATTCTCCCTTATACTGTCAATCTCTTCTTTTACAGCATCCATGGAATGAAGCTTTTCTTGTCTAAAGCATATAAAAACATACCTGAGGAATGCAATGTCAGCAGAGAAACTTTCTTCTTTCGCAAATATTCAGAAAGAACTTCTAGTGCAATTAATAAAAATGTAGCCATTCTATTAAGACATCATGGACAAGTTTGCAGTCTTAAAGGACCGAAGTATTAATTTGGTGTACAAGAAATACGTCAGTACAATTACTGAAATAATTATTATTCATTTATGCCAACAAACTTACTGTTGGTGTTTTTAAACACACAAGCCGTGTGTGGGCAAAGTTTGAGAGGTGAACTGGTTGGAGAATTTAATGCCATTCTGGCAGTTTGTCACAACGGAAAGTCTGTGGTTCAAATCTCAGTTGTGGCATTGAATTTTTAAGTTCCAGTTCTACCTCTCATACTAAAATAATGTTTATAAATATAGGTATGCTTCTGTTCCCCACTAACTCTTCACCTAATTTTCCAGCCACGAGCCACCACTGCTGCATAGTAACCATTAGTAAACAAAAGGCAATCCTCATAAACAGGGCAAGAGGCAATGTAGCCAGTCTTTTGCTTCCTCTATTTCCAGCCAGTATAGTTTTGTGTTAATGCCTGCATACTGGTGGGTTAGTGCTCATCTTCCTTTTCCAACCTTGCATATCACCTGAACCTGAATCCAATGATGTGAATGAACTTCAGCAACCTGGACTGTCCATCAAAGACACCAGTGAAAAATAAAAACAGCATCGCTGTTAGGAGAGGTGCTAGGTTACATAAATAAACAGTGAAGAGCTTTCTTAAAAGAGTTCTTGATAGTTGTGGAGTAATAAATAATACTAGTTTAAATAAAGTTACAGCAGAACCAACAGGCATTTGTGTATCAACAGTGAAGAATATTGTTCATATAAGTCATGTTAATACTTATCATAGACCTAAAAAGAAAAAAATTAACAAAAGGAAATTTAGGTTTGTTAGAATCAATGACTTTACTAGAGATCTACATTGTCAAACAGTTTTTAACTTCTATATGGATGGTAACCTTCAACAGTAGCATCTCTAGTAGAATCCATGAGGTGGAAGATAACATAGATTACAAATTTAACTACTCAGCTATGATGCTTTTATTGTCTTCTTCTAAGCATGGGTTTTAAATGTAAAAGGACCCAAAAATCAATCAGACCTGAAGCACTGGAAATGAAGAAGATACAGGTATAAGAGTTTGTAAAAATGGTTAGTACAAGAGTAGAGAAAGTCATGTGAGTACAACACATCAAAATTTTGAACTTGTGGTAGAGATGTGGAAGGTATGTGAATTTAGAATCGGTATTGTGTTTTGATTGGTTTGGGTGCAGAGACTTCTATAATTTTCTTCTGTCTTGTGATATTGTTTATTTTTCTTTTATTAGTGAAGTGAAGACTTTTTCTATTGCTTGTTTACTTTAATTTGAAATCTGTTACTGCCAACCACTTCTATACTATTACTTATGATTAGGTATTGAACCTTCATACAGGAAACAAAAAGTTGCAATTTGCACTGTAGGCAGTGGGAGGGGAAAGTCTGTCACACGATCACAACACACAGGTACAGTCAACACTTGAACATTGTAGATAACGTTGTTACATAATTCTATGCTGTCACCATTTGCAGTAAAATATGAACTCCTAAATTCTTGTACATGTTCAGCAGTGCATTTCGATCTTCATGCTGGAGGCATTTTATTGTGTGGTATAGTGACAGACACTATGCACTGTACGCAGTGAGCCTAGTGCTGTGCTATTTGTGCTGTGACTATCCCAGTGCAATGGCACCATGCTCTGTTAATGTGGCTGGCAACTTGCAACTACCTCATTTCTGGATAGCTGTATACAGGTTCAAAGCCTACTTATGATACTAATACAAATTGGCTTACAGAAAATTCATCATTATATCTGAAATATTTGTAGCAATGATTTTAAGAAGCATAAGGGTTAAAGGATATGTGTACTGTTATAATACTTGGAAAAATATGTTTCTTTGTAGTCTTAAAGGGGAAATAGACAATTGAAGAAAATGTAATGCTAGAAAAAATAAATATTTAGGTTGAAAATTATTTTTCTTTAGTATTTCTGCTTGAACATAATGAAGTTGTCCTCTGTGCCTTTCTTCTTCTCTAAATGTTTCTTGTGCTCCTTCTCTTCTTTGAAAGCTTACTACTTCTGTGACTGTACCTTCGCTGGTTGAAATTCTTACAATTACTATCTCTTCAGTACCTACTTAAAATTCTTCCAGAGTTTACTTTTCCAGCTTGGTAAGGTAGGTTCTGTTGGTTCACTCTCTCAAATTCCTTTGGCTCCTGCCTTACTGGAGGTAGAAAGGATTTTCTTCAAGCAGTTGAACCCTGAGAAGAGGATGATGAGAGTCAAGTAGATTCGTTCTCCTAAACCCACCACCTCAATGTGAGTTCCACTGTCTGTAAGTAAAAATAGAAACATGAGGTGTGTACATGTATCAAAACTGGGCACAAATGAAAGTCTGCCCAAGTGAAAAAAATATTATGTGGCATGTATGTGACCTTCTCTATCTACTAACATTTATTTTTATGTACACACTATTGTTGGAAATTTAGTTGTCTACCTACTTCATGTTAAATATTTGTATTTTGTTTCATAATATATTTTGTTGTATGTGCAAGGAGGATGCAGGAAACTGAAGTGGTAGGCAAAAGTTTGAAAAGGCATGGCTATATGTTGGGCTTGAAATTTAATTTTCTTTCCATGAAATTGTCAGAAACGACTAAATAGCAACAGCAATGGAAAAGAATAACAAAGCATTGAAAAATTCAAGCCAATAACAACACATATCTTAAAAATGTCTGATGCTACAAAAAAGTAATTTAAAATAGATTGTGTGTTTTAAACAGAGCTACATTTTTCCATAGTTTTTCTCTATCTCTTGTGGTTTACTGAGTAATAATTAATATATTTTTATTTCTTTTTTAAATTTTATTTATGCTGTGCTATATATGGGTAAATATGACAAACAATTAATATGTGGTCTAGAAAAACACACTATGCATTTGTTTGTTATCAACTGAAATATCACTTGAATATTTTGTGGTTCATTTATGCTGTATAGTTTATTAAGTACTATATTTTATTGTTTATTTATTGGTGTATTTGTATATTTCAATATCCATATGTTAAAAATTATAGTACATTAGAATAGAAATAATTTAAAATTTACAAGGCCAACTCCAACAAAATTTAATGAGACAGCATGTTAAAGAGAATTTTGACAATGATTATTGTACTACAGAATATTATGAAATAATAAATTAACAAAATTAAAATTGAAAATACTCATCTTTAAGATTTACGATATGTTTTGCAGCAACCAGGACTCAAATGCAGGACATGCTTTCAAACACTGAACTATGTTCCTGTATGGAGCCAGCTTGGGTATAATTTAAAACTGCCGCATTTGGCATTCATATGTGAGGCTTAAATAGGACAGGCAAAAGTAAAGGAAAGACAAAAATGTAAATTAATCACTTTAAATCAAAATGTACATCAGTAACTTCAAGATGGAAGCAGATGACAACACAACAGAAGATTAAATTAAATAGATAACCCCATAATATTAAAAAAATGGTGCACATCACTAGAGACAGATGACCTTCAACATCTTCAAGTTCTTCAACACCTATAAGCTACTTGACAGTCCTACACCAAGAGAAACCCAAGTGTAGAAGACATCAAATAGTAGGACTTAAAACTTTATTTATGCTACTGAGAAGTGGAAAATCAGTGTCATTGTCAAAAAGGAGCAAGGGAAATTTAGATAGATATCGGAATGTTACAGAAAGGGGCTAAAGTAGAAATGCAAGTAGGAGTTGTAGAGACAGTGCAAATGTGTGATGTACTGAAGGAAGACCCAATGGGAAAGTTCTGATGTATTGCTCTTACATGACTTTCTTTACTCTTGTACAAACTATTCTTATAAATGCTTATTCCTCTGTCAACTTCATATTAATCAAGATAAACATTAGCAGAAATTATCTTATTCCTAATTTTCTTATAGGTAAAAGGGGAATATGGGAATACAGTAGGCTTTAAGCAATAAATCTTCTAAAGCTGGTCACCATGTGATGGGTTTTAAATTCCATCTTTTTGCATGGCCAACAAATAAAAAGCTGAATAATGTCTCATTAAAGAAAAGTATAGGTATTATTATTGTTGTTATTGTTTGCTAATGCTGGATTTCTGACAATGAAGCCATTAATCCCCCTGCTCTCCAATATTTTTCATTGATGGATGTGGCGCTAGAAGTGGCCGGGCATATTTGCCTTTTCATCAAGCAGTTATTCTCTCAGATTCCAGGGCAGCAATTATAGCAATTACTTCCAAGTTGTCTCCAAAAAACCATACAATTATGGAATGTTGGAAAATCCTTAGCCACCTAACAGCACTTCAAAAACACCTAGTCTTCCAATGGATACCAACTCACTGTGAACTGAGTGGTAATGAGAAAGCTGATTTTCATGCTGAAAAGGGTACCAGCAGTATACAGAAATCTATAGCTAATCTACCATTTTATGCAGCTAAAAGATTAGTCAACTCTGAATTCAAAAAAATTATTGCAAAAAATATTACCATGAAAAATTAAAAAATAAAAGATGGAAATTACCAAATATTCAGACAGTAATTCCTGAAAAATGGCAGTTGCAACCTTCAAGTTGATTACGGGACATGATTGTCTGGCAAAACATTTGAACAGAATTGGGATATATTCTTCACCACTCTGTCCTCTATGTGACCTACAAGAAGAAATGGACCAAGACCACCTTCAAGTATAGGTATTATAGGATTCAATTAAGTATTAAGAAATATCTATGAAATGGTTCCACAAAAAAGATGCATTGTACACAAATTATGTGTTTTAACAAGATATACACTTTTTCTGTAGTAAGATCTTGTCCATCTCTTACAGTTTACAAGATATACAAAAGTCACCCAGACTGCAGAGGACTTCTGAGGATATTCCCTGAAAATTGAAGATATCAATGTCATTTGTCATAAAAATATTTAATCAAAATCGTTAGTCAGTTTTGAAGAAGTCAACCTTTTTGAAAAATGTTCAATGTAAAGGGTAGTCTAGACTAGGGGGGATTTTCCCTGGAAGCTACCGAACTTAAATATCAAGTTTGGTATTTAACTCACTTTTTATTTTTGAGTTACGCTGTTCACATACATATACACGGACACATTAATACACACCCACACCCCCTCACACACACACACACACACACACAGAGCATTTCTAGAAATGCTCTTCTTAGGGGATCCCAAAACATGTATTTCTGGTGAAATCTTGGTATAAAATTTTTGGATGTAATGCAATAGTTCCCCTGTTTATGGTACCTATGCAAGAAAGAATGTAAAAAGTAAGAGGAAGAATAAAGATATTACAAACTGAGATGACAGAGCATAGGAGGATAGTAAAGGAAGACTTAGGAAAATATAAAGAAGATAATGTAGAATGTAAACTAAGCATAGAAAATAGTTTGAAACTAGAGTTGACAAAGAAAGCAGGTAGCATAAAGGCAAGTTGATGAAATGCTATATTGAAACAGAAAAATGAAACAAAGACATCAGCAGGTAAGGAAATAGAAGTAATAAGAAAATTGTGAGGGATAACTCTTGTCACACAAACAGAATCACACAGAACCACACCAAATGAACACAGCAGAGGGATAGATGGCAGCAGTCTGGTGAGAAATAAGGAACAGCTTATTACACCAGAAACAGGATTAAACATGGGAAGAAATTATCAGATGCAAAAAGCAAAAACAGACCATGAAACTCACACAAAATCAACATGGAAGTACATTAAGGAGCTTCAAAATACACAAGCATAAAAACAAAAAGGAGATACATGAATCCTCTCAATGCACAAAATACTACAAAACATGGGGGAACAAAAGTTGTAAAATTCAACACAAGAGAACTTAAATGTACCTACATTTGCTTACAATTTAAAAGAATATGTAATATGTTTTAAAGCCAAACCTAATTTCATTCAAAATCCATAAAAATGACCGAAATAATTTTCTATATTTATAGCTCATGTTTATCCAGTACAGGTCTTTACTTCTTTTTTATCATTTCTGAATATAAACCAAGGGTGTAGCTTAGGGGGACGCTAGTATGCTGAGCATTCTCTTTAATTTTGTGCATTTAATTGCTTTATATCTATTTTGTTTTGTACTAATTTTTAACGTAGAACAATTATTTTATATAATCATTTAGCACTGATTTTTTTGCAGATCATACTGTTGAGCAGCTATATTTTGCTAAAATAGCAAACACAAATTTTACAAGCCAATCTGTTCCATTGTAAAATAGTGGCATATGCTAAGACAAGGTCAGCATTTCACTTCCTGCATGTGGTATGGCTAGGATGGCCTCCCCACAAACCCCTCACCTATCTCCTGCCTGCCCCTCTCACCTCAGCAAGCCCCTCACATACCCATCTGTATACGTTAGCATTAGCCGTATTCTATGGCGTGGTTCTCACTCCGGAGTATTGTTGAGGTACTGTCAATTGTGTTTCTTTGTGAATAAAATTATTGTACATCAACTCAAAGTACATGTGATATTTGCATCATAAGAATGAGTGACATAACACACCAGCTAAGATGTTTTCTCTCATTTTCTTTTTTAGAATTTTGAGAGATGAGTTCATTTTTGTTTTTTCGCACTATATGGCTTGTATTTTATATAGGTACAACACACACACATCTTTCTCTCTCTCTGTTTTTGTATGTTTTTATTAAATGTGCTTAATATACATTTTAATGTATTACAGTTCAGAATGAAAGATGTGTACTATGGAAACTGCAGTAACAACAAAACAGTGATGTTAGCTTAATTTTATTTCTTATTGGTTCTACAGTACTCTTAAAAAGTAATATTAAAAGGAAACAATGAAAAGTGTAAGTGCAAAGTGTTCAGTTTTCCGAGAATTCCGTACCCTTTACCACTTCCCAAAGCAGGGCCATCTCTTCATGCTCACTATGGTCAGGTAAAAAAAGGGCCAATTGTCAGGAATGCCAATCTATCCAGACCATCACTTCACTAATGACAGAATGGTCAACTTCCAAATATGTTAAACCACTCTTAATCATCAGCCATTACTTCAATATATTTGTAACTGAGAGTTTTACTTTATTCCTTTTTGTAATTTAACAGTTCACAGGAATGAACTTAAAAGAAAGTGAGGACTAATTATTATATTAAAAATTGCTGGATTTTCGCATTTTTTTACAAAATAAAGGGAATTTTGCTTCAATCTGTACTCATCGCTAAAATTTGCCAAAACATTTATTGATCAACATCACATCATTTGGAAGGATAATGGGCAATTGCTTTAATACAATGTCTATTGCCTTTATCATTCATGCAAAAAAAGTGCCCCCCATTATAGTGTTCCCATTTTTTTATTTCATGCTATGCCACTGATACAAGCAAGCAAATTTAACACAAATGATTCTATATGTATTTTGGTTTGTAACTATGTACATAAACATAAAATAATCATGTTTATTTTTCTCAAAAAACAAATGTCTTAACAACACTGTGATTGGACACTAGATGCATCCTTGATAAGTACTTTCTTGTACTACATCTTGTCATCATTGAATTATTACATTTTACATTGGCTCCCTATAAATGTATGAAACAAAATGGACTGGTGTGTGTGTTCTGTATAGCTTTCCTAACACAATTAAATTTATTTTCCCTGAACTTTCCTGAACTTTGAGTCCCTTAGAATAAACTGGCCATTACAAAGCATTGAATATCAATGGCAGAAAAGCATAACACACAAAACTTCAATACTACAAACACTTGCGATAGTTTCACCTTTTAATTTTGTATTTTTAAAAACGAATTATATATCAGCATTAACATTTGAAACATAAACCAGTAAACAATATATCACCTGAATAAGCTTCAACATCTCAGTTAACACATGCATTTATTACATATTTTAAATCCAGTTGATCACTGAAATAGCACTTAGTGAATGAATTCGAGTATCATTATTTAATGTTCAAAGTGAGTCAGTAAAACAGAATTTGTTAAGCCCTATTCAGATTCACAATTGTGACACACGTATAATACAGGTTGTCAAAAAAGGCACTCATGTTTGTTGGATTAATGCTCGTTGCTCTAGCGAAACTTAATACGTAAAGTACTTTTTGTGACGGAATGGACAACTGGGGATTCTTCTTCATTAATGCTGAAAACCAGTCTGGACCAACAATTTGGTTATCTACCCAAGTCGATGGCGTTGGTATATTGTTTATAGTTGCCAGTTCATAACCTAATTTGCAGATATCCTTAGGGCAAGGTCAGTAAAATATCACAGATGCATTAATAATATATTGAGCTATCATTTTTTCTTGTTCTTCAGAGAACATACGTTCATGAGCATCGGCAGACATTTTTCTAGGGGGGGGGGCACATATTTGAAGTTTGCAATCAGATAATATTAATTCGTTATTTTACTGTCAAAATGTATAATATTTGTTGCATATAACCATATTAATTTCTGCTAAATAAAAATTGAACTTTACATTAAAATTAAAATAGTAGTTTAATAGTAATTGATCGCACATTAAGTTGACCAACTTCCAGGGGGGGCCGCGGCACCCTCTTTGCCCTCCCTTTGTGATGCCCATGCACACGTTTAATACTTCTATAACCAATGTGAGACATTGATGTGCTGCCATCACTCACACACTTCTCTTTGTTTTTAATGTACCGATGCAGTGTCACATGACACACATTGTGTCTCTTTGCTGCTGCTCTAACACTCAAGTTATAATTTGCACATTATCTGCCGCAATTGATACACAGAGGTATCAGATAGTCCTCTTCGAGTCATCCTAATTCATGTTCTTGGCATAATTTCCTGTAATGAAGTAACTAAGTAAAGGATGGATTTGATGACTCACAAATGGCTAATTATTAACAATATTATACCCAATTTACTGACAGCTAATGAAAAATAACAGACAATCTGAGACTAATATTATTTTCTCAGTGTTACTTTCGTCCCCAGCTGCAATGTTACTTTTGTCCCAACCATGCTTTTCAGTTTAATTTGTATTTTTGGCACAATCTATAATAGTATTTAGAAACATTGATAATGGTAACATAAAACTAAAGGTTTTACATGTTAAATCATTTTAGCAGATTTGTGTTTATAACATTGTCTTACCATTTTTACAAAATTAAAAGAGCTAAGAAAAGTTACTTAACACAATGAAAAAGCATTTTACTCAATCACACATGACAGTTATTCTCCAATACCAGTGACTGGTGGCCAGTGAAGGACCTTAAAGAGCATTCACTGTTTGAATCATATGACTTCTGGTGCAAAATACAAAGACAGAGAGGGAATATTTACTTTCATCCCATGTTACTTTTGCCCCCGATCTCCCCTACTGTTTAGCTAGCTTAATGTTATGCTCCTGGAATAGTTTCTAGAACTTTTCGTGCATGTTTGGGTGGAATATGAATTTGCTGTATGTTGTTGTTAGCTAATGCTGTATTTCTGACAATGAAGTCATTAATCCTCTTGCTCTCCAATATTTTTCGCTGATGGATGGGGCAAGAAGTGACTGGGCATATTTGAAGGTGGTCTCGATCCATTTCCCCTTGCAGATCACATAGAGGACAGAGTGGTGAAGAATATATCATGTGGGTTGGATCTATTGTTCAGTGTTGTGCTGCCTTTTATCTGTTTTTGTCTGTCATATTTCCTTATGCATCTGTCCAATAAATCTGTTGACAGGCATATAAGGGAGGTAAGGTTAACTATGATCCCATTACATCCACATCAATGTGCCTACCAGAAAGGAAAATCATGCAAGACAGTCCTTTACCATGTGGTTGGAAAGGTAGAAAAAGCATTATATTTCCAAGAGATTGCTTTAATATTCTTCAACATCGAAGGGTCATTTAGCAGTACTATCTTCAAAGTTATGTATAGGGCAGTAGAAAAGCATGGGATGTATCTAACTTTGTGTAGATGGATCATGATCATGCTTAAAAACCACAGAAATCCTGGCTACCATTTTAGGGGAATTGAATAATAGTGGGATATATTGTCAAGGGCACTCAGATGATTTAGTTGCCCTGGCCCTGAGCAAGTATGAAAATACTGCTAAAACAATGGCACAGCATGCCTTAAATATTGTACAAAAGTGGCGCCAAAAAACAGGACCTTGGAGTCAATCCCAAGAAGACTATAGTGGTACCATTTACAAAGGAACACATCCAGGAAACATACTAGCAGCTTAAACTTTGGTGAAAAGCTGTCGGTCAGAGAGGAAGTAAGCTTATTTGGAATCCCCACCTTAAAGCAATATGCACCAAAGTTAAAATGACACTAATGTGTACCAAAAGAACCTGTGGTAGAAACTGGGGCTGAAGTCCCAAACATTCCCACTGGAGTCATACCACAGTATTGAGGCCTGTAATTAGTTACTAGGGTGGTGGAAAAAGACCAAGCAAGCAGGAGCTGTGAAGGAACTGGGAAAGGTACAAAGACTAGCCTGCTTAGCTATCACCAGTAGAATTGACAACACATCTACAGCTGGGATAGAAATTATGCTCAGTCTGCTTTCATTCCATTTATGGATTAAAATAGAGGTGATGGCTGGAGCATATAAAGACTGAAAACAATTGGAAACCAACAGGATATTTGGGACATCATACCAGCATATTGCATGAAATTGGGATCAGACAATTACAGAAATACCAAGAGACTTTATGAAGCCATTTTCCTGTCTTAACAAGTCCTTCAATGTAGTAATTGAAGGTAGGGAGAACTGGGAGGCCAGTCATCAACACCAATCACGGGACATTGTATGACTCACTGATGGATACAAAACAAAAGACAGAACAGGTTCTGGTAAGCACGGAAGACAGCATAAGGTGGAGAAATCTGACCAAAGTATTCCAGACAGAACTGTATGCCATCAGGACTTGTGTGGAGAAGAGTGAAAACAGATGCCACAGGGAATGTAGCATCTGGATATACTCAGACAGCCAGGCAGCACTGAGGGCATTCTCAGCCCTGCCATCAGGGCTTGTGTGGAGGAGAGTGAAAACAGATGCCACAGGGAATTGGAGCGCAGATCTCATATATAGGTGCAGAACCTGTCTTGGATAGTACCAAATTAATGGTAAGGAATGTTCTACTAAAATGGATTCAAGGACAGCATATAGAATATTGGAATCATGTCTTGAAACAAAAACATGGAAACCTAATAATGCAACAGCTGTGTCTTAAAAGAAGTTGTGAAATTCTCATGTTAACCAGGAAATAAACGAGACTCATAGGGGTCTGATGACTAGACATGGGAATTTCCAAAAACAACTTCAAACAATGGGGCTATCTAAAAACCCAACATGCAGGAGGTGTGAAATAGAGAAGAAAACAACCTCACATCTAATACTCCTGTGTAAAGCACTGGAAGTGAACAGATACCACCAATTTGGGACATTAGACACAAATGAGGTTGAATTTAGTAAAAATCTAATCCAGAAACTTCTTAAACTTAATAGAGATTAAGAAGGGAATGGTTAGAGTAAGCAGGGAGACAACTGTACAATAAACCTCAGGTTTTGGTGCTGGTAGGTACAGGTTAGGTCCCTCCTGTTCATCTCCCTGATTAATATCTAATATAATCTAATCTAATCTACCCACGGAGCATTTTACCTGTAGTACATGACTCACCGTTTAATATGACCACTTGTAAGGATTTGTTTTAGACTCTCTTTGAAGGTGTTATCTTCTTAGCAAAAATGTATTTAACACTAGAACCTGGCGCTCGCTAGCTACCATTAACTACGGTAGCGGTCATTTTTGACAATTCACTTTTTCTTTGCCTTTTCCATGTACATTTTGCAACTTATTTCGTACCACTTTGATGGTAATAGGCCCAATATATTATCACTGTGTATGTATCAATTATTGGAAAATTGCCTTTCTAGGGCTTAGATTCCAATTTTCTACGCTAAATTTTTTCTCTAATAATCTTGTGGTAATGGAGAGTTAATTAGGAGAAAAAAATATTTAATTTAGTGGTATATAAAAAAAGTCTGTACGATGAACATGCATTCCTTATTTATCTCTATTTTTCAACAGTATGTTTATTCAAATAAAAAAATAGCTCAAATTCTCAGAAAGGCAGAACATAGTGTAATAGTATAACTTAAGAATATTTGGGATTATGAACATGAGAACTCAACTTTATGTATAATAGAACAACTAATATTCCAACACACATCTTTATATTAGTAAACCTATTACAGTATGACAACTATGTTAGTACTTACACAGAAAGTTTCTTTCGTTCTTATGAACATTCATTTATGCTTTGCCTTTTACACACGTAAGAACGTTTCTAACTTCTGCTGTGCATTTTCCACATGCTGATTTCATGCAAATATGACTGCTTTGTTCTGTCAGCAGTTATGATCCATTTGACACTGTCATCAGCGATTAGGCGTTGGATGTTCTTCGGTTGGATTAGTCTGTATACAATGTTGTCTAGTTCCCAAGTAGGCTTCTCTTAGCTCATCACCGAGTTGAGGGATGAATCTGCAGTGTGAAAGTTCCTTGCCAGTTATTTCTCAAAACACTATCCAAGTGTTGATGGCAGCTAGATCCAATATGTTGTAAAAGCATGCATCGGCCATCTACAGGTACCAGCATGAACTGAATACAATAGTGCCATCTGATCAATCACATCCACTCCATATTTATTCTTGTTGTAAAACTCAACTGTTTCAGGAAGTTTCTTGGAGGCTGCGGATATTGCACATGAGTTGTGAAGTGTACACATTATAATTACATTCTTCTGTGGCTTTCCTTGGTAGCTGGTTAGCAAAACACAATCGTTTGTTTTCATGAGAATGGTATCATAAAGAGGAGCTCTGGAATTTCTTAGGTGATCAGGAACTTCTCATCTCGATCTGTTCACAGTTCCTACGATACTAGTGCCCGACTTCTTTAGTCTTTTAGCTAGTGATAGTGAAGTAAAGTAGTTGTCGGTGGTAACATTTCGTCCCTTTTTTAGAAAAGGATTTGTTAGAGACATCACAACATATTCTGGAACAGATTCATTCTGAGGCCGCTGATTATCCTTCCCCAGGTATTGGATAGCATTGCAGAGATACTTTGAGTTCACTTCTCCAAGCATCCTGTATTTTATACCAAATTTATCAGGCTTATTGGCCATGTACTGAATGAATGGACAGTGACATTTTGTAGCAACTAGTTGTTCATCTACTGTAAGGAATGCACCTGGTATGTAGCAAGCCTTACAGTTTTCAATAAATGTATTCAAAATAGCGGAAACCAGTGTAAACCTGTCCGTCTTTAGCCTTTCAGAACAGGATGACCTGACATCAAATTGTAAAAATCTCTTCAGTTCCATGAATCTGTCCCTTGCCATGGTATCAGAAAATATAGATGGCCCCCACTTTTTGGACCACAGTTCAACTAGTTCAAGGCTTCTACACCCAAGTGCACCCCACAAGTAAATTACACTGATGAAAGCATCCATCTCATCCAAGGAAACAGTCCATTTCTCATCATTTTTCTTCCCTCTTGCTTCAATCTCTGTACATTTTTTGATATGTCGAAGAATTGATTCATCAATGACCAACTTCCAAGCAGATGCATGGCTGCTGTCCCTTACATGTCTCTTAGCACAAGCAGTAGGGCCTCCTTTTTCTTTCACAACATTATGTTACTCTGTTCTACCAGGATTGTGACCTAGATCGATAATCTGCCACTCAGTACCCTTATCTCTACTAAGAATTTTTGTAAGTGCAGGAAGTTTTTCCTCATTATGTTGCCTTTTTCTGCCTCTTCTTATTATTGGTTGTGTTGAAGTGGTTGCATTACCTGAAGCTGTAGTGTTGCCAGTAGGCATTCTATTTTCACTTGCCACTTGTGATGTAGTCAAATTGAGGAGAGTTTTTTCAAAACTCGATAGATGCAAAATTTTACGAAATTGAGTTATATATAGTATCGGCATAATTTTCACCTTCTGCATCATTCTATGAAATCAGATTTGGCAAAATTTGATTTTTGTTCTGTATGGAAGGTAGGGAATATCAGGAGTTTTTTTCAAAACTCGATAGATGCACTTGCTCAGTTAAAGCAAAGCTTGATAGATGCAATTTTATGATTTTATAATCCAGAGTGTAGCAACCTGAATTCTATGAAGTGCATGTTATATTGACTGCCATCTCACTGTTACGATTCTTGGAATTCTCAATCATTTCTCCAAGCTTTTTACACTGTACACTATCGTTGGCAATAACTGCAAACTCAGGTTGTGCACTTGGATTTCACATTAATATGTGCAAGCTTTTTTCTTTGTTCCATTTATATCCTGTCTTTAACTGCAGAGGTCATATCGGCGGCCTTGCCAATTGGCAATGGTGATACTCATTTAACAGTGGGTTTTTCGGTCTTTGAGGGTTTTTATACGTTGAATTCACGCACACATTCACACTTTCATTCATACTTCCAGACTCGGGGAAGGATGAGGAATAATCTTGGCTGGAGAAAAATTCCTACCCCCTGCCAGGAATCGAACGCGGGACCCCTTGCACAGCAGGCAGGTGTTATACTTACATAGCATTTTTATTCTTAGTTGAGACACTGCACTATACTATGCACAATGGACAGGAGCTCAGATTGTGAAACTGTACCAGTCGTAGAATGTGCGGGAGGTAGGAATTGCAAAAACAAGGAAAGGAGATCAAAATGCAAGTCAAGGAGAGCCCATACTCCAGCAATTACATGTTCACATGGTCTCGAGTGCACTCCATGAAATCCTTAAAGTAAAGGGCATAAGCACTGTTATGCAGCTGATTTGACTTATAATATAAGGGGATTTCACCAACACCTTTCCATGCTCAAAAAAATAGATCAAGGTAAATTCCTTATGAAATATATGAGTATTACATCTCCTAATAGCAGAGTGGTGAATAAAGAGGCTGCAAATATAAAGCAGACTGTTAGCATTAAAAACAGTGTGAGAAGTAATGATGGCCGAGTATTGTCAGTATGCACTGCAAGCTTCCAAGGAATCACAGAGGTGTCAAAATTTCACTTATCTGGGAATGCACCAAATAAAACCAGAGGAGGTGACAGGAATATTACAGAAGGGCATTACTGCTGCTATAAAGCAAGACATTAAGAAGTACAGATGGAGAGAAAGCCACTATGGAAGGCCAAATTCAAGGAGGATATTTACCTCCAGAACTTAATATCAGAAAAATGTGGACCAACTTTTGCAACGAAAGAAGATTATGAAATCTACCAGTCTGCTCATTGTCAAAATATAAAAACATATTTTACAACTTCTTCAATCTTTCATTCCATACACCACAATGACACATGCTCAACCTGCAAAATGGGACCGATGAAGATTAAGACAGAGGCAGATGTGGAAGAGAGAAACGAACTAAGAACCATGTACAGACTACACAAGCATTTATGAAGGTGAAAGATTTCTTATTCATATTGTTTGAAATTTCTTTGTGTGTATTCAATATGTTTGTTATATAAATAAAACAAAATATACTGCTATTGTGGATGTAGCGGTACTTAGTTTGTAAGTTTATACCTAATAAAATAATCCTTACAAACATTAATATGTTGGTTGTATAGTACATTATGTATTATGAAAATAAATAAAAGATAATAAATACATAAATAAAAGGCAACAAAATGACAAAATAACAAAACTTCATGTGTTAATTTCTCACTCACGCAGAAAAGTTCAGCATCTATAGGTTTTTGGAAAAACTCTGCATTTTCAAATACCAAATTTGCACTAGTTAAACTATGTTATTTGTTTCTTTTCACATTCAATGAGACATATCAGGAAGGAGAATTGAATGATTAATATAGTTGCTGTGCTAACCAATTAGTATTGCCAATAAATGGAAAAAAACCGTTTTTCTCATAAACGCATTTTGTGCATCTATCGAGTTTTGAAAAAACGCTCCTCAATTGGATGGAGTTACACAGTGCTGCAACTCATGTTTAGATGATGGTTATATCAAGCTATGTTCATACCTTCTTACCTCCCTTGCAGCATGAGAATTACAGAAAATGTTATCCTGAATTTGATTTTCTGAAAATAAATAACAAAACAGATAAATAATAAGCAAAGAAAATATGTATTTATATCGTGTGCAAAAAGGAAATGAATAACTACGTAAATGTACCTCTTAGGAATACAGTTTCATGTTATGCAGTATCTAAAGCAAGCAGAATAAAACTTACCATTCAAATCATCTTCACTGAATGACTCATTTTCCGATTGTTCTGAATTAGCTGGAGGTTGATAATCATCTTCACCACTACCACGTTCTTCAAAAAGATCACTTTCTGATACATCATCTGGCATATCATGAAATGTAGCTGGTTCCAAACCATGAGACATCTTGCAGGCATAGACTCATAACGTACACTACTATAATGAACAGTTGACATGAAGACCGACAAAGCAGATTAGTGACAATGAGAAATCCAGCGACAATGTGAGTGAAAGCCTAACATACACCACTATAATGAACAGCTGGCATGAAGACAGACAAAGCAGATTAGTGACAATAAGAAATCCAATGACAATACAAAAGTCTAACAAAATTGTAACGGCCAAAAATGACCATCTCCGGGGTTCATGTTTGAACATGAAAAAACATCCACATAAATGATGACATGCCGAAAATTATTATGCTATATAAAACTATAGGTTATATCAGGAAAAGTCATGAAAGGCCAAGCCTCGTTTTAAAAAACCGGCGGAGCTAAACTTATTTAAATATCAAGAACGGTCAAAATGACCACTACCGGGGTTCTAATGTTAAACACATTTTCTGCTAGATAACCAGCAAGTTGCACTGTTGTCAACTGAACCTGAGATAGAGTATTTACAATGACACAATTTATTTTCTGTTGAGTTAGTGTTAATGGGAAGAACCTGACCTGCCAGTCTTTGAGTATTTACTTTGTTGACTTCTCCACTAGGCTAAGTGCTCATGAATTCCATGGATGTACTACACCCTTTGTCTAATATATCATATGACTTTCAGTGACCCAATATTTTTATTCTTCAGGATAAAATCTACTCTCGGATGAGAGACAAGTAATATTTCTTTGTTTGTTGCTTCCACATGTAAAGGAAATAGTTGGTTTTCACTTGATGCTTTGAACCTTGAACTATTCACTGCCTAAGGAGCACCTAAGAAAAGTAAAATTTAAAAGATGAATCAGTAGTAGCTCATCACTTCTGGTTGGCCAAACATAACATAAAACCAGAAATAAAACCTGGATTTGAAGATCTTAAGAAAAAATAATGAATTGAATTTTGGCATTCATAGAAAATTAACACATATGGATATTTATATAAAAAAACAAAAGTTTTAACACTCTTGCACATAAATTCGCTGTTTTCAATGGTTTAATTTATAGACAGATAAATATACCCCCTAATAAGGAAGAATTTAATAGAGAATATGAACACATTATTAACAAGGCATTATTTAATGGTTTTAGCTCAGAATTTATACACAAAAAGATAGAGACATTTAAATATCAAAAGGCCGTAAATGAAGCTTCCACTCTCAAAAAAAATAAAGGATGACTGCAAATTTAAAAATCTGATGTGTTACGCTCACATGACTTTCTCTACTCTTGTACTAACCATTCTTACAACTCTTATTCCTATATCTTCTTCGTGTTAACTGAGATAAACATTTGTACAAATTATCTTATTGCTTATTTCCTTGTAAGTGCAAGGGGAATATTAGAATACAGTAGGCTTTGTGTGATAGTCAAATGTTTTAAAGCTTTGAGATTCTGTTGTCTTTGCACACTTAACATATAAAAAAATGAACAACGATGATCCATTTCACGAGTTCTAAGTTTCCTGAAACTCACACACATAACAAGGAATATCTCCAAAATGGTTCACCCTACAAGAAAATTTATGAAGACATAAATTCTGTATTTTAGCAAGATCTACATTAACATACATTTGTTGTGGTCATACAAATATTGAACAAAAACTGTCCCATTGGGACATGTGAATAAAAGCAATCTGATGCGTTGCACTCACATGATTTTCTCTGCTCTTGCACTAACTGTTCTTACAAATTCTTATTCCTCTATCTTCTTAACGTTAGGCAAGATATAGAAATTATCTTATTGGTAATTTCCTTGCAGGTGCAAGGGGGATATGGGAATACAGTAGGCTTTGAGTGACAGTCAAATCTTTTAGCTGGTTGCTAAATGAAGGCTTTGAAATTCTGTTCTCTTTACACAGTCAGGAGGTAAAAAAGTGAATGTCCTTCCATTTGAGAAAAACATAAGTATAGCAAAAGTCACACAAGTAACAAGGAATATCTCTGAAATGGTTTACTGTACAAAAAAGAGCATTTAGACATAACTTGTGTGTTTTAATGAGATCCACATATGTTACTATGACAATATCGTTCAGATATTGTTTTGCTTAACAACACCTTCTTATGATGTCATGATGACATATTTCACATATAATATTTGATTTTATAATTATCACAGACATGCCAAGAGAATAACGCTGATTTACATTTTAAAACCTTTAACACGATATTACACAAAATAATCATTAATTATATAAACATAATTGAAATGCTGAAGTTGACAATAATTATCTCAATAAATTGATAACATACCAAATAGCAAAGGAAGAATACCAAATAAACAAAGTCAAACTAATGTTTGATTAAAATATTTCTTGGGTTTCAGAGAGATGGCATAATTTTAGTACAATTTTTATTGTGCACATGATCACCAGCTGTCCCTGGCCCAGTTCAAGATACAATTAGCACTTTGTAATTCACACCCTCAACATGGATTGCATTATGTTTGGGATTGGCTTAGGAAAATGAATAAGAAACAGAAAATACTTGAATGCATAGTCCAACTATATGGGGCATGAAAAGTAAAAGGAATGACCAAGGGAGATTAGATATATAGGATAAAACAGCAGGAAAAACTAGCAGAACAATCATTTGCTGAGGCATCTTGTAGGGCATCTTGTCTTTGCCATCCACAATTGCCATAAATGGGTGACCTGAGGAAACAAAATTAATTATAGACAGTATAGTATATTGTAATCAATTTTAAGAAGGAACCTCTGTATAGAAATGCACGGTTTGAATGCTCATTGAAGTGTGTGATAGTCGTACACTCACATTTTGTCAATAAATATGAGTAGCACATCGTCCTGTCTACATTATAGATGGGCTTCAAATTGTGTACGAATTCATATTTCTCCCATAGCTTAATGGTTAGAGTACCCACCTGGTAGGCGGGGAGTCCGTGGCTCGGGTCCCGCCTGTGGAATTGAATTTTTCCAATTCTACTTCTGAAACATTGCTCACACATGGCTTGTGTGTTTAAAAATAGTAAAGTAGGAGAGGTAGAATTGGAACTGAAAAATGCAATGCCACAGCTGGGATTTGAACTGGACCCTCTGCTTGCCAGGTGGGTGCTTGACCATTGAGCTACTGTGACAACCTGCCAGAATGACATTGATCTCCAACCAAATCATATTTTCCTCCCAGTAATTCAGTTCCAGTTCTACCTCTCAAACATTGCCCACACATGGCTTGTGTGTTTAAAAACACCAAAAGTAAGTTTGTTGGCATAAATAAATAATAAATATTGATCCCAGGTCATAAAGTACCAAGTCGCACTTGGGGTAATTGTCTCTGATGTGAAATGCCCTCCATGGCTTTCTGGGAGAAACATGAATCAATTGGAGAATTCATTGCCATTCTGGTAAGTTGTCACAGCAGTTTAATGGTTGGAGTGCCCGCCTGGTGATCGGAGGGTCTGTGGTTCAAATCCCGGCTGTGGCATTGAATTTTTCAGTTACAATTCTACCTCTCATACATTACCCACACATGGCTTGTGTGTTTAAAAACACAAACAGTAAGTTTGTTGGCATAAATAAATAATAACCTTGAGAAGTTTACAATATTGTGGTGCTGTATTTTTAAATAATATGAAGCTATGAGACTCTATTGTTTCTCTCCGGGCGGGGTACTAAGTGAGATGAATGAACACTCGATGTAACTTCACTATATATCACTTTATTAACACTTTTTTCGTCTCTTATTACACTTGTTATAATTGAATTGACTTTCATTGCACCTATTTGTATTTTCTTGATGGTCTTTCCACTTTTATAAAGTCTTTTAGACCCACATCCACGTGTGTTACAGAAACATGTCTTCTCCTCTCGAACATACAGACGCTAATAACAAAAATTGGCGCTTCTTTACATGACACACTTTTTTGTGTACATGTGTGTATGTGTTCATTTTATATTTTCTTACGTAAATGGTTCCTGTATTGTCGGGGAAGCGATCTTTATCTATTCTCCCTTCACTTTTAACGTTGAATATATATGGTTCTTGTACTTGTGCATGTTAAATTTAAACGTGAAACTTAACATTTATCACGTTTTTAAACATTTCTGTTTTTCTTAACAATGAAAAAATGGCAACACGTTTTCGCTACTCAACTAGTTCTTATCAGCATGAAAAATAGATTGCATCTGCGATAAGTATTTACATAAATGATTTCCTTTTGGGGTCTAACCATATATTCTGTCTCAATTGTAATTCTCAGACTAGTTCCTCCAGGTTTGCTAAGACACATTTTGCGATTATGTCTAAGTCTGCCATAATTCCTCCAGTCTCACTCACTAAAACAAAATTCAATGAACTTTTTTGTTTATTTCTAAGCCTGCAAAGTCAATTTATCTTGATAAAATGGCTGATCACAATGAATCTTTGCAAAATATAATTAAACTCAACTTAACCTTGTCTATTCTCAAAATACACTATCCTTTTTTATGAAAAAATGATTTTAAATGTAATAAATGCAGCTGTCAAACAATAGATCCACCACAAACGCCATATATTGAAAGTAATCAGCAGTGGCAAATCCCATACGAAATTAACAATTTCAATTTTTTCAATTTTTCAGCTGTTCCTTTGGGTTTTTTAAATGCTTTTTTTTTTCCCTAAATCATCCCAGTATTGAGGCAAACAAAACACACACAAAATTTATTCAAATCAGTCAAGTCATTTTTGAGTTTTCACAAGATTAATGCATGGTAATTGATTTTCATATACAGGATGTAAATGAGTGGCACTGCGCAGGTTTTTCTGGTGGTGGAGGGTTCATTGACAATCAATTTGAGACAGGAAACCAATGGTCTACAATATCAAGTTAATAAGTTATATGTGTTCAAAGTAATTCGAGATTGTGACCAATAAATCATGATCAGAAAGAAATATAACAATATTATCCACTGGAATCGAAATAGTGCTTATGAGGAACTTAGCAAAGCCTGCCTGCCGTCTCTGAAGAAGCGCTTCTAAATTGTAGTGCTGCGAAAAGTCCTTAACTTGGACACTTCATGTGCATGCCACTGCAATGTATATTAGGCTGCAATGTATAGTGGCTACAGAAATATAGAGCAGCTCTAGAGCGTGTGCTTTGGCCGTGAGGTCATGTCGACTGACTGTGGACCTACTGAAACCGAGAACCCAATGAGGGGATAAGTATTTTTTTCTCCTTTCTTTTTCATTTTGAGAAAAATGTGTGTTTGGTTTAAAATAGCAAAATATAACCATCATATGCAATGCACAGAGTATTGTTTACTTTTGCTTCTACTGACATCTGATGTCTTAGGCTGGAGGTTTGTGTGTTGCCATTTGTCTGAAGCTGACTAGGTTATTTATCAATGTTAATAAGAGAAATTTTCCTGCCAAAAGTTGACCTGCTGCAAACAGTTCACAAAACGTTGAACCAAGTAATAGCACAAAGTACTACAACTGCCCAAAGAGATGCTGAATACCTATCTGTTAGCATGACAAATGTCTAATACTGTCAGTAGATGATCTTAATAACCCCAGAAGACACAACACCATATGGTCACTGTTTCCTGCTCGTCACCCAGGTCTCATTTCCTATTTGTCCTCAGCACACAATAACATTGTGTTAGGCTTGAACCATCTCATTTAAGTGAAAACAAAATTCTTAGTGTGTACCTATTATTTAGGTCATGCAAGTGTATAATAGTTAAATTTGAAACAAAAAGTTTAAACATTAGTTAAACGAAAAATTAGAACACAACACAAATGTTTCATGTAAATCAAATTAGATTAAGCATGTGCTTATGAAGAAGAAAGGAAAAAAGAACATAAAAAATCTGATGTGTTGCACTCACATGACTTTCTCTACTCTTGTACTAACCATTCTAACAAACTCGTATTCCTATATCTTCATGTTAGTTAAACACTTGTACAAATTATCTTATTGCTTATGTCCTTGTAGGTGCAAGGGAGATATTAGAATACAGAAGGCTTTGTACGACAGTCAAATCTTTTTGACCTTTAGATTCCGTTCTCTTTGCACGATTAACATATAAAAAAATGAACAACGTTGTTGCATTTCGCTAAAGAAACTGACACACATAACAAGGAATATCTCCGAAATGGTTCACCCTATAAGAAAATTTATTGAGACATAAATTGTGTATTTTACCAAGATCTACATTTTTTGTGCTGAGCCTTGCCTAAGACTGGAATGCTGTTATCATAAATCATACCATTCCCCAGACATACTGTTACTGTGGAGTACTACTGTAAAGTTTTGCAAACTAATCTACAAGCAGCTTAGAAGAAGAAAACGATGACACTTCCTGAATAAGCCACCCATCATTCTGCATGATAATGCAAGTGTGCATGCAACAGTGGTTGTGACTGATATGTTCAATTGCTGGGGCTGGGAAGTGCTTTACCACCCTCTTATTTTCCAGATATAGTTATACTCTTGCAGGATCTAGAAGAGCCATAAACCACCACTTCTACTTTCACTGTGAAATAGGTCAAATAGGCAACTGATTTTGTGATAGAACTGTCAGGGGGCGAGAGGATAGTCATTTAGAACCAGAAGTTAGTACAATATCTTTCCTCTCCCTCTGTAGACAAGGACAGTAGAAAAAGTGACAAGTTATAAAATTTAGAGCTGACTCAGGGGTCTCCGTCTAGGGGGTATGTGAATGGCGATCACAAGGTACCCAAGCTGAGCAGAACATTACTTCCACTTACTGGTGTTTTGCTCCTCACTGTAACTTTTCTATCTGACCTTACCTTGGTCATCTCTTGTTCTCTTCCGACCCCGATGCTATTAGGGTTCTTGAGGGCTAGGGAGTCTTTATTTTTCCAACCTCTCCATTTCTCTAATTTCTCTATAAAATCTTAACCCCTAACATGCTGACCTGTCATGGCATGTAATATGTCCTCTGATTGGTGATCAGAGGATATGGTCGGTGAATTTATTTTGATAATTCTCCCGGTCAGGTCGGTGAGACCCGTAAACCAACGACAGGTGTGGTCCTCCAGACATTCTGGGGGTTGTGAGAGAGCGATGTGACCGCCAAAACATAAAACTATGGTGCTCTCTAAAAAGCGGTTACTATTACTGCTATTGCTCTTATTGGAGAGCAAGAGGATTAATGACTTCATTGTCAGAAATCCAGCATTAGCTAACAACAACATTTTTTGTATAGTATGATTTGGTCTATCTCTAACGGTTTACCAGTTATGCAAAAGTCGTCCAGAGTAAATACAACTACAGGGGCTATAACCAGAAAATACAAGATATAATTTTCATTTGTCATCAAAATATCTCAAACATATGACATTTTAATAAAAATCGTTAGAGCCATTTTCAAGAAAATAAAAATTTTGGAAAAATTTTCCATGTAAAGGGTAGTTTAGGGTGGGGCTATTTTCTTCTAAATCTTCATGTCACATGCTTGAAAGACATTAGACTTAAATACCAACTTTGGTTTTTAACCGACTTTTCGTTTTTGAGTTATGCTGTCCACAGACTGACAGACTGACACACAGACTGACACACAGACACACACACGGACCTTTTTCTAAAAATGCTTTTTTTGGATTCAGGGGGCCTCAAAACATGTATTTCTGGTGAAATCTCGACATCGAATTTTTGGGTGGAATACAATACTTCCCCTACTTACCAGTAGAGAAAGTAAAAAGTGTACTTACCATCTTTGGGCTAATAAAAAATTTAAAATTTTTTTTAATGGACATGGCATAATGTTGGCTCCTCAAAATAAATATACTATAAAAAATGTGCTGAATTTTTCTAAAAAGGACAAAATTCCAAATTACAAGAAGTCTGGCATTTATCAATTTGAATGTCTAGACTGCAGTAAGGTTTACATTGGTAAGACAAAACGACATTTGGAAACCAGAAAAAAAAAAAAGAACATTTCAGAAGCATTAAATATAAACAGTTAGAAAAATCAGTGGTGGCCAGATCATTTTTGGTCACTTAATCATGAAATAAACGGCAAGGTTAAATTATTAAAAGCAATTAAACAGACTCATTGAATTGATGGTTTGGGAAAAAATATTCATTTTGAAAAATAGGGACCACGTTATGAATTTTGAAATACCTTTTACTGATTCTGCTACAAAATTTGTATTGAGAGAAGGGGGGATAATGACGTTATCACATGATGTCATGGCAGGTGACGTATACGTGCCGTCATTGTGAAGTGGTAACGGTTTTGTAGCTAGTTTACAAGGTCAATGTTGCCTTATGATGATACATAGGAGTATCGAAAGGGCCGTGAGATATTTTGAGTTTAACTCAATTTATTGAAGTGAAGTGTGAGTCTCTACATACTTTGTGTTATTTGTGAACCAGAAATAAGATGTTTAAAACAGCCAAAACCAATGCAGAACTCAAGGTACCTAACTATGGGAAAATATATTTCATAATTGAAAATGCACACAAAGTGATGAATTTTGAAATCCCACCAGTTAGGATAAGAGGGCAGCACCATGAACAGTTCAAAGAATGATTACAGCCTTGATGTCAGTTGGTACACAGCAATATTTGTTAACTGGGCCTAGAGTTATTCCTTGAATATTTTCATAAATTTCTAGAAGGTTGTGAATGAGGATGACGCCACTCCATGGACTGCCTTTTTGTTTCTGGCGCAAAGTGGTGCACCCATCTTTCGTCCCCTGTAACGATCCGAGACAGAAAAGCCTCTCCATTGGTCTCAAAATGCTCAAACAGTTCAGATGAAATGGCCTCTCTTTGAATCTTGTGGTCTGCTGTGAGCATTTGCAGAACCCATCATGAGCATGTCTTCGAATATCCGAGAGCCTCGATCAATGCAGACGCACTTCCAATGCTGACCAACTCCAATTGTTGAGTTGTGATGTGCCAGTCGGCATGAATAATGGCATCAGGATGATTCAGCATGTCTGGAGAAGTGACTGATCATGGAGCTCTGTTTCTGCATTTCCTGAGGCTTCAACTTTATTTACCCATCACTCAACAGTACTCCTATCAGCTGTAGCATTGCCACACACTGCACACAAACGTTTATGGATGTTCAGCACAGTTTCTTTTTCTGCACGCAAGAATTCAATTAACAACATGTTGCATGTAACGTGAGTAGTGTGTAGACGCCATTTTTATTCTGTACTACGGCTGTGCCATCTGCCAGTATGGTTTGAAACACAACTGGTGCACAGAAACATCAAATGTGAAGCACCTACAAGGACGTTTGTCTATATATATATTAATGGATTTTTAAACAAATTTGGGACATTATATATTGAACAACCCTCATATATTCCATCTAATTCCCTTTAGTTACTGCATGCATAATGTCATCCATTATCAATATAAATAAAACTGGAGATAAGATATATCTCTAACGCACACCACTTTTTACATCAATTGACTGAGTAAGCTTCCCATTGTGTAGAACTTGACAGCTATATACATTATACATTTCTTTTATTGTTTTAATTAATTTCTCTGGAAATCCATACTTCTTTAAGACCTGTCATATATATATATATATATATATATATATTCATGTTTCAGGGAGTTAAAGGCCTGTCAAAATCTGCAAATGTAGCATATAAAGTGGCATTCCATTCTCAGCTTTGTTCTATGATCAATCTCAATGTGTTAATTTGATCAATACAGCCACAGTTCTTCTTGAAACCAGCCTGTTCTTTCCTCAGTCATGTATCTAATATCTTACCTATTCTATTTAGGGCAATTCCAGTAAACACTTTGCCTGGTAATGACAATTCCAATTCTCACATGTTGATTTATCACCTTTTTTGGGGATTTTAACAATAATGCCTTCTTTCCAGTCTCTAGGAATTTCTTCTTTAATCCATACTTTCCTGAATAGAGACAATAAAATGTTTGCAGGTGATTCAGTGTCACTTATCATAATCTCAGGTGTCACTTGGTCCTTTCCTGCAGATCTCCCTGCTTTGATTTGTTTTAATGCTGTTTTAATGTCACTCAATTCTGGTGCATCTACATTAACCCTTAACTGGTGACGTGATGTCTCTGAGATGTAGCTAATGTAATGAAATAGAACTATCGATAACGAAACAGAGTTATCATGTGATGTTTATAGTACCTTCCTATCTCTGTTTAGAAAACGTTTCGCCATCACCTGCATCAATATAAATCTTGTTATTTATGGGCTAGGAGAAGCTAAAGTTTTGAATATGTCTCTCAGACGTCATGTCACCAGTTGCATGACTTTTTCATCCATCTGCATTTTAGCAGTATAGCAGCTTACCATGTTACAGCGTGCTGCCCTTCACAGTTCGTAGGGCTTAACGATCCTGATTTTGAATTCAAAGTCAATGAATGGTTAAATGAAGATGTCAGTGACATTGAAAGTGATGTGGACAGTGAGTGTGCAATATATAGTGAACATGATACAGCTACAGAAACTGAAAATGATGCTTCGGATGAATAAATGGAAAATCAAAATGACCACAACGAAGAAAATGATGATTATGAAGTGACACCTGATATAAGGAAAAGGTATTTATAGGATAAGAACCGTTATAAGTGGGCATTACAGGAGCCTGTGAGAAATATTCGCACATCAAGTCATAATATCCGACTACCTGCATTGCGGGCTCTTAGATGAACTGGAGGTAAAATAGACTGTAATACTGTCTGGAATTACATGTTTTCTTTTGAAATGATGCAGTTAATCATACAGTGGACCAATGTGAAATTGGGTAAAGTGCAAGACAAATATCATCGTAAGGATCGTTCTAAAATACAGAATGTTACCCAATTTGAGTTTAAGGCTTTTCTTGGAACGCTGATCTACATACACTGCTGCCTTCAAGTCAAATGATGAAGATATATAGTCTATTTTTGCAACAGATTGTACAGGAAGGGAAATATTTCGTCTTGTTATGTCTGCAAAGAGATTTACAAATCTCCTGCTATACCTGAGATTTGATGATCCTGATGACAGAGAACAAAGACCTCTTGACAATCCAGTGGCGCTTATATCCTAGCTGTTGAACATGCTAATTGAAAACTCACAGAAGTCATATCGAAGGGGAACCAATGCCTGTGTCGACGAGATGCTAATCAGTTTCAGAGGACGATGCAGGTTCAAAATGTTTGTGTCCTCAAAGCCTGCAAAATATGGGCTGAAAATGCTGTGCCTGAACGATGCAAGAACAAGTTACTTTTATGATGGTTATTTGTATGCTGGCAAAAACACTGATGGGTTTGGGCTTTTGGCAGAAGACAAAAAGCTGAGCAAGCCAACACAAGTAGTTCTTCGTTTGTGCAAGTCAATTGAAGGAACAAACAGAAATATTACTTTTGATAATTGGTTTACCTCTGTGGAACTGGCTGAAAAGTTGAGGTCGAAGCAACTAACCTGTATTGGAACAATAAAGAAGAATAAGAAGGAAATCCTCAAGCAATTCCTGCTATTTAAAACAAGAGAAGTGAGTCCAACACTATATGCATTTACCAACAGCCTTACCCTCCTTTCCTATGTTCCTCAAAAAAATAGATCCATCATTTTGATTTACTCAATGCACCATAACAAAGGAGCTCCTACAGAATCCAGAAGGCCTGAAATAATAGAAGCATACAACACCATGAAAGGAGGTGTTGATAGTCATGATCAGAAATGTTCTTCATATTCTACCAGTCGGAGGACAAGAAGATGGCAAATGGCTGTGTTTTTCAGAATAGCAGCTGCTATGTTCTACATATATCATTCCTATCCTGAGAATTCTCAAATTTCAAAACTGGATTTTCTCAGATTATTAGCATTCCAACTAATAAAGTCCCACATGCAGAAAAGAATTGAGGACCTTAGAATAGCAAGGGCGTATGCGCCAAAAGCTAGTTTTGAGAAAAATGTGATTAAAGTTTTACCATGCAGTATATATTAAAATCATCCATAGAGAGATTAAAAATTGCTCAGAAATGAATCTAATACATTAATACTGCTAATTAGGAATGTAAAATGTTACTTGGCAGGTATTTAAGATTACATAAGGTTAATTTCATCAACAATATAATTCAGATAACGTATGATTTCATGCGCATTATAGCCAAAACATTTACTTGTAAAGTTAGCATTTTGCAAGCAATACTTTAACTAATATTGGTAAATATTTGTTCTAATACTAACAAAGAATACTTCTAAAGTGAATATAAAGAAATAAGTTAACAAAAAGTATGGCTGGATCACCGAAGATGTTTAACCTCTGTGCTGTGCTGTGAGGAACCAGAGTATGTTAGTAATGTAAAGTATGGTCATCCGCTGCTGCCTCTTCTTCTACCTCTGCTGTGTGCCTTTACTACGTGTTTGGTTTTTTACCTTATGTTTTCTTTATCTGTATTCATCTTCTTCTTGGCCATATGCATTTTCTGCATGCGGGGTTTTCTGGGAGGATTTACGTGGTGAGAAAATCACTCCTAGTGCTTAATAAAAGTAAATCACTATGCTAAATGCACTAAAGGTTTGTTCAATGGTATTGTTAATAAACAACACAACTCTAGAAATATAATGCTAAACAGAAGTTAAACTGGGAGCTGCAAGCCACTAAAACATGTTACAGCTCTCTTTAAAAGCTACAGATTGAATTAAAGAAATACCCCGTACTGGCAGGAGTACATCTAAGCAGAAACTATTTATAAAACTGCCAAAATGTTTCAAAGGTTAAGGAATGACTATTTATGAGGGCTAAAGGTTTGAAAATAAACAGTAGCCTCTCTTAAGTGATTTATTGTTACATTCTCTTCAACAGCAACTGTCACAGCCTACGGCCGGCAGGTTGGCTCATACGCCTTTGCTATTCTCGAGATTTGCACGTAAGGCCTAACACCATGCTGTATTCAAATGGAGAATTCCTTCATATCCAGGGCGTATCAACCATTCACACTTAACTTAAATTAACTTAACAGAGTAGGCTTCATACTATATTTTGAGAGGTAGAACTGGAACTTAAAAATTCAATGCCACAACTGGGATTTGAACCACAGACCTTCCGCTTACCGGGCGGCTGCTCTACCACTGAGCTATTGTGACAAACTGCCAGAATGGCATTAAATTCTCAAACCAGTTCGTATTTCTCCTGGTAAACCACAAAGGCAGTCTCACATCAGAGACAAATTACCCCAATGGTGACTTACTATTGTAAGTACTTTATATCCCAGGATTAAATAACCTTCAGATGGTAATTATCTGATGAAATGTCATCTTTTTTTTCATTTTGGTCATTTTTCTCTATTTTAACGTTTTAGGTCATTTTTAAATATTTTAAGGCATTTTCCAGTCATTTTTAATACATATTGGGACATTAATAATTTTTAAATAGCGTCATCTCTTGCAATGACCTGAGTCTTGACCGCGTGGGCCCCAACTAGGTTAAATTTGTCGTAGAGGACTTCCCCTTCTCATTGTCTCTCACTGCTTGGAGTTGAAACCAATGTTTTGTTTCAATTGCGTCATCTCTTGCAGTGACACAACTCTTGACCGCAAGGGCTCCATTTGTTGTAGGGGATTTCCCTTTTTCATTGCCTCACACTTCTTGGAGTTGCAACTGTGCACATGGGTCAGTGAACTAGCCGATTTGTAACAGTGTAGCAGCATATCGGACGTGATAAACATAAGCGGGCTGTGGAAAACTCCAAGAAGCGCAATAATGTGCAAATGCTTATTTCTGAGAGTGTAGGATCAAATGTTGGCACAAGTTCAGAGTTTTTTAAGGAGTTATGTGACGTGCTTGTGTCTGCAAATATTCCTCTAAAAAAGCTAAATAACGCTAAGCTGAAAAACTTTCTGGAATATCACATGGGGCGCTGTTTACCGGACGAGTCAACATTAAGAAACAATTACATTCCATTGTGCTATGAAGAAACTATGCGAAATGTAAGAGAGTACGTCACAGGAAAGAAAATATATGTCTCCATTGATGAAAGCACGGACAGTGAAGGTCGGTTTGTAGCCAATGTAATAGTAGGGACGCTAGAGCTGAATGGACCAGGTAAAATATTTTTGCTAACTTCTGAAGTGTTAAAGAAAGTAAATCATTCAAGCATATGTATTCTGTTCGCTAATTCCATGTCATTGCTTTGGCCGAATGGGATCTGGTATGAGGACGTGCTGCTTTTTATTACTGATGCCGCCCCTTATATGGTTAAAGCGGCAAGATCAATCAAGGATTTTTATCCACGAATGATACATGCAACCTGTTTGGCACATGCCTTACACAGAGTGGTGGAAGAAGTGAGGTCATACTTTCCGCAAGTAGATGTGCTTATTTCAAATACTAAAAAGATATTTGTCAAATCCCCCGCACGCAGAGAAAATTTCAAATCTCATTTCCCTGGTGTTCCGTTACCTCCACAACCAGTAATAACACGATGGAGCTCATGGCTACAAGCTTGTTTTTATTTTTGTGAACATTTTCAAACAGTGAAGTCCTTTGTAAATTCCCTTGACTCAGAAGATGCTAGAGCGATTGAGGTAGTCCAACAGCTGTTTAATGATAGTGAATTAGAGGGGCAGTTAGCTTATATCAAGTTAAACTTTGGTTGTTTACCATCTATAATTCAAAATCTTCAAGAAAGGGGCATTGCACTAGACAAGGCTATAGCTTTGGTTAAAAAAGTTGAAGATACATTGAACATCGTGGCTGGTGAAATTGGCAAGAAGATTCTAAAGAAATTTACAAATGTGTTAGAAAAAATCCAGGATACAAAACTCTTTGCACAATAGTTAAAGTACTTCTAGGGGAAAGTTTTAAATCTGTGGAGATACAAGAGGAATTGACACCCAGTGACTTGTCACTATTCAAATATGCTCCTGTAGTAAGTGCGGAAGTGGAAAGAAGTTTCTCGATGTACAACAATGTCCTTGCCAACAACCGTCGTTCCTTCACATTCGAGAATCTTCGAATGTACACGGTTATTTACTGCAATGGAATGGACAGCTGTTAATTTAAGGTATGATTTTAATTCTTCATAATAAATATATTTTAGGTACACTCAATTTTATTGCTAGTTAATTCGTGAATTTTGTTCTTATTTTATATTAATACCTTTTAATGTTGGAAATTAATTCTGTACACATATTAATTCAATACTCTTTAATGTATAATTGTAATTTATAACTTTTGATTAGTAACTGTTAGGAAAGTCAATCTTTAGATCTTTTTTTAAGATGATTAGGTCATTTTCACTGAATTTTTAAGTCATTTTATTGGTCATTTTTCAAGCATGTTTAGTTGATCAAAATCCGCCCCCTGGTAATTATTAATTATTTATGCCAACAAACTTACTGTTGGAGTTTTTATACACACAAGCCGTGTGTGGGCAAAGTTTGGTGTTTAAAAACACCAACAGTAAGTTTGTTGGCATAAATAAATAATTCATACTATATGTTGCAAGAAAAACAAAAAATTCATATTCTGGCGCTTACGCCCTTGCTATTCTAAGCACCTCAATTCAGAATCACAGAATTCCAAGAGCAATAGGGGCTGGCATATCAAGAATCCTAAATGTAAAGCCTTACCTTCAGAACCAGAGTAGAAATTTGAAACGCGCAAAACTTGTCAACTTTGTCCAGCAGCAAAGAAGAGAAGAACTTCTTAGGCCTGTTTGAAGTGCAAGATACCAGTGAGTTTTGAGTGCACCAGAAATATATGTGTAAACCGCACTGAAGATGACTAGTTCATTGCATGAAAGAGGGGAAAGAAACCAATAGTTTACCCTATGCACGTTTTATCTGATACAACTATAGCGTGTGTTGATATACATTTTTGCAATCAGTGTTTGTTGTTAAACCATATGCCGGTACAGTTTTACAAATAAGGTACTGCTAGTGCAAGTGTAAACAAAAAAAAGTGAAGTATTGCGTTTACGTTGTTTTATAGTGCGTTAAAAGGTTTTTATTAAATAACGTTCACAGTTTCTGCAGATATTAATAATAACATATGCATAATTATTGTTAAAAGTGCTCTTCTTCAAATAAAATATCATGAATTCAAATAATAACATGTATGGTGCATTTTTAAACAGCATGCATATAAGACGTCTCAGAGACGTCACGTCACCAGTTGTGTGACAAGTTTTTCACGTCACCAGTAAAGGGTTAATTTCAATATCAACATGTTCTTGTGGCTCTTGATTTACTGCATTCATATCATTTGTACCACTTATATCATGGCTATTCCTGTTTAATAAATCTTTGAAATGTTGTTTCCATCTATTAAATGTTCTTTTTCATGTCAGCAAAGTACCATCCTTGCCCTTTACTGGACAGTTATAATCATGCATCTTTCCTGACAATATTTTCAGATACTGATAAAATGCCTTCAGGTCTCCTCCCTTTACTATTATTTCTGCCCTATCAATGAACCATTTTTGTTTATCTCTATGTGTCTTTCTTTTCACTTCTATATTCAGATTATGAATAGAATTATATATTATTATATATAATTATAGAATGAAATTATACTTTTAGTTACAGCTGAAAGGAGAAATTTTGATTTAATGCAAGATTTTAATTCTGACATTATACAATCAAAAGGTATGGCTTTGAAGCAGTTTCTTAAGTAAGTTGTCTGAAATCATTATAACTAGTAAAATAGAGGCAACAAAGGCCGACTTCAATTGTCATAAAAACAACTAAGGAAAAAATGGTCATTAATTGATGGTAAAACAATTGAAGATATAATGTATACACCGTGATGTAAAAGATATTAAGGTTTAAAAGTAATAATTTAATAAAACAGTTTAAGGTGGTGATAATTTGAATTAAGTGTTTGATACAAGCTTGAACTGTGATATAGGCCTGTGTGGTCATTCATAGTGCTTGGTCATTGCTCAGGGTTTTGGGTATAATTTACGACGTATTCCTCTAAAAATCAAACACCTATCCATACTGCCACTAAGATTTATGACCAGATTCGTCAAGCTCTACTGTCTGAGGCTAAGCCGTGGGGAATAATAAGATGCCAAGTCATCTGCACCAGCAACGAATATATAAAGAAAACCATTACAGCTTGCAATGATGCTACACTACTCATAGCAATGAATACAATTTTTATAAAAGAGTGGACTGCAATATGATGTTAAAGAAGCTCAAAGACATCGTGAGTACAGAAATTGATCAGGATCATAAAATCAGTCAGTTGCCTGTACATTTTAACTTTAAAATATCACTTGATACTGTTAGGTAACTTATACAATTTAAAGATAGTATGCATTCTTCAGACAGCCATGACCTTTGTGATTTACCATGTTCTGGATAGCTAATGATAGCCGCAACCCTGCAGAATGTCAGTAATTGAGGCAACAATTTTGAATGACTGGTGGATCCAACTGATTATTTGAGCACTTCAACATTTACTCAAGGGTCTCCATCTAGAGTACATGTGAATAGCGACCACAAGGTACCCAAGCTGAGCAGAATATTACTTCCACTTACTGGTGTTTTGCTCCTCACTGTAACTTTTCTATCTGACCTTACCTTGGTCATCTCTTGTTCTCTTCCAACCCCGATGCTATTAGGGTTCCTGAGGGCTAGGGAGTCTTTATTTTTCCAACCTCTCCATTTCTCTAATTTCTCTATAAACTCTTAACCCCTAACATGCTGACTTGTCATGGCATGTAATGTGTCCTCTGATTGGTAATCAGAGGATATGGTCAGTGAATTTATTTTGATAACTCTCCCGGTCAGGTCGGTGAGACCCGTAAACCAACGACACGTGTGGTCCTCCAGACATTCTGGGGGTTGTGAGAGAGCGATGTGACCACCAAAACATAAAAATATGGTGCTCTCTAAAAAGCGGTTACTATTACTGCTATTGCTCTCTTCAATATCGTCAGTAAAAAATATTGGAGAGCAAGAGGATTAATGACTTCATTGTCAGAAATCCAGCATTAGCTAACAACAACATATTCAGATTATTAAATTCAATAGATAATGACTTTTTTCTGACTTCTAGTCCTACACACACTTATTTAGTGTTTCATTTTCTTCCTTACTTCTATGGTTTCCCATGTGTCTGTAGTCATCAACCCTTTTTCCTAACCTTTTAGTAATCCAATTACTAACTTCTAGGACATTTCCCTTTATTTTATTCCAGGTTTGTTCTATATTTTCTGAGTCAGATTCAGCTTGGCTCAATAACTGAAGTCAGTTACTTAATTTTAACTTTATTTGCTCTTTCATATGTTTCTTCTTAATTTAATTAAAGTCCAAACTTTTACTTCTAGTCTCATATTTCTTTGTTGCAGCAAGAATTTTAATTTTGAGGCATGCAACTAGCAAGTGATGGTCACTGCCAACATCTGCATCACTTTTACTTCTTACATATAAAGAAGAGCTTCTCTACTTTCTTTTAATTTGAAAGTGATCAATCTGGTTTTCTGTTTGTTGTTCTGGTGAAACCGAAGTTACCTTATGACAGACTTTGTGTGGGAACCATGTGCCTCCTATTATTAAGTCATGTTCAGCACAAAATTCTACGAACAGGTTTCCATTTTCATTCCTTGTTCCTATTTCATGCTTACCAACTATTTGCTCTAATCCATAATTTGTATCACCATTTTTGCATTGAGATCACCCATAGCTATTACAATGCCATTTGGTCTAGTTTTATTGATTGTGTCCCTTAGGGAGGGATTTGTATGCATTACATGTGCCATTGCTCTTGTGCTTTAGATGGAGCATTATGGACCTGGTGAAGAACCTCCTGTTTTAGAGTCACTGTTCCTTCATTTCTTTGGAGTGTTGAGCAATGCACTTGTTTGTAGAAAGTTCCTGTTTCTCACAATCATTGATGTACAACTGTAAAGGTGCTGTGATCAGGCAGATGTCTCTTTGGGTAAAGCTCAGCATAAAATTCTTGTGCCCTTTTAGCATTTCCCCAAGCAGTACCATAAATGTGGTGCATCTCTGCTGGTTTTGAGTAAGTAAATTGGAACATTTTTATAATATGCTGTAAAACTGAAAGCCCTTCCAGCAAACAGAGTACTTCAGTTATGCTCATAGCTGACATTGATAACCAGAACCACAATGCGCTGAATAATTTGTGATGGATTCCTTTACATATAGTAAGTAACAAAATGTAGGTTTTAGGTTAATGGTACTATAAACAGTGTTAAAAACAGATTACAAGTTATATTCCAAAGTGCAAAGAAAAACAAAACATAAGCTACATTCCAGTACTGAAGGGGGAACAAGGATCTGAGAAGGAGAATTTCATCTATCCCAACATGGTGATTGAAAAACTTTGTCCTCTAGCTCAATAACAAGACGTTTACGGACATATGCTCGCTGTGAGAAAATATTCAAATAGAACCCCTTAATCATGCCTTCAAATTATTCAGTGTTACTCTGACTCAGCTTGCATAGTAATCCATATTAGTAAGGTTATTTACACAACCATTTCAAAAATGACTCTGTTTCCTTGTTAGACAGTTTGCCTTTCAAAGTATTATTTAACATAGCAAATACTCATAGCATAACAAAGTACTCCAGGTTTCCAGCGTATAAAGGGTCCAGTTTATATAGGTGTTTACTATACTGAAATAAAAGCTTGTGTGTACCTAATTTCTAAAGTTATTTGTTTTCATACTTATTTTAAAGTGTGAATTTATTATATAAGTTACCATGTATCAAAAGTTTCAAATATCAGATTACAAACCTTGAAATTCCAGCAGAAGGTAGTTTAATCTCTAAATTCACCAACCTTGCACCAGATGATGCTACGGTTATCCAGGGAAAAAGAATATGATCAAGGAATCACCAGTTAGTTGACCAGTGGCCAAAAATGGAGGCAGATCCTCGAAACATGCCCTGCCAATAATTTGGTAAATGAAGCAATATGAGTGTTTAACATCAGTTTATTTTCCATTATTTAATTATTTGCTTCACTGTGTAAAAATGTTAATGAATTTAAATTTAAATGAACCCAGTTCTGTACATCAACCTAATTTGTGTTATGATGAATACTTCCCTCCAAAAACCGAGTATGGTTCTAAACTATGAGAATATACAATTTCTAATAGATTTTGCAAAATTATATTCAGTATTCATAATTTAATACTGGAGTAGAAGCATGTATAACCTTACCTTGATTTTGTTCACTGGAAGTGAATTACTTGTGAACTTCTTCAGACATCTTCTTCCTTGTTCCTGTGATCTCAGTGCATTTATTCCCAATTATTTGGTTCTTAACAGCAGCTTTTCTATAGATGTGAAGATCTGTGCTTCTTTTCCCTCCATTTAGCCACAGTATTAGATGCATCAAAGGTTATACAGCAATTGCCAAAATGTTTAATGAGAAATTTAGTCAAAAAACTTGAAGTTTGAGGTAAAACGGGTAATGAATTAGAACTATGTCTTGCTTGCATGATGTGCTCATACTGAGATGAAATTAAATTAGTATGGTGTAATGTTGCTATATACGGTAATGCATTTCTTAAAACTAATAGGATGCACACTAAAATAAGATCATAATTATGGCAGTCCAAGGCAAACCAAAGCTTGGCATTGTTTTACTACGTCCACACAGGACTCATGGTAGTCATAGTGGAGTGATATGTGATCAGCATGCATAAGTGTATAGATGAAGTTATAAATTCTTAGCATGTCCTCTGAAAAAATAGACTTGTAGTGAAACAGGGGCTACACTTTAAGATGGTCAAAATCTGACTAGCTGAGAAAATGTTGTTCAATAAAAGAAGAACACAAAACAAGACTCTAATCAACACAAAATGCCCTTATTGGCATGGAAAAATAAAAAACTCAGAAAGCAGGTGAGGGAGTTAGGATTCCACGGTTTTTGGTGTATATTTCATATCTCAGTTTGAATGGACAAACTTAATTAAGTCCATTTGGGAAACTTGGGCAACCTTCTTCCATATTATAAAGCATTAGAAAAATGTGTAAGGTCAATTTGCTAAAACGAAAATACTCATCCTGATTCACATATAGCATACTACAGAATGTATACAAATAAGACCCCTATTACACTTCAATAAATAACTATAGCTACTTGAAGTTCAGTCATACTGACCTGCAAAGATGTTCTTTCTGATCCAAGTGATGAAGTTTGAGATTTGGCCATTACAACAATGGTGCTAGCTACATCTTGGGATGTCTTCCTTCTATTTTGAACAATACAGAACAAAACATTTATCAAACAAGGAAAAAAATGTAGTATAAAAATAAAATGATATTTGCCAAATAATGCACGGAAACCATCTTTACAAAAATTTAAAATTGTTTACTTGTTCCATTTTTAACTTAAATGATCTTCAAGCTGACTGAGATGTATTTTTTTCAACAATACTATAGTTGGATTGTGTTCATAATAAAAACATTACACTTTTTTAGACAAAAACATTGTGTATCTTTACTAAAAGTATAGTCTGGGTAGGTGCTTGTACTTTGAACAAGTCTTCCTTAATGAAGTCCAGGAAATCAAACAGAAATTAAACCTTCCATACATTACAAAAAAATAATTTACAAACAAAAGTCAACCTTTTAGACCCATTTGATATTGAGTACAATCTACAGTCAGCAGAAGAACATAAAAAATCTGAATCCTTTCCCTCTATTTTGAAACATGTGTCACTAGAAATAATGAATTTCAAGTATCCTCCAAATGAATGAGTAAATGTTTACACTGATGGACCCAGCTTCTAAATAATGGTGGTACTGGTGCTGCTGCAGTATGCTCACTCTTTTCTTTCCATAGAAGATTAAGTTTTATTCTATGAATTTTAATGGTGAAATTTTGGCATTCATTCTCAACTTATAAATGTTCTATATCAAATAAATAGATTTAAAGGAGTTCTAAAATTATAACTCTACAACAGCTGTACTATCCAGCATCTAATACAACAGTCAAAAGCCTAAATATCACAGAATGTTACAAGATTAGAAAACAATTAATTAATTTAAATAAAGAAGTAATGCTCAATGAATACCAGCATTGTATGAAATAAGGTTGAATCCCAATAACTGGATCTAAAATGGAATCAGAGTCTGCCAAGTTACCAAAATGTGGAGTTTTATGGAATAAGGGATCTCTTATTCAGAACGCATAACATAATACTGCAAATTATATAAATACATATTCTAGCACAACACGGGAAACAAAAGTATAACATATTCTAAAATGTATATTATATAGTGTAGTTATAGTAGTATACTATATAGTGCACAATAGAAATGATTATACTTTAACAATAAAAATTAAACAAATATTATAACAAAAAAGGTCGCCGAGTCACACGGAATGTCAAGTTATCAGAGTCAAGTTATCGGTACTCTACTGTACAAGGTAATGAAACAGCTGATTTTCTGACCAAGAAAGATCCTAATATTACATTAAAATCATCTAGTCCACTATCACATGACTATCAAAACAATAATTACATCAACATGAAATACAAAAAAAATCTGATGTGTTGTACTCACATGACTCTCTCTACTCTTGTACCAACCACTCTTACAAACTCTTATTCCTATATATTCATGTTAATACAAATAACCATTTGCATAAATTATCTTATAGCTTATTTCCTTGTAGGTGCAAGGGAAATATTATAATACAGTAGGCTTTGAGCAATAGTCAAATATTTTAAAGCCTTGAGATCCCATTCTCTTCGCACGCTGAACATATAAAAAATGAACAACGATGTTCCATTTCACGAAATATTTAAATTTTCTGAAACTAACAGAAATAACAAGGAATATCTCCAAAATGGTTCACTCTACAAAAATATTTATTTGTGCATAAATTGTGTATTTTAGTAAGATCTACATTTTTTGTATATTAAGACTTTGTCTATCTCTTACGGTTTACGAGTTACTCAAAAGTCATCCAGAGTAAACAGGACTACATAGGCTATAGCCAGAAAATTCAAAATATACATTTCATTTGTCATGCAAATATCTTAAACATTTTAATCAAAATCATTACAGCCATTTTCAAGAAAATCAAAATTATCAAAAAATTTTCCATGTAAAGGGTAGTTTAGGGTGGGGCTATTTTCTTCAAAATCTTCATGTCACATTCGTGAAAGACATTACACTTAAATACCAACTTTGGTTTTTAACCAACTTTGGTTTTTAACCAACTTTTCGTTTTTGAGTTATGTTGTCCACAGACAGATACACAGACTGACACACACACACACACACGCGCACACACACACACACACACACACACACACACACACACACACACACACACACACACACATACACACCTTTTTCTAAAAATGCTTTTTCTTTGGATTCAGGAGGTCTTAAAGTATATAAGGAAAATTGAAGCTATTAACAGTGAAGCAACAAGATTCTAAAGTAAGAACAAATTAGAATCTTAAAGTATATATTTCTGGTGAAATTTCAACATCGAATTTTTGGGTGCAATACAATACTTCCTCTACTTACCAGTAGAGAAAGTAATTAAAGAAGAATATGTGTAACAAGCAAAATGAAAATTATGGAAAAATCTGCCTAAGAACTTAACTAGAATTTCTATACTACCGAGAAAATCCTCCTTAGCAATGTTTAGATTATTAATAGCCCATAACTGTCTCAACAAACATCTATATCATTGGGATAACGGAATCACCAGCATGCCCTTTCTGTGAACTTGAACAAGATGTGGAGAGAGACCACCTACTCTACTTGGGCCCAAATGACCTAGCTGTCGATGACCCTTAAACCACACTCATTCACTCACCAACTCTACTGCCCAGCTTTCAATCAACACACCAACATTTCATGTGTTAATTTTTTATCCCAAATCAAATAATTGCTTAAGTTAGTGCGATAACTGCCCATAGCATATTCAGCTGTAGATGGGGACTGGAAATACACAGAGGAAATTTTACATCTTTTCCTCATGAAATTAATCTGCTTTATGTAATGGTAGGAAAGTGAGTGAGCATTACTACTGCAGCCCCACTATTCTGTGGAGAAAGATGAAGGGTTTCATGCACTGTGTGCAAGAGCAACAGGTGTTCAGTGGTTCTAGGGGAAGGTCACATTCCTGACTAATTTCCAGATGCCACATTGGGATATCAGAGTGTTTAAAGGTGTGTTGTATCTTAGAAGCATTCACATTCACCCACTGAAACTTCATGTATAGCAACTATTAGTTCTGTTCTTCTAGCTGGTGAACTCTGGTATATGTATTAGGGTGGTCTTTATATATGGGTTATGTCAAATGTTTCGAGCGCACACCCCTATACTTTTTTACTTATGATTAGAGCGAGGACATATATCCACTGAAGAAGAAATCAGGTTGACTGCACGGTGAATTGCTTGCTTGACGTCATCACTGCTACCTCGGACTGAGGGGTGAAAAGCATACTGTGGTTCAGTATGACAGCTGTACCGTACAGATAGGGAGTTTTATTTTCTGTGCGATCCGTGTTTACATACGAGGTGAATAATGTCTTCAGCTTTAGGTGATGGTAAATTAAATCACGTATTCGAAGAATTTGGAAGAAATAATTTCATATTGAATGGTGATACGATACAATGTAAGTTATGTTATTCACAAATCAGAGATTCCAAGGAGAAACGGAAATTGTTGAAGCAACATTGCAATACCAAAAAACATAAAGCACATTTTGCAGCATCAAAGAATAAAGAACACGACCATTTGTCACTTCAATTGGAGTATTTTGAAGACATGTGCAAAATATTGGTACGTAGTAACATACCATGTCACAAAGTAGAACATGCTGAATTTAAAATGTTCATAAAAATACACTAAGCAGGAGCCTCCCAGTGCAACAACCCTACATAAATAGTATCTATCACAATGTTATGATAAAGTTATGGCTCAAATTCGGCAATCTGTGGGTGACAAAATTTGGATTTACATAGACGAAACTCTGGATTCTGTGGGGAGGTTTGTTGCAAATGTAATTGTGGGAGTACTTTATCCAGACAGATGTACTAAATTATTTCTATTGACGCTTGAAGTTACTGATAAGGTTAACCACAAAAGTATTGCTGAAATTTTTCAAAACAGTCTAATTTTGCTGATAATGTACTACTTTTTCTGACAGATGGTGCAAGCTACATGCTAAAAGCAGCTAAAGAAATTAAAACTACACATCACCCAAAATGGTACATTTAACGTGCATTGCTCACGGCCTTCACCGTGTAGACGAAATGATATGCTTCTGGTACAGTGATGTGGACTGTTTTATTGCTAATGTGAAAAAAAATTTCTGAAAGCCCCAAACAGATTACCGATTTTCAAAGAAATGGCCCCTCGGGTCCCTTTACCTCTCCAGCCCATTGTAACTAGATGGGGTAGTGGTGATGGCTAAATGCTGCTGCATATTATGCAGATTATTATGATAAAATAGTTAAATTAATCAATGTTTTGGATAGTGAAGACAGCTGTGCCATTAAATCTGCTCAGTCACTGATTTCAGGCAATTTACGTAAACATTTGTTATTTATTAAAAAGAATTTTCCAGATGTCACCAAAACTATTCTGCATTTAGAATCAAGAAATCACAAACTGCCATATGCTTTACAATTGATAGAAGAGCTTTATATGGAAATTGAAAATACAGATCCTGCGCCTGTCACCGAAGCAGTGCAAAATAAACTGAAAACCGTGTTGGAGAGAAATCCTGGTTACGCTGCAATGGTTCATATAAAAATTGGTTTACAACAGCTAGACAAAATGACATTTACGTATGATGAACACAATGCAAAATATCTTACGTTTGCTCCCATTACATCATGTGACGTTGAGAGAAGTTTCTCACTGTATAAATATTGTTTGGATGACAAGTTTTTACTTTTGAACAATTTAAAACATGTATTATTTTTCACTGCAATGTTTTTGAGGAATGAATAGATGACATTATGAACTGATGTAAATGGACTAGAGCTTCTTACACAGCCCTGCCCGTTTGCTTACATGTTCTGAACACCCGTGCTACACCGTCTGCCAGTCACCACGGAGCATGTATAGTACGAGCGCGCAAACATTGTAGGCGATGGGATATTTATCCTCGCTCTACTTATGATATATTTTGATAATGTGCCAAATTTAATTAAAATGAATACTGCAATGGATTTAAATATCTAAATAAACTTAACTACTGAGAGGGTGCTTGTATTTTTCTAATGGCACAAACAATTGAAACCAACCTATACATGTTTTGAAAATATGTTTATTATACTTAAATCAAAGAAATTTAAGTATTAATATATAATGGAACATACAAATGTGGGAATGCAGCTTAAATCAATACTGGTTTTAACATGATTTTCTTTTCAGTCTTTCTCTTTTACAGTCTGGTTATTGCCTTCACCGATCTTGCACACATAAAAAAATTAATTGTTTTTGTTCTTCATTGGCCGTTAATAGTCCAGTGAATTCTTGCATCAACTTCACTCCTCTCTCTGCTGTATAATTTACCACCTCTTTTCTTTGGCACTATGGTAGGAAGTGTTTGAATCCCAAGATATTGGATCCATATTTAAAAGATCTGAAGTGCTTAACTTCTTCTACATGTCCAAAAAATTGACTGAAATGAACTCATCAGTTCCCTTTTCTGAAATAGAGAGATTCAAAGCTAATTCTGTTAGTAAATATGTTGATATGTTCTGAATAGCCTATGCAAATGTGCTAAATTTAAATTTATGGAACTATAATTAGGCTAAAAAGAAAACACCCAAAAGCTTTGTAACTGCAACAGGTAAAACAGTGTAGCTCCATTTGATCCCCAAGGTTTTGAATTTTAACCATACCTGTTTTTTGTTGTTGTTAAAGTTGTCATCAAACAGCGTTAACATATAAATCTCTTCATTTAATTACCATAAGTGCTTCTTTAGAGCACTCGAACAAACCCTTGCAATTACTGTTTCATACAGTTTTAATTCTTTTAAAAAGCACAAATCATTGTTAGGTGAACTGATTTCTGATGAACTCAGAAACCACCATTTTACATGTTTTCATCACAAACAAACATGTTCTTCAGTCCATCCAATTCACTAACACTGAGAGACAGTTGACAATGAAGGAGGAACATCTTTAATTAATAAATTCTTTTGGCCATCCACCTTGCATGATGCAAAGCTCCAGACAACCTTGCTTTTGGATTGATGTCCACAGTTGTCCCCAGAAACATAATTCCACGAGTTCATGGTAATCATTATTCAAGTGTTTATTTAGTAGTTTTTAGAAGAAATGAATTGCATCAGTGTCACTTCTTCAGACAAATCATTAATAATTTCCAAAAACAATGAAGATAATCTCCAAGATAACCTCTACAGCCAGACTCTTTATATAGAGTTTATCCTCTTCTATTTGTATCATTTTATCATGTTCAAAGCATTAGCATGGACAACATCCAACAAATTATTTAGAGTTGGAGAAAACTTGTACTCTTGCTCTTTGTGAGTGTTCATCTTCTTCTGAGCACTTTATTTTCAGATTCCATCACTCTGAAAGTCTGTAAGTTTCTTTGTGCAGTGAGCTAAAGCTCTTGGGGGAATCCTAGCGTTTTCCCAAAACATTACACATTCACGTGTAACTAAGTTAGCACTTTCACTGATAATCAATTTCACTTTGCATATGCTATAAAACAAGACTGACATAACTTATCAATTAGATGGTAATTTGTGTCCCCTGATTTGGTGTGTAACTTCACATACTAAATAAATCACAGTGCCAGTACTTCTTAATCTACCGGCCATGATGTAAATAAACATTTATAACTTTGCCCAAATGGAAACCAAGGTTCAACTGAAGGTGGACAGTATGGCAGCAGTCGAGCACATGCATAAGCAGGAATGAGCAAATGAGGCAACTTCTCTGCCATTGCAGCACAAATTCCTCTTGTTCAATATCAACAAAATAGGTATTAAAATTCTTCTTAAAACAAAAAGAAAAAAAAATAGGGGATGTGTGTGAAGAAATACAAAATTCAAAACATAAGAACCACCCTAATATATATACAGTTTGATACTTTAGTTCCTTCACAGGGATGGGCCATTTCAGTTCATTGTCTAGTGCTTGTCAGTTGCATTCCTTACCCAAAGGATCATCCCTAATGTAGCCCTAGGGACTCTGGCATGTCAAAATTTTAATGGAGGGCTATGGTGCAAGTCAATAATTCACTTACTTATTGCCACAGCTTAAAGAATGGTGCAAGTTGAGATGGGAGATGTATATACAACATAGCAGATTTGGGCAGTCCATATAAAACATTGTAATTTTGGACACAGATACTTGTTTATTGTTAGCTTCCTGTTTCATAAACCCAAAAATGTTCAATAGTATCTTGCAACTCTTGAGTGATAGTGTCAGACTGCCTCTGCCAGTGTACAAGTGTATTTTCATTAATTTGAAAATGTTTTTGATTGAAGAGAGTAAATTTTTAATGGAAAATGCTTTTAAAGAAGATGGTAAATATGTAGAAAGAGTGAAATAAATCATACAGAGCAATTTGAAAGTTCCAAAACACCATTTTAGGATAGGTACTGTTAATGATTTAATAAATACATTTTGTGGGACTGTTCCTATTCATCATGCTGCAAGAAATGGTACACCTTTGATTATTTCTTTTGCGGCACTACAAAGTTAACAGTGTATAAACATAGTAAAAACAAGAGGTGCATTGAAATATTGGTAATAAATTGCACTAACTCAGTGACGAAACACACTTTAATCAAAGTGTTTAACAACAGAATTTGTGCCTTCAACAGAATGACAGACATTTTCAACATCTTCCATGAATGTGTGAGTTAAATATAACTTTTATTTGTTTTCTGGTTCTGCTGCTTTCCCCAAATTCCTTCCAGCCAGTCCACCACAGTAGCATCACAAATTCGTGGGGTTAGGGTTACCATCACATTCCCATATCTTGTTTATTCCATCACTGGGGAGGGACTTGAACATCATATTGTTGTAGTATATGATCATTTATTTTTGTACCTTAGCCTTTCAATTGCATTTTTATAATGCTGGGTATTTATAAATATTTTGTTTGTTAAGGACACTGTCAATTGCCAGGATTGTATCAGTGCCACTGATGTACCAGAATTTCATCCTGTAAGAGTTCTTTTATATGGCAGTAAATCTACTACATAGGACTGTCACTTTTAAGCACACTTAAAAACCATTTGTCTGAGCTGAGTTTTAACTCCTGATCTTGAGGTCAGTAGACCAGTGCCTAAACAACTGAGTCACTCAGACCAACTCTATTGTTGGAGAGCTGTATTTAACATGTAACCAAAATTCCAGCTCTGTTAGCAATATATTAGATAAATTGTTGCTTTGGCATGACAGATTCTAACTGGCAAAATTGAAAAAATTGAGTTAATGTAGGCTTTGATAATCAAATAATCCAATGTATAACATATATCACCACTGATGCCACCTAGTAGTTCATAACGGAGATTGAAAAATGAAGAAGTTCTATTTGCAGAAAAAAAGTTATCTCTTTGGATCTATCTATACTATTAATATATTTAAACTGAGAATTATATCTGTACAATTAATCTTCTTGAAGTAATAGTATACTATCTACACTCTTTCATTGTTGCATCAGTGTTTTGATGTGTAACAACTGAGATTATAGTAGATATAAAAGTAACACAATGGACTTAGGAAGTAATTCACCTCCAAAGAACAGCAAGAAGATAGTTGGAAACCAGAGCAAATGGAAAAGTAATATCAGAAAGCATGAAGCAGGAGAAGTATATATAAGTAGAATAAGAAAATTGGTTCCAAAAACCAAATACAACAACTAAGGATTGACAACAGCATTGTAAGCATAAGTGTCGAAGGAAGAAGAAATAAAGAAATGTACAATGAAAAAAGAAAAATTTTAAATACATTATCAAATTTATGCTGGAACACGATAGTATACTCTGTTCCAAATTTCACTGAAAGATTATAAATGATATAAATGTTTGTTTTAGTTGTTCTTTTTTCTGTCACATTTATTTATTGCAGGATCCTATAGAAAAATAATGTTCATAGTTAAACCCATAAATTTGTGTATGAAAGTATATTAATATGCAATTGTTGTTGTTGTTGTTAGCTAATGCTGGATTTCTGACAATGAAGTCATTAATCCTCTTGCTCTCCAATACTTTTCACTGATGGATGGGGCACTAGAAGTGGCCGGGCATATTTGCAGGTGGTCTCGATCCATTTGCTCTTGCAGATCACATAGAGGACAGAGTGGTGAAGAATATATCCCAATTCTGTTTAAATGTTTTGCCAGACAATCATGTCCTGTAATCAATCTGAAGGTTGCAACTGCTGTTTTTCGAGGATACTCAGGAATTACTGTTTGAATGTTTGGTAGTTCCCATCTTTTATTCTTTGATTTTTCATAGTAATATTTTGCAATAATTTTTTTGAATTCAGAGTTGACTAATCTTTTAGCTACATAAAATAGTAGATTAACTATAGATTTTTGTACACCGCTGGTACCCTTTTTTGCAAGAAAATCAACTTTCTCATTACCACTCAGTCCACAGTGAGCTGGTATCCATTGGAAGACTAGGTGTTTTTGAAGTGCTGTTAGATGGGTAAGGATTTTCCAACATTCTATAATTGTTTGGCTTTTTGGTGACAACTTGGAAGTAATTGCTATAACTGCTGCCCTGGAATCTGAGAGAATAACTGCTTGCTGAAAATGTGAAATTCTGTACAAAAGATTTTGTAGGGCCATTCGAATTGCTTCAATTTCTCCATTAAAGTTCGTAGTTCCATAAGTTAAAGATTTGTAATAGGAAAAGAGGTGACATCTGACTCCAGCACCTGCTCCATCTTGGTTTGATATCAATGATCCATCAGTATAAATAATTACTACTTGGACAAATACACTGGCAGGAAGCAGTAGAACTACTTCGACATATACTCCAGTGGGAAACAAGATATGAAAGAATGAATGAATGCATGAATGAATGGATGAATGGATGAATGCATGAATGAATGCATGAATGAATGCATGAATGAATGGATGAATGGATGGATGGATGGATGGATGGATGGATGGATGGACGGACGGACGGACGGACGGACGGACGGACGGACGGACGGACGGACGGACGGACGGACGGACGGACGGACGGACGGACGGACGGACGGACGGACGGACGGACGGACGGACGGACGGACGGACGGACGGACGGACGGACGGACGGACGGACGGACGGACGGACGGACGGACGGACGGACGGACGGACGGACGGACGGACGGACGGACGGACGGACGGACGGACGGACGGACGGACGGACGGACGGACGGACGGACGGACGGACGGACGGACGGACGGACGGACGGACGGACGGACGGACGGACGGACGGACGGACGGACGGACGGACGGACGGACGGACGGACGGACGGACGGACGGACGGACGGACGGACGGACTGGATGGATGGATGGATGGATGGATGGATGGATGGATGGATGGATGGATGGATGGATGGATGGATGGATGGATGGATGGATGGATGGATGGATGGATGGATGGATGGATGGATGGATGGATGGATGGATGGATGGATGGATGGATGGATGGATGGATGGATGGATGGATGGATGGATGGATGGATGGATGGATGGATGGATGGATGGATGGATGGATGGATGGATGGATGGATGGATGGATGGATGGATGGATGGATGGATGGATGGATGGATGGATGGATGGATGGATGGATGGATGGATGGATGGATGGATGGATGGATGGATGGATGGATGGATGGATGGATGGATGGATGGATGGATGGATGGATGGATGGATGGATGGATGGATGGATGGAT
>CM060962.1:217260154-217295154 GCA_030765045.1 Tenodera sinensis | reverse complement strand
ATTACACATGATCGCTTAGTTGTAGTTCTAGTTCTTTCCACTCCTTTTTGTTTCTGGCTATGCTGGTCCACTGTCTTCCTACTTATTTTGTGAAAAAGTCTGACCACTTGCGACTTGGTCTTCCTGGGAGTCTCTTGCCGATGTAGGGGTCTCATGTGGTAGCTCGTGCCGTCCATCTGTCGTCTTGCAACCTCACCACGTGGCTGCCACACTTCCATTTGGTCTTTGTAGCCTGTTGTGCTATGCCTATTGTTGCTGACATCTTGTGTATCGAGGTGTTGGGTATTCTGTCTTTCAAAGAGATGCCAAGGATCTTCCTACACATTTTCCTTTGGCATACCTGTAGTGTTTGTATCTTTGGTTTTGAGAGCCCATGTCTGGTATCCATATTATAGCACTGGAAAAACGCAGCTTTCAAGTGCCTCCATTTTGAGCCTTCTATTCAGGGTTTTGTGTAGCAATATAATATGCAATTTTAAATTAGTAAATTCTATGAATAAAGTAATAAAACTGCATTTTGGTTTATAATGAACAAGTAATTTAATTCATTTTCATTTGAACTTATTGAAAACTGCAGTTAGAACCTTGTATTACAAACAGTTTAGCTGATTTGGGAATATCAAGGTTCCAATTGCAAAAAACCACTACCCCAGTTACACTGCTTAAATTAACTGCACTCCATAATTATAAAATCCTGAACTTGATACAAATTGTGTCATAAATGCTCAATTTGTGCACAATATGTAACAAACTCTATTACTTTAAGGCCTGATTTCTCAGGACGAGGTGTTAATTCCAAAGCAATGAAATGTTAAAAGGCAATATTCATTGCAGTCTCATAAAAATAACAGAAAATACATAAACTTTACTAGATCGTGAAACATCAAGGTATTCAGTCTATCTTAGTGGAGGCAAATTGAACCATTTTTTTTTCAACTCTTTTAAATGAGAATAAACAATGATGTGATGTTTGCAGTTGAATTAAACATATATAATCAAACTGAAAACAACTGAGGTGAGTCCCGAGCAAGAAAGTTTTGCTCTTCTAGAAGAAAATAATCTGTTTCACAATTTTAAATAAATAATTAACAAGTTCTATGGTAAATTGGTAGCATATTCAAAATTTTTGTAGTAATTTGCTAATTTAAAGGATGGGTTGAAATACTGCAATTGAAATGTATGTATATTTAAATTAGGTATCTACCTTAACTACATCGCAGGGGATGTTTTCTAAGTGAATACAATTTATTTAGTTGCATATGTTCAAAAATTTAATGACTGTTAACACAACAAAGTCAAACTACCAAATCTTTTCACTAAGGAAAAAACCATTAAAAATAAAACTAAATTTTGAGAGTCAACAATTATCAGAAACAAAGGAAGGTAATTCACATTTGGGAGTTATATCTGATACCAAACTTACATGGAGCAAACAAATAGAAAATGTAATACAAGCAGCCGAAAGGTGCTTTTCACTGTTAAAACGTCTCAGGAATGAAGTGGCGATGTTCCAAAGCAACTCCTAACATCACATACAATGTATACATAAAGCCATTATTTACTTACTACAGCGAAATTCTTGTAATAGCAAATACAAAATAAAACAAAATAAAATTCAAATCTTTCAAAACCAAAAGTCTGAGACAAATTCCAGGTGCTATCAAAACCATACCAATACCAGCTATGGAAATAATAACCAACCAATACCCCATTGAATATGAAATAGAAAAACAGCTCTTATTCAACACGAAAAGTTGATCGCACTCCCATTCAATACATGGAACAAGTGAAATTTTACACATGCACTAAAGACTCGCGAGAGCTTTCTTTCCAAAATTCAAGACATCAAGAAGAATGTAGACCTTCCTAATTCAGAGGAAAACTTCATACATAAAGTCAATCCGACACAAACATTAGACATATATTATTTACACCTGACAGAAGAAGTTAAGAAAAGTGATACTCCAACTAATGTTCTAAAGTTATTGGCATTAGAGACAATGCATACTAGATGGCTCCATATTTATACTGATGGATCATTAATATCAAATCAAGATGGAGCAAGGCTGGAGTTACTGCCAGCTCTTTTACTATTACAAATCTTTAGGTTTCAGAACTACAAACTTCGATGGAGAAATTGTAGCAATTCAAATGGCCCTACAAAATCTTTTGTATACAATCTCACATTTTCATCAAGCAGTTAGTCTCTCAGATTCCAGCGTAGCAATTATAGCAATTACTTCCAAGTTGTCAGCAAAAAACCAAACAATTATAGAATGTTGGAAAATCCTTACCCATCTAACAGCACTTCAAAAACACCTAGTCTTCCAATGGATACCAGCTCACTGTGAACTGAACTGAGTGGTAATGACAAAGCTGATTTTATTGCAAAAAAGGGTACCAACAGTGTACAGAAATCTATAGTTCATCTACCATTTTATGCAGCCAAAAGATTAGTCGACTCTGAATTGAAAAAAAGATTGGTGCAAAATATTATTAAGAAAAATAAAAAAACAAAAGATGGAAAAATACCAAACATTCAAACAGTAATTCCTGAGTATCCTCAAAAAATGCAGTTGCAACCTTCAGGTTGATTACAGGATATGATTGTCTGGGAAAATATTTGAACAGAACTGGGATATATTCTTCATCACTCTGTTCTCTATGTGATCTGCAAGAGAAAATGGACCAGGATCACCTTCAAATATGCCCGGCCACTGCTAGTGCCCCATCCATCAGTGAAAAATATTGGAGAGCAAGAGGACTAATGACTTTATTGTCAGAAATCCAGTATTAACCAATAAAAACAACAATTCACTAGGTAGAAGAGATTACAACATTGGACTATTTCTGGATTTTTCTAAGGATTTGATCCAGTTAACCATTAAATACTATGGGAAAAATAAGAATGTTATGGAATAAAGGGAACAGCAAACAGCTAGTTTAAATTGTATGAGCCAGTGTAAGCAGGAAGCACAAATAATGTAAAAACAATATACTCAAAACATTCAAGCTTTACCAATCAGAAAAAAAAAAACGTTTCCTGTGCAGTTCAAGAATGGGTGCTAAAAGATTGCATATAAATGACTTGGCAATGTATCTACACCCCGATAACATTATACTCTTTGCTTATGATAATTCAGTGATATTATGGCCAATTACAAATAAACAAGAAAATCAAACTTAGCTTTCACAGTGCAAAAAATACAGAAATGGTTTTTGCAAAATAAACTGGTTGTAAACAAAGATTAATTAGTTGCTGTATCATTCTAGCATAAAATAAATCATGAACCAGAAATACAAATGAGTGATGAGTTAGTATAGTATAAATCAAACATAAAATTCTTGGGTTTTGTAGATTGACGAGCATTTAAACCGGAATACACATATTGAAAGATTAAGCCAAATTATAGAGCAAAGGAATTGGAGAGCACGAATGCTAATGGCTTCAACAACAGATTAAGCCAAATGTGTTTTATCCTTAAGCTAATCAATAAAATTGTGAATCTAAACAGTTTGGGGGACTTGTACTTTGAATGTTTCAATAGTTTGCTGAGATTTGGTATATGTAGTATTTTGGGGAACTTCCAACAAGGGAAATGCAATTTTTAGATTAGAGAAAAGATAACATATTACATAAATATTAGGATTAAAACAAAGAAAGAAGCTTTATTATATGTTAGAAAATCTAGATAAGCATAAACACAAGTGCAACACCAGAAGCAGACATCATTGCATAACATCACACAACTCTCTATTACTCAGTAAAAGCATTACCATATTGGAATCAAACTGTATGGGTAACACATTTCCAAATGCGCTGAAACTAACCACCTCAGAGAGTATATTTAAATGTGAAATAAAGTTACTATTAGAGGACAGCATTTACTCAGTTATTGAATTCCTGGAATTCCTGCACTTTAGCATCTTGAAAATAATTATATATCTTACTAATTATTAATTTATGTATTACCTTTATGTGTCTAACCCAGCGATGTTCGTTTGCGAAAGAGGGGAGGTTGTATTTACCTCCTTCCACTTTATGCGGACTGTGTCACTCAATCAGACGTGCATTGTGTTGCAGTGGCGGTTTGGTTATATGTACCTACGTTGTGTTTGATTTATGAAAGCACTTTCAAATCTTATGCGATAAACATCTGTTCATTTGTGACTTCCTTGATATTGCTTACGTCTATCAATGCTTGGCGACAAAGTCGAAGTGCAGAGCCTTAGAAGATACACCAAGTGATCGTCGCGTAACCTGTTGTGTAGAGACTTTTAATATAGTTAAATTTGGAGAAACTCTGTTCGCAAATATTTGTAGAGTTATACCCACTCTTATACACACTATTCTTGTAAATGCTTATTCCTCTGTCTCCTACATTTTAATTAACGTAAGCAGTTTGAAAAATTGTGTTATTGCTAACTTTCTTGCAGGTGCAAGAGGAATATGGGAACACAATGGGCTTTGAACGATAGTGAAACCTTTTAAGAGCTGGTTGCCTTTTAAATTCGGTCTCTTTGCAAGGCTAACAGCTAAAAAAGCAAATGACATATTCCTACTTGAGAGAAGTATAAGTATTGGCAAATTCAAACAAATAATAAAGAATATCTCAGAAATGGTTCATTCAAAAGAAAAAATAAATATTTGACATTAATTGTGTGTTTTAACGAGATCCACATTTTTTTGTACTCAGGGGTCTCCGTCTAGGGGATATGTGAATAGCGACCACAAGGTACCCAAGCTGAGCAGAACATTACTTCCACTTACTGGTGTTTTGCTCCTCACTGTAACTTTTCTATCTGACCTTACCTTGGTCATCTCTTGTTCTCTTCCGACCCTGATGCTATTAGGGTTCCTGAGGGCTAAGGAGTCTTTATTTTTCCAACCTCTCCATTTTTCTAATTTCTCTATAAAACCTTAACCCATAACATGCTGACCTGTCATGGCATGTATACGTCCTCTGATTGGTAATCAGAGGATATGGTCGGTGAATTTATTTTGATAACTCTCCCGGTCAGGTCGGTGAGACCCATAAACCAACGACAGGTGTGGTCCTCCAGACATTCTGGGGGTTGTGAGAGAGCAATGTGACCACCAAAACATAAAAACATGGTGCTCTCTAAAAAGCGGTTACATTTATTGCTAAGTCTCTTCAATATTTATGCAATATGACTCGAGGGGTAAAATGTTCCGGAGTTAAAATAGTCCTCCATTCGGATCTCCGGGCGGGGACTACTTCTCGAGAACCAAAACATTATATTAATAGAAGATCTAATATCAGACTTCTACAATGGAATGCGGGTGGTCTCACACAAGCAAAAAGAGTAGAACTGAATAAAATTGTATTTGACTATAATATCGATATATTTTTCATACAGGAAGCAAATCTAACAAATGACCAACTTAAATATCTTCCTTTCATAGGGAATTAAATTAAATTAGACCAACTTAAATACTTCAATTTTACTGGTTTTCTACTACACCTACTACCCAAAAATAGACAGATAAGTAGTGGAATATTAGTTGGAGTCAAAAAGGATATTAAATCCTCCTTTGAAATTGTTAAAGAAATGGATAACACAGACAAAAGTGAATTAATAAAGCTAAATTTTTGGGATAACAAAACACATCTACATTTATACAGTATTTACAATCCTCCCAGGAGTGAACCAGATCTTTCTCTTATTGACCAATTAAATAAAACAATCGTAATTGGGGATTTCAATGCTCATTCCAAAAGATGTGGTTATGAAAAAGTGGATTCTACAGGGAAGCTAGTGGAAGAATTTTTGAATACCACAACTTTTGAACTGATTTATAGTAAAGAAGATCCCACAACCTTCATACATTACTCTGGAGCAGGCAGTAACCCAGACCTCTTGTTAGCTACAACAGATATTGTTTCAAAAATTAAAAAACAAGTTATAGAAGATCCAAGTTCTGGTCACAGAGCAGTAATTGCTGATATAAAACTAGATAATACAAATAACAGTCAATGTCACAAGAATCTGTATTGGAACTTCAAAAAAGCAGATTGGATCAAATATAAAAATGAACTGGAACATAAATTTAAAGAACAAACAAACTCACAGCTACGTGACCAACCAGATCATTTGAACAAAAATTTCTGTAAAGTCATCCTAGAAACCGCAAAAAAACATATTCCTCGGGGAAGAATTAAAAATTTCAAACCCTTTTGGAACCCCCAGTTAGAAGTACTGAAAAAGCAAAGGGATATAGCTAGAAATACAGCTGAACAAACAAAAAACGTATCGGATACACAAATATGGCGGAAGAAATGTGCCTCACTAAAAAAAGAAATTAATGCTGCTAAAAAGAATTACTTTAATAATTTCTTAGAAAAAATGAATTATAGGACAGATGGTAACAAAGCTCATAAGTTCATAAAAAATGTCAAGGATAGGAAAGAAAACAACAGCACACCTATCATACACAACAATAAAATATTAACAAATGATGCAGCCATAGCCGAAACATTCAATAAATATTATGCTAATTCACATAAAGTAACAAGAAATAATAAAAAGGAGCATAAAGAATTTAAGGAAGATTTGAAACAAGAAAGAGAATGTGATCCTAACACTCAGTGCAATATCTTTTTTCAAAATTTTAATATGCAAGAACTAAACATTGCAATAAATAATTTAAAAAACAAAAAGTCTCCTGGACCTGATCACATACATCCAGAGTTCATAAAAAACCTTGGAAAAATAGCAAAACAACAACTACTGAAACTCTACAATCTATCCTGGAAAACCACTGTACCTGCTGAATGGCAAAAGGCAATAATTGTCGCACTCTTGAAGAAAGACAAAACAGCGTCAGAAATAAAAAATTATAGACCAATAGCTCTTACTAGCATAATAGCAAAAGTGATGGAAAGAATGGTGTCAAACAGGTTAAATTGGTTTCTAGAATAAAAAAATTTAATTTCCCCATGTCAAGCTGGATTTAGGGAGTTCCACCCTACAAATGAACAAGTTTTACTTCTCAGTCAAGAAATCAAAGACTCCTTCAATAGAAAAGAAGATAATTTATCAGTTTTTATTGATTTCCAAAATGCCTGTGATTCTATATGCAGAACAAAACTACTAAAGAAAGTAAAAAAAAATAGGGATACAAGGTCCAAAGTTTTCATGGCTATGTCATTTCCTAACATAACGCTTTATTGCAACCAGATATGGAAGAAACATATGTAAATACAAACAAGTACACCGTGGCTTACCACAAGGCGCAGTGCTCAGCACAACACTTCTTAATATATTTATTAACGATCTGCCACAACAAATACAAGAATCAGGTGTGAAGTGTGCACTAGTTGCTGATGACTTAGTAATGTGGACTTCACAACCAAAAAGCAAAAGTACAGAACTAGAAAAAACCATGCAACAATCCTTAACCAAATTACAAAGGTGGACCAAAGAAAATTTAATGACTGTTAATACAACAAAATCAAACTACCAAATCTTTTAACTAAGAAAAAAGCCACTAAAAATAAAACTAAATTTTGAGGGTCAACAATTACCAGAAACAAAGGAAGCAAAGTATTTAGGAGTTACATTTGATACTAAACTTACATGGACCAAACAAATAGAAAATGTAATACAAAGAGCATAGAGGTGCCTTTCACTGTTAAAACGTCTAACAGGAATGAAGTGGGGATGTTCTAGAGCAACTCTTAACACAACATACAATGTATATATAAAGCCATTATTTACTTACTGCAGCGAAGTTCTTGTAACAGCAAACACAAAAAAGATTCAAATCTTTCAAAACCAAAGTCTGAGATTACTTACAGGTGCTATCAAAACCACACCAATAGCAGCTATGGAAATACTAACCAACCAATGCCCCATTGAATATGAAATAGAAAAAGCGGCTCTTATTCAACACGAAAAGTTGATCAGACTCCCATTCAATACATGGCACAAGAGAAATTTTACACATACACTAAAGACTCAGGAGAGCTTTCTTTCCAAAATTCAAGACATCAGGAAGAATGTATACCTTCCTAATTCAAAGGAAAACTTCATATCTAAAACCATATAAAACCATATGGAACATAATCAAACATGAAACAAATAGGGCAAAAAGTAATGACAACCCCGCAGCCCTTGTAGTAAACAATAACAAAATCAACGACACAACTGCAATTGCAGACAGCTTTAATAACTACTTCATAAACATAACCACAAATTTGAATTTAAACAATGCGAACAAGGGAAATGCACATAAAATGTTAAACGATGCTTTTGCTGGAAGAACATTCACTGGTTTCAACCCCATTCCCACCACACCTGGTGAGATACTGGCTACTATAAAATCAATGAAACTGAAAGACAGTGCAGGTTATGATGAAATATCAAGCAGAATAATTAAAAGCACTGCTAAAGCGATTACTATCCCCCTAACTCATTTATGTAATCTATCACTACAATATGGAATATTTCCTGATCAGCTAAAATTCTCAATTGTAAAACCTGTATATAAAAAAGGAGAAAAGACCAAAATAGATAATTATCGACCAATATCTCTACTACCCACATTCTCAAAAATTTTTGAACGAATTATGTATAAGCGGCTACAGCAGTACCTAGAATCAAATAATATTCTAGTCCCTGAACAATTCGGATTTAGAAAGGAAATATCAGTTGATAATGCTATCTACAAATTCACTAATGGGTTATTAGAATTATTAAATCAAAGAAAACATGTAAACGGGGTATTCTGCGATTTATCTAAGGCTTTCGATTGTGTAGACCACCAAATCCTGCTAGATAAATTAAAATATTATGGCATTCAGGGAACTCAATTAACATGGTTTCACTCATACTTAACAAACAGGGTACAAAAAGTGAAAATATCGAAACCTAATTCAAATATACCTGATTATTCAAGGAGTAAAGTTATAAAACAAGGAGTTCCCCAAGGTTCTATTTTAGGACCATTACTTTTCTTAGTTTTTATAAATGATCTTGCACCAAGCTTAAACAAGTTGGCACAAGTATTTCTATTTGCTGATGATACAACATTATTAATTTCGCATAAAAGTTTAGATGGACTTAAAGAAACCTCGCATCACATAACAACATTAATGCAATCTTGGTTCAATGCAAATGGTTTGCAACTAAATGTTAATAAAACAAATATTGTAAAATTTACTACCATTAATGCCGCACAGCATAACTTTGCAATAGACATACATGGTAACTCTGTTCAAGATTCAAATGCTTCTAAATTTTTAGGTATACAAATTGACAAGCACCTAAATTGGAAAACCCACATAGATGAAATTGCCCCTAAACTGAGCTCCGCATGCTATGCATTACGACTTCTGTCCTCCTTCAGTGATGCTCATACATTAAAATTAGCTTACTTTGCGTACTTCCACTCTGTAATGAAATATGGTATACTCTTTTGGGGAGATTCAACAAATTCAAAGAGAATTTTCATCTTACAAAAAAAGGCCATCAGAATTATATCACACTCTCATCCAAGAACATCGTGTAGAAGCATTTTTAAAAACCTAGAAATATTAACCCTTACCGGAGAATACATATATTCACTGATGAACTTCTACATAAAAAATAAAATCTACTTCACTACTAATTCTGACATCCACAATATCAATACAAGATCTAGATCTGAACTTCATATACCATCAACTAACCTCACATGTGTCCAAAAAGGAGTGCATTACCAATGTATAAAAATATTTAATATGCTACCTAATGAGTTGAGGACCTGTAATGATAAGGTATTCAAAATTAAGCTAAAGGAATATCTTCTTAAGCATTCATGCTATACCATAAATGAATTTAACAACATCTAATGTAACCATTAGATCATTTTATGTTTATAATATTAATCCTGTCTATTGTAAATATTGTATAACATATTGACATGTTCCACATCCTGTTGCCAAGGCAAGTTGAGGATCTATGGAATGCAAATAAATGTATTAGGTATGTATGTATGTATAAAGTCAATCTGACACAAACATTAGACATCACATATTATTTACACCTGACAGAAGAAGTGATACTCCAACTAGTGATCTAAAATTATTGGCATTAGAGACAATCCATACTAGATTTCCAGAACATGAATGGCTCCATATTTACACTGATGGATCATTAATATCAAACCAAGATGGAGCAGGTGCTGGAGTCACATGTCACCTCTTTTCCTATTACAAATCTTTAAGTTATGGAACTACGAACTTTGATGGAGAAATTGAAGCAATTCGAATGGCCCTACAAAATCTTTTGTACAGAATTTCACATTTTCAGCAAGCAGTTATTCTCTCAGATTCCAGGGAAGCAATTATAGCAATTACTTCCAAGTTGTCACCAAAAAACCAAACAATTACAGAATGTTGGAAAATCCTTACCCATCTAACAGCACTTCAAAAACACCTAGTCTTCCAATGGATACCAGCTCACTGTGGACTGAGTGGTAATGAGAAAGCTGATTTTCTTGCAAAAAAGGGTACCGGCAATGTGCAGAAATCTATAGTTAATCTACCATTTTATGCAGCTAAAAGATTAGTCAACTCTGAATTCAAAAAAATTATTGCAAAATATTACTATGAATAATCAAAAAATAAAAGATGGGAACTACCAAACATTCAAACAGTAATTCCTGAGTATCCTCGAAAAACAGCAGTTGCAACCTTCAGGTTGATTACAGGACATGATTGTCTGGCAAAACATTTAAACAGAATTGGGATATACTCTTCCCCACTCTGTCCTCTATGTGATCTGCAAGACCAAATGGATCGAGACCACCTTCAAATATGCCCGGCCACTTCTAATGCCCCATCCATCAGTGAAAAATATTGGAGAGCAAGAGGATTAATGACTTCATTGTCAGAAATCCAGCATTAGCTAACAACAACAACAACATTTTTTATTTAGTAGGTAAGGTTTTGTCTATCTCTTACTGTTTACTATTTATGCAAAAATCATCCAGAATGAAGAAGTTTTCTGAAGAAATTCCCAGATAATTCAAGGTATGACTTAGAAACTGTCATGGAATCGCCTGTTTGTGTCAGTCATTGGATACTGAGTGTGCTTGTGATTTCACACGTCACAGGCACTAGCTGACAACCCTCCGACTGAAGGTCAGAGATGGGTAAGCAGCAACTAATTACGTAAGCGTCTCCAAAGAGACAATATCGCTGAACTGACCTATGTACGTACTAGTCTCTTTACTTATGTATATTTTCACTTTTATACTCTTGACATGACTTATTGTAGTTCCCATGGTTGATAAATCAAATCAAGTAAATCAAGTATGTCAATGTCTTTTCAAGAACGTTAAAGTTTTGCAGCAAATTACCTTATGCTAAAGAAATGTTAACAGCTGTTGACTCTGGTGGGAAAGTTTATGCGAGGTAATTTGGCATGAAGTGAACAACTGTATTGAATGTTGGGTATAAATGAATTGTTATAGAGACTCCAGAAGAAAATCCTTTCCATGAACTGGCAAATAACACCTTAAATGTGTTGTCACGCCCACATTCTAATGCAGATGTCGAATGTGTGTTCAGTTCTGTAAATAATACAAAATAAAAAGAAAAGAACAAAATGAAAGTGAGCATATTGTATTATAAATGGTTGTGTGTCAAATATGGAACTAAAAAGGGAAAGCCAGGCTGGGAAAGCGAATATTGCCATTCACTTGAACTGCCCGGACAATGCAATGCTACTCTCCATCAAATTCAACTTTATTCTTTGGAGGGGAAGTGGACAGGAAGACTAGGAAATATAATTGATAACGAGATGTGGATACTAACATATTAAATCGAGGAACCTATGTTTAATTTTAACCTTTTGCGTTCATACGTAGTTTTTAAGAGGCACTCAACTACCGTCTCATTCAATTCTATTTTGGTATATTAAACATTTATTTGTATTTTATAAGATATTAGCTGAAATACCCTGCTTTAATGAACTATCGCTATAACTTGTAGAATTAGGTTGCACTTGCCCAAAAGCCTTGTCGTTCTTTAAAGACATTTAAAAAAATATATTACTTAACAGTAACAAAGAGTTAAACTCTTTAAGATACCATAAAGAACAAAATATAAGCAAAACAAACAAGTTAATTAAAACACAGTGGAGGCACTATGGAAACAGAGTGGAGAAATCCATATGAATGCAATATGTTGGATTTCTATTTCACTCATGTAGAAAATTGCATGGATTGTTTGTAGAAGAATTTTGTAGAAGATGGAAAGGTGATTGTGTTTCATAAAACAAGAGTGAGCAAAAAAAGTGTGAATGTAATCCATTGCATAATACAATGGATAGGATGTCGGTGATGTGGTTTGGGAACGCATAGAGGACAAACATAATTATTGTCCTCTATATGTGTGTGTATGTGTGTGTGTGTGTGTGTGTGTGTGTGTGTGTGTGTGTGTGTGTGTGTATGAGAGAGAGAGAGTCAGCCGCCCCTTATTTTTTGTCATATGTGCTTTAGTTCTGTCTTGCTCTTACTAAAACGTATTGCTTGATGTTCTTAGAGAGAGAAATGCGCAAAATTCTGAGGAACAGTGGTTTAAGGGACAGAACGTACTCCTAGTTAAAGTACACCTCAAAAACATGCGACTCGTTTACTGAGAGCGAATTCGGGTTGCCAGCCAATTTTACAAACTGTTTATTAGAGTATACATGGCAACGTAATTCAGTAAACACTTGTGAAAAATGTACCTATCGTATGAGTACACCAACATTACCAAATAAAAAGAAAATGGTCAATTCTTATAATTATAGCAGGGATTGGCTGCAAAAAGTTAGGACACGCCTCATTCACTATGGACCCGTACAGTTAAAACGCACATACTATTAAATAACGATTTATTTAAATTTTTGTGTAAACTAACTCTCGTACATCTCAAATAACATGCATAATAGCTTTTGCCACTTACGCACTAACATTAAAACTCCCATCAAAGGATTGAAACTGTCTTAAAAGACTAAATTAAGCATGAAAATTCGCGAAGTGGCAATGACAAAGCACCTGGCATACAAGTCGTGCTATTGAACTCGGAATGTGCCTCCAGTCAAGCATCTAAATAGCTGAAAAGAATTATGGCTTTATCCTGTGCACCAACCCGTGGAACATAGGTTCGCGTCTCGGTATGGCACAATTTTTTTTATGCTCATCAAAACTTGGAAACCAAATTCATAATAATATAATTATAAAATCCCTGAGGGTTTGGGATATTATAACGGAAATCGGTTTTGGTTGTCTGCATTTCGTCATAGAACAGGTATAATGACTTCTGCCCCTTTCGACTGGCATGCTGTGTGTTATTATGAATGCCGACTCCCTTCATTCTCCACGCGTAAGCTGCTGCATAATATTTTTTGCCATTCCTTCATCATGTACTTGATAGACGAGTACATTAATATGCTTTTGATGTACAGAGAAGCAAGAACCAATGCACAAAGCAACTCACCATCTATACCGGGAGAGATATCCTAATATACAACAATACCGTTAAATGGAAATAAAATAATTACAAATGAAAATATCAGCTTTTAACATCATAATTGTTCAGCCAATGTTATATGTGAATACTACACAGTTAAAAAAAAAAAAAAAAAAAAAAAAAAAAAAAAAAAAAAAAAAATAGAACATTCAGCGAAGTCGAACCACATCTACACCAAAAGGATTACTTTTGAATCGTGTTCTCGTCTCCACTGAGCTACCTAGTAACGTGGATGTGTGAATGTGTGCTGAGGACGGAGGGGGGACACCTCGCCCACTGCGACCCAATATGGATCTATTGCGGGCTACGAACCCCCCCCCCCCAAGGGGGAAGGGATGAGGGGAAGTGAAACCGGAAGCACGGAAGAGAACGGAGCTCGACTTAGCCCTCAGAGACGCACAGCAGTCCCTAACAGTTCCAGATATTGACACCTGGCGCCCGAAGCACATCCGTTCAGGAAGAGGGCGACGAAGCGACCCTAGCGGCCCAAGCGGCTACTTCCTAGACAACCAGGGAACGATATTTCTAGTGAGCATGCAATTGTGCCATCTACCCGCATAAGCCGGAACCAACCACTCTACGAACCGCACTTGGAAAGATGAGAGAAATTAATGAAAGGAAATGAGAAAGGAGGGGAAGGGAAGCCGTGGAGAAGATGAAAGCACTCCAGCATTCGCCTAGGTGACATGGGGAAACCACGGAAAATCCATGTGAGTGCGCGTGGCCACGGGGATCGAACCCGCGACCTCCCGAATGCGGGCTACAGACGTTACCGCCTGAGCCATCCCTCTCGGTACCTAGTAACGTGAGAAGTAAGCATTCCGTTTAACATGTATTCGTTGGTCCTAATGAACATTTGCAGAGGTGCAAATCGCAAACTTGAGCTGTCCAATTACGAGCATATTAAAAGGTTCTAACATCTATATTAGTATTTATTTATGCCAACAAACTTACTGTTGGTGTTTTTAAACGCACAAGCCGTGTGTGGGAAAGCGGAGGGTCTGTGGTTCAAACCCCAGCTGTGGCATTGCGTTTTCCAGTTCTAATTGTACCTCTCAATCTATATTAGTGCCTATTAATTTCATCGAGTGTCATCAATGTTAAATACTTGAGTAGAGCCAATCATATGAGCCGATGTTTTCATGTTAGAGTATAAAATGCGGATTGCATAAAACTGGAAAACAAGGGGCAGCTGACTCACCTCTGTGTGTGTTGTTGTAGTGTTTAACGCCCGCTTTTACTACTACGGCACCGCAGGCGGTGACACTGATGATACATGAAGATGGAGCACCGGTGGAATGAGATGGCGGGGGAAACCGGAGTACCCGGAGAAAACCCGCCCTGACGCCGCTTCGTCCACCACGAATACCACATGCGGGTCCCTGGGATCGAACCCGGGCCGCCTAGGTGGTAGGCGAGCGCGCTAACCGCTCGGCCACGGCGCCGCCTTCTGTGTGTGTGTGTGTATGTGTATGTGTGTGTATGTGTATGTGTGTATGTGTATGCGTGTGTATGTGTATGTGTGTATGTATGTGTATGCGTGTGTATGTGTGTGTATGTGTGTGTATGTGTGTGTGCGTGTGCGTGTGCGTGTGCGTGTGTGTAAGGTACTGCTTCGGCCATAGGTTAACCAGGGATTCTGTATGAGTGTAACAAATATATCGAATACAATTATTGTCAATAAAGAGCCGTTTTGCAGACAAAAAAAATAATTTCTAGCTTCTTGGCGAATGGATATAAATGGTTTGTTATTTCACTAACTGTCGCGCAAACATTCTGTAAATAATTCTGGAATGCATTTCTATCTTAATTCGAATGAGTTTAGTCACAATTTAATGTCATGGAGAGGAGGAGGAGGAGATATAGGTTTAAGGGCGCTCAACTACATGGTCATCAGCACCCTTAAAGATAATTCATGGCAGGCAGATATAAACTTCAATCAAAAATAAAATTACTAGTAAAAAAGAAAATATATACATAAACATAAAGAAAAGTGACAATAGAATTAAAACAAGGTGATAAATATGCCAAAAAGCATAAAAGAAAAAGATATATCTAAAGCATCAAATCCTCAAACTCATGTTACACTCCCCTAAAAACTTAAAAACTCTATCAACCGCTGTTTTGTCGTCCGCCAAGGTCTCTGCAGGTCTGGCAGGCAGTTGCAGAGATTCTCGAAGGTGCGCTAGAGAGGAAGACTCTAGCAGCACGTGACGGATGGAAGGTTGTCGCGCAGTAAACATAGAGGAGCGTGGTCCCGTTTAAATAGGTAACCGTGCGAAAAATTGCAGTGGCCAATACGCAACCGGGCCAAGTTAACCTCCTCGCGACGAGATATGCGAGAAGAAGTTACCCAGTTTATCGGAAGTTCTTTGACTTCTCTAAACCGGGGAGAGTTGACCACTCTTCGTGCCAGGACGACAGCACCGCTCTCCGCACTTCAAGCCTAAAGTCTTCCGAAGTAACACGACAGATGCTAATGCTGGGCTCTGTAGTTGCCTTCTTTGCTGCCACATCCGCAATTTCATTCCCCGGCACACCTACGTGACCAGGAATCCATGCACACATAACGCCAGAAACGTGTAAAACATGGAGGGCATCCTGGATACGTTGTATGATAGGATGGGGGTTATACAGCTCACGAAGACCCTGAAGTGCACTAAGGGAATCACTCAAAATCAGGCAGTCACCTAATTTACGACGGCGCACATATAAAACGGCTTGGTAAATTGCATAGAGATCTGCAGTATAAATGGAAGTGCTATTAGGAAAACTGAATGTATATGGTTCGGTTCCATAAACACAAGCACTTGAATCCATCGGTGCAAATAAAACATCGGTCAGTGTAGCCTGACAAAAAATTTAGAAAACACGTGCGAATACTTGAAATAGGCATCGTGGACTTCCGATGTACGGTCATCCCAAGATCTACATGGGGTGTGCCAGATAACCAAGGGGTGGAGCTTCTCACCTTTGGGTAACATCTTTGGCATTTCAATTCCAAGTTTCCTTAGAAGCTCCTGGAAACGAAAGCCCGTTGGCTAAGGACTAAGTGTGGTTTTCCTATATCGTTCTCTTAGCGTGGTGGTGAAAAAAGAAGCGAAAGTTGGGTGCTTAGGCATAGATCTAAGAGAAATAGTCACGTTAACATGAAATTGTGATTAAATTCATTCGAATTGAAATAAAAAGGCAATACAGCATTGTTCACACAATATTTGTATGGCAGTGAAATAATAAACCATTTACCATGGTATGTCCATTCATCAAGAAGCTAGATGGCTCCAAATATTCCATATATTTGACACAATTATTATTATTATTATTATTATTATTATTATTATTATTATTATTATTATTATTATTATTATTATTATTATTATTATTATTATTATTATTATTATTATTATTATTATTATTATTATTATTATTATTATTATTATTATTATTATTAGTATTAGTATTAGTATTAGTATTAGTATTAGTATTAGTATTATTATTATTATTATTATTATTATTATTATTATTATTATTATTATTATTATTATTATTATTATTATTATTATTATTATTATTATTATTATTATTATTATTATTATTATTATTATTATTATTATTATTATTATTATTATTATTATTATTATTATTATTATTTTTATTTTTTTTTATTTATTTATTTTTTTTTTTTTGGCGAAACGGTACTCTATTGACAATAATAAATAAATTGGGCATATTAGTTACACTCATCATGTAGAACGGGAATAGGCAGATTACCTGCTCTATGACGTCATTTCGCCGACCAGTGGCTCTCTTTTCTCAGTGAAGTTGCTTCTGAGAGCATTGGGAGTGATAGTTGCACACAAAGCATACAATGAGCGGTGGTGGCCTGTGCATTGCACCTGCATGTGTTTAGTTGATGAAACAGTATCACAGCCAGGGTTTGCTACCTTTGTTGGCAAACTAAAAATTGCTTAATTAATCTATTTGTGTCAATGGATTCTTCTATTCTGCTATCCGGAACACGACAGGCACGCCAATATTACAATAGGTATACAATATCTAATATAACACAAGCTTATTTAAGGCACTCAATCAATATAGTGTCAAGGCCCCAAGCTTCGTCACTGGACCATGTAAATGTTTGCGTGTATTGTTAACAAAAGTAATATAAATTATAATTCATCAAATACTTATAGTGCACAATGCAATCTGAATAATCTGAATTATATTACCTTAATCAATAACTAAAGTAACTGAATTTCGTAACGAAGTTTAATTCACAGTAATGTGCAGTAAATACACAAACCATTCCAACTACAATTTAGGTAGCATTTCTACCCTGAACGGTAAATGCCAACTGAAATATTGGCATGGGTTATAACAACAGATAGGTTTTACATAGGTGTTGATGGTCTTTTACTACTGCATTCCACTACGTCAGGCATAAGGTGTAAATGTGTAAGCCATTAAGCAAGTATATTGACACAATGAACTTCAAGACAAGGCGCCATGGCACTATACGTGCTTACCACTGATTGATGTGACCACTGCTCCTCACACAGTGCTCCGTTGGTGTTCCCCTGCTCGGACGTCATAAGTCCAACACTTGCCTACCCCAGATGTAGAACCCCTAGTTAAAGTATGGCCGAAGCAGTATCTTTCACCCAATATACATAGATTTCAGCCATAATTTTATTTGTATATGAATAAATGCATGGTGAAGTAGTTTAATGAAGATCAGAAATCTGGTGACTTTCTAGAGATTTTTATGTTCAAAGTGGCGGCAATTGAAGCTCCCAAGTTGGTCATCCTGGTGTTCAGTGGTGCAGAATGCTATTTAAGGACTACTGGACAATAAAACTTCTATTTTAATTATTTGGTTATGCCTTATTAGACCTGCATTCATAAAGGTTGCTGAAGAATAAATAAATAGTAAAATGTTTTTCTTAAAAACAAGCATTTATTTAAGTGTTCCAAAAAGAAGAAAATAAGCCTTAAACTAAATCAAATCCATCAATTTATTATATTACACAATTTATATGATGTAAAAGCTTGCCACGAGATTTACCTATTTTATAAAAAACACATGTTTTTTCTTAGAACTCCTTATATCAAAATCAAGTTACATATTGCCTTCTTGTTTATCTACACAGGTAAATCTCATGACAGGCTTTTATATAATATAAATTGTGTAATGTAATAAATTGGTGGACTTCATTTAATCTGAAGTTTATTTTCTTCTTTCCAGAGCATTTGCATAAAAGCTTGCTTTTAAAAAAGTGTTTTACTCTTAATTTATTTTTATTTTATTCGTATTCTTCTCAGAAAACCCTTTCACTTTATACCTATATCATGGTAGTACTCAGTAAATGACTAGACCGCTATTTTGGACGGTCTGCTATATTGGATTTATAATGACGTCACTTAACTAACCATGCATGGTCAGCCAAACTAAAGGTGTACCTATGCAAAATTTCAGCTTAATCGGTTAAGGATAACTGCTTTAAGATTCAGTTACAAGGTTTGACCCGAACATACAAACATTGCAAGTGAAATAAAATCTTGTAAACAATACTGTATTGTAGTATTTAACTTCGTTGCAAATGTAAGAAGAAAATCACAATTCACAGAAGGAAGACGGTGAGTTGGTGAGAATGAGAATATTATCCAATAACTTCAGAGTGTTTTTTGCAGTGTTTAACTCCCGCTTTTATTACATACGGCACTGCAGGCGGTGACACTGATGATGATACATGGAATGAAGATGGAGCATCGTGGAATAAGATGGCGGGGTAAACTGGATAACCCGGAGAAAACTCGCCCCAGCGCCGCTCCGTCTACCACAAATCCCACATGTGGTTGCCTGGGATCGAATTCGGGCCGCTTTGGTGAGAAGCGAATGGTCTAACCACTCGGCTACGGCGTGGCCACTTCCTAGGGTGGTTACAAAATTATCAAGATATATCTAAGTACTGGGAAGCAAGACGGAGAATGACTTCATTGTTGACTCCAGAGCATTAGCTACACACACACACACGCGCGCGCACACACGGGCATACACACTTCCGAGTGTGGTTCCGATCTTAAAACTCAAAGAACTAGAATATAAATTATAGGTACTTATTAGGAGTTGTTTTTAAAGTTGATGTGAGCAATTTGAATGGCAAACCTTCTGTTCACAAGTTTATGTCAACCATGCATTTGGTGCGGTTTTTAAATGATTATTACGGGGAATTGGCTGTGCTATGTGACTCGTTTTCTATCTACAGGGTCGAGGTAACGGATGGAATGCATATATCAATGTTTCTTTATCACAATGTATTTATTTATTAACAATTCGATATTTTACACTCTCAGCACCATATTAAACACTTGAAAAACTTTACACTTTTGTTATTTGGTAGAATTTACGCTATATAAAAGTTTGGTGAAAGTTCCATGTTCACACGCTACCAAAACACGTCTTATCACCTTGAACATATAGACGCTACTGAACTGTTTCTTGGCATCGCTTTGACACGACACACCGCCATTTTGTATTCATCCGCGCAAATAGTTTTTATTGTTAAAACACAAACAATTCTAATATTTATACACTTATAACAAACATTTATATGTATGATTTTCTATTGGGTTCTAATATTCTGTCTCATATGCCCCTTGTTTTGTTTTTCAAGTTGTCACCTATATTTGCAATCTTGAAACACAATACAATACTTCTCCCTACTCCTCTGATTCAATCACTTTGTACAATATTTTTTTTCTTCTTTTCTTTACAGTCACCTTCGCTGTTTGTCTTTGTCTTTTGTTTTGGCATGATACAGCATGTCTTTATAAATTTCACATATTCAATTACTACACAATATATGTTCAGTTGTTATACATCACATATTCAGTTATTATACAATACATATTCAGTTATTGTACAACACATTCAGTTATTACACAACATATCCAGTTATTATACAATACATATTCAGTTATTGTACAATATATCCAGTTATCATACCACATATGTTCTGTTATTATACAATACATATTCAGTTATTATACAATACATATTCAGTTATTGTACAACACATTTAGTTATTACAGAACATATCCAGTTGTTATACAATACATATTCAGTTATTATACAATACATATTCAGTTATTATACAATACATATTCAGTTATTGTACAACACATATTCAGTTCTTATATAACACATACTCAGTTATTGTACATTTGACATTTACACAAATATAATTTAAGTGTATCATGGTTTATTATGTGGTTTTTGACTTGTATTCTTTGCTATGAGGAGAGAAAAACAGGATACAAATTTTGAGCTAATGATTATAATCATGTTTATGGCAATATTTTATTCATTTCTTTGCCTTCTTTGCCTTGTAAGCTTATTATGTATAGGCAGGTCATTGAGTCGGTTCTTAAACTCTGATGTTACTAATGGTACCATTTTTCTTAATTGGGTTATTATTCATTGTTGTTTGGTTCAACATTTCTCCGAGCTTAGCATTAGCTATATCCATCTTAATTCATGGGCATTGCTTTTCTGATTATGGTTTTCCTTACTTCACTAATTGTCACTTCTTTGTCTCTTATTTCTATAAGAGAAAACTTCTATACTTATAATTATTCTGCAATTGTATTATTTTTCTTCTCAATTCACCCTCGACATCTTCGTGTCGAAATATTATATCTTTGTCATCATAATTGATTCCTTTTTATTTTTGTCCCTGACATCCTTATGTCAAAAACACATTATCTTCCGTCGCTATAATTCATTTCTTTAATGACAATTAGTGTCCTCATCTGTCTTTGTTGACAATGCTCTTTGTGGTCAATATAGCCAACGACTATGTTGGTATTCCTTCTTGTTGTAATTTCTAATCTGAACATGATTTTCTATAAGTAACCCATTAAAAATTGTTATTTTCCATCATCTCTACTATTCCTGCCTTACATATTTGTTGGCAAACACTATTTGGTCCTTTCTTTGTATGGCTTTAATTTATTTTTATGGTATCTTCCTACCAACTTGCCATGTGTATTCTGTAGCTCATACGTGTGGTCACCCAGCTGTTTTGTTATGACCAGTGGTCCAGTGTACAATAGCTCCATCTTTCTCTTCGTTTAGCCATCATGGTGTCGATGTCAATTGTCAACTGCTTAGGGTTTGTGTTGTTGGTCATCCGGCTAGTTGGGACGAACTTAGTTGTTGTAATTTCCCTGAGTGTTGGTGGTGGTGGTTGTTTCTGTATTCTGTGCAGCATCTGCCCTATGTGGCACATTTTCATCTACTTCCTGCTGTCTTATGTTGCCAGTGTACCATTGGTCTCTACCCCTTTGGCGTGAACCTCTGTTGTATGACGGTCTTTGGTTGTCGAAGTATTCCCTACAGAATCGTATGTGATTCGCATATTGAAGCCAGGGAAAGACCCGGTCCATCCCGCCAACTACCGATCCATTAGCCTCCTACCCGTACTCTCGAAGGTATTCGAGAGACTAATACTCGCCCGCTTGTCCCCTATCTTAGGGGACATTCAAGCCATCCCACCCCATCAGTTTGGGTTCCGGCCTGGCCACTCAACGCCCCAGCAGCTGCTGCGGGTGGTGGAGGCTGCCGCCCTGGGATACCAGGACAAGGCCTATACCGCCGCGGTATCTCTGGACGTTGAGAAGGCCTTCTCTACGACCCGGCATGCCGGTCTCCTCCGGAAACTCATCCAACTGGAGCTACCCACACGCCTCATACACCTATTACATTCCTACCTTAGACACAGATCCTTTGTGGTCTCAGTGGCGGGGAATAAATCCACACGCAGGCCAATCCGAGGCGGAGTCCCCGAAGGTTCTGTTTTATCACCCACGCTCTTCAGCGTCTACATGGCCGACCTACCTACAGAGCCGAACGTCAACATAGCTCAATATGCTGACGACGTGTTGCTCTACACAACAAACAAACACCCTAACAGAACCTTCCTCCCAATACAGCGACACCTCCGCCTTATCCAAGAATGGTGCAGGCGTTGGCGATTGTCCATTAACCCGGAGAAAAGCCGCGCCATACTTTTTACTAAGCGCTGATTCCCCGCCAATCTCCCCACATTCACCTATCTGCGAAGAAGGATTGAATGGGTAAACTCCATCTCCTACCTGGGAGTGAAGCTCGATAAGGGCCTTACTTTTCGGGAACACATCAACGACTTGTCGGCGCGGGCCGGTGGGGCAACTGCCTCTCTGTACCCCATGCTGCGGTCGGGGATGCCAGTTCCCCTAAAGCTACGCCTTTTTCGGGCACTCATAATCCCACTCCTCCTATACGCCTGCGAAATCTGGGGCATGGCCGCAGATTCCCATCTCCTGCGTCTGCAGCGTATACAGAATAGAGGACTTCGGATAATCTATTCTGTATGCCGCGGATTCCCTTCGAGACTACTGCACGAAGCCTCGTCTCTTCCGTATGTGGAGGACGAAATTAGGCGCCGGGCAACCAAATTTTACGACCAAATTCCTCAACATAGGAGTGCCCTGATTAGGTCTCTTGGGGACTACAACCCCACTGAACGCACGCGTGTGGGACACCGGGTTCCCCGCATGGCTTGCGGGCATCCCCGGTAACGAAGGAGACATCCCTTCAACAGCGAAAGCTGAATACATCACAGTCCTCCAAGAAAAGCTTGGATTCTAAATTCAAAATTAAATAAACCTCCATATTTGGTCCTTTACACCAGCAGTGCCCAACGGAAGTTGCACACTGATTAAGCAGCCGCTGAGGAGCAAAATCTTGCTGCCTCCTTATAACCTACTACCTCAAACTTCACCCGCCACCCTGCAAAATCCTACATCCCGTCATAAAGTGGTTAAGCCCTAAAAGGGCAGGTACACGTATGACACACCTCGGGCTGATCTCAGCCTGCCAGATAGCGTCGTCGTCGTATGTGATTCACTTGATGGGTACGGTCTCTTGGTCTTCCACGATCATATGTATATGTTCTGTATCTCGATTCACCCCTTGGTATTGTGTCGTGGTACCGCTGTCTTTCGTTCTCCATCCTCTCGCCATGATTGTGTGGTTGTGGGAAATGGTGTGCCCCTCTCCCCCTTTCATGAGTGCTCCTAGTATTCCTATCTTCTCCCTCACTCTGGTTGTTCGTAGCCGTGCTCCGGTTTAAGATGGGTGAGTTTGGGTGACCGTTCCTATGTCTATGCTCATTAGGCCGACCATTTTGTGTTTCGAAGGCTGTCAGCAATTCTATCATATCTGCAAAATCTACTGGCCTCGCAACAATTAACCCTGTTCTCACTGTGTCTGGGAAATGTCTTGTTATGCTGGTAATTAGTTCTGCTTCCGACAAGTTGGGGTCTAATAGCTTTCCTTTGTTGGCTACTTTCATAAAATAATCGACTAGCGATAACCCTTTGGTTGGATCATATCTACCTGTCGCTAGCTCTACCCTAGTTTGGTTTTGCTTAGCTGGGCCCCAATACCTTGATAGGAATAAATTTCTGAATGAACTATACGACTCATGACCAGCTAGTGTTAACCTGAGCCATTCTAACGCCTTGTTTTTTAAGCTTTTCTTAACTATCATCATCCTAAGCTCATTTGGTATCCATTTCACTTTAAAATATTCTTCCATCTCTTTAACAAAGAGTTTTGGATCGTCTCCCTTCTCCTCGTCAAATGTAGGTGGTGTGATTTCATGTAATATGCTGTTGGTGTAACATGTGTTATGTGTTGTGTCATTGTTTGGTTGTGAACCTCTTTCTCTGTATGGTGAGTCAACATTTTGTACATTATTCAAGTAACTCTCATCTTGTACATTACTTACATCTAAATCATCTTGCCTTTGTAGTGCATTCACAACATCATTTACATTAGCCAAACTTTCTTTCCCTTTTTTCATTTCTTCACAAATTGATTTTAAATCATTCTTTATTTCTAAGTGACTCTGTTTCATATCATTTATAGCATCCTGTTGTGAATGCATCACATCAGTCATCGTCTTAATTTTAGGAATTACAATTTGTTCTACAGTTTCATTAATAATGTCTTTCTTTGCTACCTCAATCTCTTTCCTTAATTCCTCAGTTATTTCTGCTTTTACATTTGTAATCTTACAGTCTACACTTGTATTGCATTCTGTTATTTCATCTCTACATCTAGCAATTTCTCCTTCTAACACAATCTTATTCTCTCTCATTTCTGATTCTATTTTTCCCATCCTATCTCCTACGATTTCTATCCTAGCTTCTAAGGCTTCCTTTGTTTCATTTAAGTTTTTATGTACTAATTTTAATTGGTTTCCATTACTTTCATATTTTCTTTACACTCCTGTCTTCCTAATTCTATTTTCTGTTCTAAGTTCTGTCTCACTTCCTCCATTTTATGACCTATTTCTTCCTTATTCTGTTCCAGTTTCTGGCCTATACTCTGACCTATTTCTTTTTTATTTTGTTCTAGTTTTTGTTCTATACTATGACTTAAACTTTGTTCTATGTCCTGCTTTAATTCTGCCCTATTCTGTTCCATTTTCTGATCTAAACTTTGTTCTATGTCCTGTTTTAATTCTGCGTTATTTTGTTCCATTTTCTGACCTAATTCTACCTTGTTTTGTTCCATTTTTTGACCTAAACTTTGTTCTAGTCTTTCAAACATGATCATCATTAACCTTTGGTCTTTGCTTATTGCTAGTTGTTCCTCACTTTCTGTTTCTATTTGATAACTAGGCCTATCTGCCCCTTCCCCCACTCCTGTTTCTATCTCTTTTCGCGACATTTTAATTTCTTTATTCAATTCACTTAGGGTTAAAAGTCCCACTACTTTGCCGCTTCTCAGTAACATAAAAATGGAAATAAACTGTATGTGAAAACAAAAATTTTTGATCCTACTTTTTTTTTTTTTTTTTTTTTTTTTTTCGTTGCTTCGTCCCGTTATTTACGTCTCCTGGGCAGTTGGCTTCGCTAGATGATCTGCGGTGTTTTTCCCGCGTTGATTATCCGTGCATCGGTGTCCTGATGGCGATATCAAACGATGGTCTAATGGCGTCTTCTGTGCTATGATATGGCGTCACTTGATGTTTATCGTGATTTCAATTCCCGTAATTTTGCATTCCATCCTAAATTCGAGCCCCACGTTGGGCGCCATTTTGGTGCGGTTTTTAAATGATTATTACGGGCTGTGCTATGTGACTCGTTTTCTATCTACAGGGTCGAGGTAACGGATGGAATGCATATATCAATGTTTCTTTATCACAATGTATTTATTTATTAACACTTCGATATTTTACACTCTCAGCACCATATTAAACACTTGAAAAACTTTACACTTTTGTTATTTGGTAGAATTTACGCTATATAAAAGTTTGGTGAAAGTTCCATGTTCACACGCTACCAAAACACGTCTTATCACCTTGAACATATAGACGCTACTGAACTGTTTCTTGGCGTCGCTTTGACACGACACACCACCATTTTGTATTCATCCGCGCAAATAGTTTTTATTGTTAAAACACAAACAATTCTAATATTTATACACTTATAACAAACATTTATATGTATGATTTTCTATTGGGGTCTAATATTCTGTCTCACATTCATTAGTAAACATGAAAATTGATGCACATCTGAAGTAAGAACTGATTAGAAACTAAAAGCTTCACTTATCTTAATAATATTCCAAGCTCTTATGCAGCTAACGTGTTTCAAGTTAACTCCAACTCATTCTCAAAGCTTTGAGTATAAGATCTTGCAATATTACTAAGATAAGTGAAGCTTTTAGTTTCTAATGCGTTCTTACTTTAGATTCTTGTTGCTTCATTGTAAATAGCTTCATTATTTCCTTATTGATACACATGTTTAATTGCAATTTACCTACCTTAATTTTGATTTCTTCTTTGCTTTCAGATCTGCGGATAATTTCTTGAGCGATTTGCTTTTTGACTTAGAAGGTTTTGTAACGCTAATTTTGCTTTCCTTCAAAGTTTCAGATTTCTGTTGCTCCAGCTCCTCAGGAAGCTGCACAAATTGATATATCATAATGTTAAAGGAATTTTCATAAGAAATGCATACATTAAGATAACAGAAAATTAGGAAGAAACAAAATAAAAAGAGCTTGAAAGGTTCTTTTATGCACATTTTATACCCTTATTCGTTATATTTGATGTTCCACACTGCTAAATATCACGGTGCCTTGTTATAAATTGAGTATGGTACACTAAAATCGGGATGCTGTCAGCTTTTTTTAAAATAATGAGCGCCTTCACAGCCTAATCTGGTTTAGTCATCCAAAAGGAGCATTTTTGTAAGAAAAAAGTTTAAAACGACTGTTCTGGCTGAAGTTAACAACTTCAATACGAATTATAAGGCTTACATCCCAAAATACGCGTAATTGTACAAATAACTATTGTCTCTCATTTAATGGTTTCAACATTTTTACTACAAAACATTGTCCAACTTCAATTAAACTTGCAAAATATATTTGTTGAAGGAAGTGTGACTTGGATTTTTATGTCTAGCAAATGGTTTGGAAGTAATAGGCATATAATGTTTACTAAAGCATAACAATTAGAACCAACTGAAAGTAAGCACCTATAGTATATGCATACTGCCTATCTGCATTGTAATGGTATTAGAAATCCCATTTTCATATCATAATTATTACAAGAGTTTTCTTAGACATTAACAGTTTAAGACTTGAAATTTCATGTGTATTTTAGCTGAGAAATGACAACTGTGCTACATGTAAGATTTGAAGCTTTCACGGCGAACGTTATTGATCAATGCTTCACGGGTGATCAGCCGTGTTAAATTTAAGAAGGTCGAGCTTTCGGCCATTGTAGTCTCCATGGCCATCTTCAGGACTAAAAAGATGAAAAAGTCTGCTCAGTTTTCCAAATATATACTATGGTTTGGAGTATACCAAGAGATAGACCAAATCTTACTGTACAAACAATGTAGATATCGTTAGAACACACTAGTTATGTCAAAATACATTTTTGTGGAGTGAACTATTCCGGAGATATTCCTTGTAATTTGTGTGAATTTTTCAATAATTACACTTTCCTCAAATGGAAGGTCTTTATTCACATTTTTGTGTTTTGGCCGTGCAAAGAGAACGGAGTTTTAAACCCTTAATGCAGCCATCACTCTTAAAACGTTTGAGTATTGCTCAAATCCCTTGTACCTACAAGGAAATAAGCACTAAGGTAATTTCTGCAAATGTTTATCTCAACTAACATGAAGAACATGGAGGAATAAGAGTTCGTTGGAATAGTACAGGAGTAGAGAAAGTCATGAGTGTAACACGTCAGCTCTTTTTACACTTCGACTGTAAAACGAAGGAATTCAGCCTTTTTTTTTTTTTTTTTTGTTTATTTTATTTTATCTTATAATTTTTCATTAAGTGCAGCCACATTTGCATGTGCCTAAGACTGAACCTGTTTGTAAGTTTGTTAATCGCAAACTAGACTGATAATGTGACAAAGTTGTAATACTTTCTGACTAAAACTTATTTAGATTTTTCCAGCTCTAGAGTTTCTGTGCATGAGTATTTATGATCTTGTTACAGTGGACTGGTAAAGCAATGCGAGTGGGATAAAATCTAGGGCTTTGGAAAATGCTGATATTAAGTCGTGTTCTAATGATGCACAACGCACACACAAAAAAAGTAAAAATAAATATGTCTTTACATGACTTTCTCTACACACTCTTGTACAGCCATGGAGAAAATGATTGAGCGCATTAGTAGAGCAGAATATTTGTAACTTTCGCGCCGTGTTGCAGCGCGGATTACACAATTCGATATTTCCAACGTGCAACTGAGTTTGATAATCTCTGTACTACCATATGTTATCGTCCGTCGGACACACAAATAGGCTGTGTCCGACAGACGATAACATATGGAAGAGAGACTATCAATAAACTCAGCTGCTTGTTGGGAATATCGACTTGTGTAAATCACGCTGCAGTACGACGTGGGACTTGGAAATATTCACTCTGCTAATGTGCTCAATCATTTTTTCCGTGACTGTACAAACTATTCTTGCACAAAATTATTGTTTCATCTACTTCACGTTAATTGGGATAAAAGTTTGTAGAAATTGCCTTATTGCACATTTTCTTGTAGGCACAAGGGCTATAGGGAAATGCAGTAGGCTTTAAGTCATAGACAAATCTTTTAAGAGCTGGTTACTATGTTATGGTTTTGAAATTCTCTTCTCTTGCATGGCGAAAAGGCAAACAAAAAAACCGAATAACAACCATTTGAGAAAAATATAAATATTCCAAAATTCAAACGAATAACAAGGAATATCTCAGAAATGGTTTGCACCACAAACAAATTTATTTTGTATAGCTTGTGTGCTTTAATGAGATGTACATTTTTGGTGTAGTAAGATTTCGTGTATTTCTTATGGTTTACCAGTAACGGAAAATCCATTCACAAAGAACACATCTTCAGAGGCAAGAAAATTCAAAATATAGATTTCATTTGTCATGAAAATGTCCCAAACATAAGGCATTTTAATCAAAATCGTGAGAGCCGTGTTTTAGAAAATACAAATTTTTGAAGATTGCTCTATATAAGGCTAACTTGGGTGGGGGAGTTTTCTTCAAAATCTTCAGGTTGCATTCTTGGAAGATGCTGAACTTAAACATTAACGTTGGTATTTAAGCAACTTCAGATTTTTTATTTATGTTGTTTACAGCAGATACATAGACAAACACACAACACATAAACAAACACACGCACAACTTTTTTGGGTTCAGTAAGTCTTAAAACATATTTTTGGTTAAATCCTGGTGTCAAATTTTTGTGTGAAATACAATACTTCCTCTACCTACTGTTAAGTACATAGTAGAAAAAGTAAAAATTAAAATTTGGTATGTAAAGCTCTTTGTTTTATTAATTGAAGTTACCTTAAAGTAATTAGTGCCAAGGCAGTATATTGAAAAAAAAAATCAAGTGCGGAAAGTTGTTCTTATTGTTACAAATTATCCAATGTTACACTGTAATTATCTCACTGCAATAAAAAAATCATTCTGCAAACCACATGTAAGGTCACGCCGATGCATCTAAACCAGGTGCTCCACCAGGCGTGCCCATGCCAAACCATTATACCAGAAAGCTACTGACCGAAAAGTAAGTCTATGAATGTGTTAACCCCTTTCGGCTATTGCACTCAATCGCATCATTGATGTTTTCAGTTTCTAACGACAACGAAAATAAAAGTCTGGTGTGTTGCACTCACATTACTTTCTCTACTCTCAATTCTTACAAACTTATTCCTCTATCCTCTTCATATTAGTCGAGATAACCATTTGCAGAAATTATCGTATTGCTAATTTTCTTATAGGTGCAAGGGGAATATGGGAATACAGTGGGCTTCGAGCGATAGTCAAATCTTTTTAAAGCTGGTAGCTATATGAAGGCTTTGAAATTTCATTCTCTTTGCACGGCCAAGGCATATAAAATGAATAACGACTCTCCATGAGTTTAAGTACTGCGAAAATTACAGAAATAACAAGAAAATTTCTTCAAAATGGTTCACTCCACAAAACAAAACAAAACAAACAAAAAAATCATTTGGACACAAACTGTGTATCAACAAGATCTACATTTTTGTATAGTAAGATTTGGTCTATCTCTTACGGTTTACTAGTTATACAAAAGTCATCAAGAGTAAACAGGACTACATGGACTATAGCCAGAAAAATCAAAGTATACATTTCATTTGTCATAAAAGTATGTTAAACATATGGCAGTTTAATTAAAATCGTTACAGCCATTTTCGAGAAAATCAAAATTTTTGAAGAATTTTCTATGTAAAGGCTAGTTTAGGGTAGAGGAGGTTTCTTAAAAGCCTTTGTGTCGTATCCTTGAAAGATATTAAACTTAAGTACCAGCATTGGTTTTTAACCGAGTTTTCATTTTTGAGTTATGTTGCTCACAGAGACACACGCGGACCTTATTCTAAAAATGCCTTTATTTTTTATTTTTTGTGATTCGGGGAGACTGAAACGCATATCTCCGGTAGAATCCCGACATAGAATTTTCGGATCGAATACAGTACTTGCTCTACTTGCTATAGGTAGTAGAGGAAGTAAAAAACAGCGTATTTATTTCCTCCTGCTGAGTTTCAGCCAATTACACATACACATTTGATTACACTGTCTACTCTAGCTAGTAAACCTGTTCTTTAACTTCAATTTGAAATACTGCTGCTGCAGTCTCAGTTCAGAAGCATTGGGCTAAGTAACTGACAAATTATGACCCATTTTTTTTAAGGCTGCCTTAATTTATACCAAAATCAAAGTTGAAATGTATCTACAAATGTTCAGCTTCTGGTGTGTTAAGTTTTAATCCTGCGCCTACAGTGATTTACCTATAAATCGGTATTTGTAGGAATTGGTTCATCTAAGCAGATCTGAAAAATCCTGTTACAAAGTGCATTGACATGAACACGTCTGTGACAGGACTAAAATCCGTTTCAAATGTTACTGCATTGTTCTGAAGTGGCTATTATTTTAAACCATGTTGATGGAAGTACACTTATTATTGATAATTATTTGTGGCAATGAAGCAGTTCTGTGAGTTGTTTCTGCAACATCCTGGTTTTTAGCCAGCTACTCGATCGTGAGCGTTTTCGTTTATATGATGATTTGATCCTACTTAGGGTTGACCAACAAAAATTGAAAAATGGAGCACAAATCACTCTCCGCAAGCGAGATAGAATTTCACACGTTTGCAGCTATGTCTATTGCTAACAAACTTAAAAATATCACCTGAGATGAACTCTCCCCTGGAGGTGTTTCTTCTTTACGTTTTCGACGGTAGCATGGCTTACTTTTCCAACTGTAACAATAAATACAAGAATTTATTTTAGCTAACTTGAATATAAATATAATTCAGTCCTAGACTATACTCAACTATAGAGCTACTTTGCAATAAGAGACTCGATTAAAACTAATGGTATACAGTTAAAACTAATTTATCCGGCCCTCGTTGATCCGGATCAGTTATTTATTTTTTAAATTTAATGTTCACATTAAATAATAAATTTAACTATGATAGCAAGAAGCTAACTTTAAGTATGTACGCCAAATATTCCCCTTTTATTTTGATTCAATGTACGGTTGCTGCATAAATTGTACAATAAATTATGGTAATACGTACTGTACTATGAAATACTACCTGTTGAGTTTAAGAAAGGTTTAGTAGTGTCACACGGTACTGGCGCGGTATGTCTCACCAGCTATAAATAACACCGGAAGAAAGTGTTGACCTAGACCCCTATCCGTCACTACACCTCCCTCAATCTCCCTCAGTTTTCTTACTGTTTTCAAACGTAATTTGCCACTAAGTTTATCGTGTGTGTTCCAACCAGATTTCGTTTGTGTCTTATCAAAGTGTTTGGGAGTGTAATTCAGTGCACAGGTTTAAAATGACATAAAATTGAAGGAAGGCCGTGGTTTTTCAATGGATAAAATGTCGGATACTATTAATCGTATTGATAAAGGAGGAACATTGAAGAAAATAGCTGCTGAATTGGGAGTTGCTGTGCACCACCTGATAAACATGGCGTACTTGGGGCGTCAGCCCGACACCACTCCAGCTGAACCATAAATGATAATGTATTTGCCTGACCATACTTCGTCCAAACGCCACACATGTTTAAAACAGAAGACAGTGGATCAATTCTTTCCTAAGAAATAATGTGATTTTACATGATTAAGGCTTTTATAGTTTTGTTGTCTTACAAACAATACATACTGTGTACTGTACATAATGTGTTACAAGACATAGTTTTTTATTATCATAAACGGCAAGTCTGCTTGGATTTAAGAATTATGGTTTGATTATTACCCATATAACCCGGATTATCCGCATTTTCGATTTCCCGGATTGCCTTTGATCCCAGTTAGTCCCGGTAAACGAGCTTTTACTGTACTTCGTTTCTCAACTAGAACAGCTGTAGAATACAAAGCCATAAGTCTAGTTGGCACGCGACTTCAAGGAAGAAAATAACAAAGAAAGAATAAATTGATTCTTCCGTTTTCGGCTCCTGTGAACAAGTAAAGCACACTAGGACGGAGAAAGGAAATATGGGAAGGAACAACGATACTGTACAAGGCTGGAAATGTTTTCCCCCAATGATATCTTTCACTGTAGTGACTGTAGTAACCGGACGAGGTGTGGTTAGCCTAGGGCTCCACTGGTAGTAAGTTAATGTTCTTATGAACAATACTGCATTGTCTAGCACTCTTTTACCTGGATGGGGCTACATTGGCAGTATTTTACTGATTTTACTGCAACAGAAGGAATGGCAACAGCAGGTTCAATATCATACTGCCCAGAACCAGTACTGAAAAAAAAAAAAAATAAAAAAATAAAATAAATAAATAAAAAATAAAAAAAAAAATAAAAAAATAAATAATAATAAAAAGAAACATAACAAATCTTATGTATTGCACTCACATGACTTTGTCTATACTTGTACTAGCCATTCTTACAAACTCTTATTTCTCTATCTTCTTCGTGTTGAGATAAACATTTGCAGAAACTATCTTATTGCTTATTTCCTTGGCTATTGCACTGGATCGCATCATTGATGTTTTCAGTTTCTAATGACAACGAAAATAAAAGTCTGATGTGTTGCACTCACATGACTTTCTCTACTCTCTATTCTTAAAACTCTTATTCCTCTGTCCTCGTCATATTAGTCGAGATAACCATTTGCAGAAATTATGTTACTGCTAATTTTATTGTAGGTGCAAGAGGAATATGGGAATACAGTAGGCTTTGAGCAATAGTTAAATCTTTTAAAGCTTTGAGATTCCGTTCTCTTTGCACACTTAATGTATAAAAAAATGAACAACGATGTTTCGTTTCACGAAAGTTTTTAAGTTTTCCGAAACTCACACACATAACAAGGAATATCTCCGAAATGGTTCACTCTACAAGAAAATTTATTCAGACATAAATTGTGTATTTTGTATAGTATGATTTGGTCAATCTCTAACGGTTTACCAATTATGCAAAAGTCGTCCAGAGTAAATACGACTACAGGGACTATAGCCAGAAAATTGAAAATATACATTTCGTTTCTCATAAAAATATCTCAAGCATATGACATTTTAATGAAAATCAAAATTTTCGAAAAATTTTCCGTGTAAAGGGTAGTTTATGGTGGGGCTATTTTCTTCAAAATCTTCGTGTCACATCCTTGAAAGACATTAAACTTAAATACCAACTTTGGTTTTTAACCTACTTTTCGTTTTTGATTTATGCTGTCCACAGACAGACACACACGGACCTTTTTCTAAAAATGCTTTTTTTTTGGATTCAGGGGGTCTCAAAACGTATATTTCCGGTGAAATCTCGACAATGGACTTCTGGGATTTTCTCCCACTGTGAGACCTGGTCTGAGGTGCCTGAAGCTCATTAGGTTCCTGAGGGGCCAATTGAGGAGCTACTTGATTGAGAATTAGCGGCCTCTGGTCGGAAGGGATCACGTTCCACCTACAATACTGCACTCCACTCATGACGCCTGTGTTAAGCAGAGGTGGGGGAAGCATTGGTCGGGCGGTAGGCCTTGGCCCGAATGGGCTGTTGTGGCACGAGGTTACGGTTATTACACATAGTAGATAAGGAAGTACTGCATTCCAACCAAAAATTCGATATTGACAATTCAGCGGAAATACATGTTATGAGATTCCCTAAATCCAAAAAAGGAAGGAAAGAAAAAAGGCGTGCGTGCGTGTGTGTGTGTGTGTGTGCGTGCGTGCGTGTGTGTGTGTGTGTGTGTGTGTGTGTGTGTGTGTGTGTGTGTGTGTGTGTGTGTGTGAACAGCATAACTCGACAACGAAAAGTAGGTTAACTACCAACCCTGGTATTAAAGTTCATCAATTTCCTGGATGGCACACGACAATTTTCAAGAAAATCTCCTAATCCCAGGCTACCCTCTACACAGAAGTTTTCAAAAATTTTCATTCTCTCAAATATAACTAATGACTTTGCTTAAAATAAGATATTTTCATGCGGAATGAAATGTATATTTTGAATTCCTGGGAATGTTCTCAGAAGTACCCTTCATTCTGCATGACTTGTGGTTAACTGGTAATTTATAAGAGATAGACAAAATCTTATTGCCCAAAAACGTAGACCTTATTAAAACACACAATTTATGCAAAATAAAATTTTTGTGGAGCGAACCATTACGGAGATATTCCTTGCCATTTGTTTAAATTTTCCAAAACTTCTGCTTTTCTTAAACGGGAAGTCATTCGTTTTTCTTAATTTTAAAGCCGATACATGGCATTGAATTTGTAAGTCCCAGTTCTACCTCTCAAACTTTACCCACACACGGCTTGTGTGTTTAAAAACACCAACAGTAAGTTTGTTGGCATAAATAAATAATAATTACCATCTGAGGGTTATTTAATCCTGGGACATTAAGTACTTACAATAGT
>CM060962.1:217252654-217255154 GCA_030765045.1 Tenodera sinensis | reverse complement strand
TGTTCTTCATTCATTTCTGCTGGATCGTTACACAGGACACATATTGGTGAGGCTGAGATACCCATTCTGTAGAGATGACTTGCTAAGCAGTCATGATTTGTCAATAGTCGGAAGGCTGCAACCGCTGTTTTCCTTGGTCTCTGGGGGATTATATCTGGATTGGAAAGTAGTGTAATCCATTTTTTATCTTTGGCATTTGTTTCTATTTCTTGTAGATATGAATGACAAACATTTTTAATGATCAAGTGTTTTATTGAGGAATATGAGAAATTGAATTTAGACTTTTGTTTTATTGTTGTGCCTTTCTTTGCAAGTGAGTCTGCAGCTTCGTTCCCCATGACTCCACAGTGTGCTGGAATCCATTGGAGATGAACAGTCTTATTAACTTTTTGGAGTTGTGTTAACATTTTGTAGCATTCTCTAATTTTTGTTGACTTCTTTGTAGTATTTGAACATATTCCCTGAATTGCAGCTTTAGAATCTGAAAGAATTACTGCCTTGTTAAATTTATTTAAGGGAAGATTTAATAATTGTCGGAGAGCAATGTATATAGCCTCTATTTCTCCATCATGATTTGTTGTGTCTCTGCCAACAAAAAAATAAACATAGTCATTGGCTATAATGAGCACCGTGAGCACAGAGTTGCCGTTCTTTTTGCGCCACCGATACGACAAATTGATTTTCGGAGGGGATTTTAATTGTGTGCTTAGTGCTAAAGACCAAACCGGACAATATCTACCGTCCCCCATGTTAGATCGCATTTGCCAGTCCTTGGAGCTGCAGGACGCCTGGGAACATCTATATGATACTTACGTTGAATATACTTTTCACCGACAAACCACAGCTTCCAGAATCGACAGAATTTATGTTAGTGCAACCCTGAAGCAGCAGATCCGAAGCGTGAAGGTGCGCCTGTACCATTTAGTGACCACCATTCTCCGATTATGACATTGGTACATACTGCCCGGACACCGTTAATGGACAAAAGTTATTGAAAACTAAACAACGAGCTACTCCAGGATCAGCCGATTCGAGAAAAGTTTCAGCAATTGTGGACTAGGTGGAAGAGTACTGCGAAAAGTAGGTCTACCAGTTTGCTGCAACAGTGGCTATATACGTTCAAACCTGCCATTCATAACTTTTATAAAGGTGAAGGTATTGAGCGGGCGAAAATGCGCCGTCAACGGTTGAGTTATTTCTACGACTTGCTCAATGAATTATACCAGCAACAGTGTGATGGCCGAAATGTGACGCAGCATATTGCAGCAGTCAGGAAAAAGCTTTGTTTTTTACATGAGGAACTTTGCCGGGGAGCACAGATCCGGGCCGGAGACCATTCGGTGCAGGATGAGGAGAGAACTTCACTGTATCATTTAGCATCTGAAAAGCACTCAGGGACACTAAAATATCTTTCCAAGTTACGGTCATCGACAGGGCAGTTACTGCTGACCTCCGGGAAATCCTAACGGAGGTTCCAAATGCCTTTACACACAGATTTGCAGCAGATGATGTCAACGTAGCAGCGCAGGAATATATCTACACTCTACTTGAACCACTAGTAACACCAGAGATCAACGCGGCTTATAATGAGGACATAACGGAAGAAGAATTGTGCACCGCATTAGCGTCGGGCAGTGTGGACTCTGATCCTGGACCCGATGGGATTGGGTATCAGTTTTACCACGCAAATTGGAATATAGTGAAACATTCTAAAGGAAGAACAAATTAGAAACTAAAATCTTCACTTATCTTAGTAATGTTGCAAGTTATTTTTTCAAACACGGACTCGATACCTTTGAGAATGAGCTGGAGTTAACTTGAAACTCGAGTCAGTGTTTGAAAAAAAACTTGCAACATTGCTAAGATAAGTGAAGTTTTTGTTTCTAATTTGTTCTTATTTAGAATCTTGTTGCTTCACTGTTAATAGCTTCAATTTCCTTAAATAGTGAAAGATACCTTGCTTGGTGTCATGTTAGACTTACAGAGAGGTTCGGGAGCCTTATCCGGCTTTAATCAGGGCATTATTGTGCTCATCGCCAAACACCCGGTAGCCTTAGATGTGAATGATTATCGCCCTATCACGCATTTAAATACCGATTACAAATTATATACTAAGATTATCGCCAACAGAATGAATAGATACTCGCCTGACCTGTGGTATTCCAGATAGGAGGATTACGCATATCCTAATGACGTTGAGAGTCATTATCATTGAATGTGAACGTAAGCCTGAGGAACCGACAGCAATCTTGGCTTTGGATTTTACCACACCGTTTGACAGAATCCATCACGGTTATCTATGGGGTGTGCTAAGACGCTTTGGGTTCGCTCCTTCAATTATACATGTCCTACAACGACTATATACAAATGCACATTCCAGGTTCCAAGTAAACGGATTTTTCACGCAACCAGTACTGATAGAACAGTCGATTCGTCAGGGATGCCCACTGTCCATGATCCTGTATACGTTGTGTGTGGAACCCTTGATAAGAGGATTGGT
>CM060962.1:217237654-217247654 GCA_030765045.1 Tenodera sinensis | reverse complement strand
TGAAGGTTTGTGCTGATTTTTCGGTGTTCTCACGTCTTTAACATGTCTGATACTTTTAATGAGTATGTAGACCCCTTTTAGCGATTCGTTATGCTTTCACGAACAAATTTCATCCTTTTGTAAATGTATGATGTTCAGTCTAGAGCATTGCTTACGGTCTTTCTAAGACTAACCTAATTTAACCACAAGCCTCTTTAGATGTATTTCTTCATCGTTAATTGACATTATTCATGTTTCTTCTCCCTCCTCCCACTCTTTCTTAAACTATCATTAGAAGACGTTGTAACCTTGTTGCTCAGCTAGGTATTACCTCCGTCTTTGTACACTGCTCCAGTATGCTATACATGTTAACCTCATTTAACGATTCTTTCGCATAGTTCTGTATGTTCTAATGGTAACACGTCAAACGTTGCCTACATTCCTTCTAGGACTATCCTAACCTAACCTAACACAACCAACAATCATCATCATTAGCGTCACTATAACCTGCACGACCACAAACATGTCCAGCACCACCTCCATCATCACCAGCGCCACCATAACCTACATCACCATCATCACCAGCGCCAACATATCCAGCACCACCGCCATATTCTGCAGCTATTGTATATAGTATCTCCGACATTTTTTCATATCTAACCTTACCTATTATGTACAGCTTTAGTCTGCTTTGATCCCCCCGCCCCTCCTTTATAGGGCTTTAAACTTCCACTAGAAAATATCCTAACCATTGATGTTGAAGTTCTTATTACAGCTATTTTGCCCTCTGTTACAGAATTGTATACAGTTGTAAGACTCTTTTGCTTGGTTCTATATGTTCTGGCGGTGACATCTCGAGCACGACATGCAGTTTTCTAAGGCTAACCCCACCTATTATGATCTAACCTGCTTTTTAAGTGTTCTTTACAGCTTTATTCATCATTGTTTTTTCTGATCCTTTATAAAGCTTAACCTATCACTAAACGATGTTCTATCTGCTGATGTTGAAGCACTTATAGCTCAGTATTTTAAGAGATATTCAGAAGTATTTTTGATAGTATTTTAACACAATCTTCTGTTTATACAGTTTTCAACTCGATTCCAGTATACAGCAGCATAGCATCCCATGTAAGTCCTGGAGAGGTGAAATAATGTGCAGGATGAAAGATATGGAATAACCTTGATTCTAAGGGTTTATTGTGCTAATAATTTCCTTTCCCTTTATTTTATTTCTTATTTATTCCTTTTTCTTTCTTTTTGTTGTTATATTAGAGGTTTTATATATATATATGCATTGAAGTTAACGTGTTAAGACGCTTTCAAATAGGTTTATTCCGTTGTGGGAATGTATAGTTAAAATAAATGTCTTTGTCGTTGAATTATGCCTTCTGTATGGTGCGTGCGTGTTTCATTATACCTGTAGGAACATGTTTGGACTGAGCAGACATTCCGTCGATGCTTGAGTGTGATGTCATAGGACTAAATTAACCCATACGCCTAATGCTGAATTTGATGAAATATAGCGAAAAAATTATTTTTTTGGCGTTTAAATTATGTTCAAGTGCTTCTATCGCTGTCATTCGATATCGTTAAAAGGTGTTTGTTACTTGAAGATACATACCCGCCGTTTGGGGTCTTAATTCTATGCTGGATTCGTTTCAAAGTACGTAAAAATGGAGAAAAATCACAAAAAAGAATGAAAATTTGACTGCTAATATATAATTTACCGTCATAAAAGTATAAAATCTGTAGAATGTGCATTATAGTACTGATTGAAGCCGCTATAAGGCGCTGTAAGCGTGATCTTGAATTATGTAGTTCCCTGAGAGATGCGTGCTTTCAGAATAAGTAGGGTTTGCTTGAGCTTAGATAGCTATTCAGTAATTATCCTTCGAGTCGAGCACCTCAGCTTCTCTTGGCGAGATTACCGTTCAATAGCTTTGATAAGTTATCGAGGCGAGTCAGTGGAAAGTGCTATAAGCATTTATTGATTTATATCATTTACAAGTGTTGCACTACATATTATGAAGATGTGGAGTGGTGGAGTGATAGAATCGGTTCTGTGTGCTATACCAGATTATAAGTGCAGCAAATGTGAAAAGAGTTTTTTACGCGACTACCATAAGAAGAGGCATGAGCTGATATGTGGTGAGTTTTTCGAGTACAGACATTGTGGTGATGTTTACGGTACTGAAAATCGAAGGGATGTACATGAAGGGCGCTGTGATAGGGCTATGGATGCTAAGAAAGTAAAATTCGAACCTACTAAGCATAAATTATTGTTAATGTCTCCTGATGAAGATGATGTTGTAGAATATGAAACGGCTTTTCAGGATCGTCTGAAATCGTATTTCATCCAATGAAGCAGCGCATAATTCATGCTATTCAGAAGGAGCTGCGGGTTCATAAAAGTTTGAAAGTTAACATTATGGTTGAATGTAAGTTTGTGAATGCTGTGGGGGATATCACTAACAAAGCCTTCAAAACGCGTAATCATGCCGTGTTTTTAGATAGTGACTTGGATGACATCTTGGAAAAAAAATTCGAGAAACTTCGTGTTGAAATGGAGGAAAGTAAGTTGAAAGGTAGTAATTGGGCTCTACTGGCAGTTGATGGCATTCGACTACCTATTAACAAGTATAATCTTCTTTGAGGGAGCAGTTATATTCCTTTACCGCCATCTTTGGATACAAGAAAGGCCTGTATAAACCCTCAGAACTACAAGGATGAGAAATGCTTTATGTACGCTATTCTAGCAAAGTTCATTCGAAAGGATCCTCAGCGTGTTAGCAAGTACAAGGATCTCCAAGAAAAATACGATTTCTCATGCGTCTAATTTCCTACGAGCTTTGGTGAAATTGGTAAATTTGAAAAACTCAATCATATGTCCATAAATATGTTTGGAGTGTATGATAAGCATGAAGTGTTTCCAATAAAGGTGATTGATGAAGAATTAGATGATCATCGCGATCTCCTTCTGTTGAGTGATGCTACTGACAGACATCACTATGTGTATATAAAGGATTTTGAGAAGCTTATTCGTCGTCAGAAAACTAAACATCATGGACAAATATATACATGTAAAAGATGTTTCAGTCATTTTGATGGCCAACACGGACGAGGTGGAATGGAAAAATTGGACGAGCACAGCGAAATATGTAGACAACATGCCGTTGCTAGCTGCGTTATGCCCACAAAGGATAACTCCATCGTTAAATTCAAGAATGTTGAGAGGATGTTGAAACTGCCCTATGTTATCTATGCCGATTTTGAATGTATTCTCACCCCTCTTCATACCTGCTCCTCTAACCCCGAAACGTCCTACACAACTCCCTATCAAAGTCATTCACCCATGAGCTAAAAGTGTTTATGTGAAACCGTCGTCCAGTGTTGAACAACTAGAAACAACTCTTCCTACTGAACCGTGTGTTCACCGAGGGCCTGACGCTGCACAGAAGTTTATGGAATGACTGATGGATCTGGCAAATAAAATTAGTGACTTATACAAATCTGCTAAACCTCTTAATCTTACAGCTGAAGAACAAGGATCATTCGATGCTTCTACAATATGCTACCTGTGTGAACATGAATTTACAGAAGATAATTGGAAGGTTCGCGATCACTCACATATAAGCGGGGCGTACAGAGAACCTTTACACAATAAATGTAACCTGGCTTGCAAAACACCTAATTATATACCTTTCTTCATGCATTACCTGAGTGGGCATGACTCTCATTTAATTGTTAAGGAGCTGGGGTGCACTAGCGAAAGAGTAGAGGTTATACCAAATTCAGAGGAAAGTTATATATCATTCTCCAACTATGTTGGGGATATTAAACTCAGGTTTGTGGATACTTTCCGCTTCCTCAGTACGAGCTTGGAGAGGCTTGCAAAGAACCTTGAAACGCATGCTGAAACAGCGAATTACTTTGGAGCAGAGAATAATGGCTTGATGACTCGTAAGGGGGTATTTCCCTATGATTACGTAACATCGCGGGATGCCCTAAACGATACATGTTTGCCTCCTAGGGATGCCTTCTACAACAGGTTAAACAGCGAAGAAATCAGCAGTGAGGACTATGATCATGCTCTGAACGTGTGGAAGCACTTGAATGTCCGAAACCTTGGCGAGTACAGTGATTTGTACTTAACTTCAGATGTTCTTCTCCTAGCGGATGTCTCCGAGACATGTACAGACCAAACCCTGAAAACTCATAAAGTGGATCCTCCACATTATTTTACCTCTCCAGGACTTGCATGGGATACTATGCTGCTGTATACTGGAATCGAGTTGGAATTGCTTCTTGATTACGATCAGCTGCTCATGGTTGAATCTGGTATAAGAGGAGGGTTATGCCGTGTTTCTCACCGGTATGCTGAGGCTAAGAGCATCTATATGGAGCAGTATGATCCTAGTAAACCCTCTCATTTTATTGCATACGAAGACGCCAATAATCAGTACGGTTGGGCTATGTGTTACCCCCTTCCTTGTGGTGGATTTACGTAGGGTTCTCCTGAGGGTATACATCTCGGTTCGTTGATAGGGGATGACTCCTTTGGATATATCTTGGAGGTTGATGTGGAATATCCTGCAGAGCTGCATGAACTTCATAATGATTTACCCTTTCTGCCTGAGAGTATGAAACCGTGGAAATTGTCTTCAAAGAAACTAATTGCCCATCTTGGATCTCGAAAGAAGTATGTGGTACATTACATGGCCTTGAAACAGGCTCTTAGTCATGGTCTACGACTGTCAAAGATTCACCGAGTACTACAATTCCATCAATCTTGTTGGTTAAAACCTTACGTCGAATTTAATAACCGCCTACAAGCAAGCAAGCAAGCAAGCAAGCAAGCAAGAAACGATTTGGAAAAGCATTTGTACAAACTTTTAATAATGCGATGTTTGGAAAAATTATGGAAAACATTCGTAATCGTATGGATATACGTCTTGTGGCAAACAGCAAAACGTTAGAAAAACTGATAGTCAAGCCTAAATTTATCGATCGAACTATATATGGTCCTAATCTTGCAGCTGTTCATATGGTTTCTCGTAAGATAGTGTTCAACAAGCCTATATACATTGGTATGAGCGTACTAGACATTTCCAAGACGCTAATGTATTCATATCAATATGATGTGTTACTTCCATATTATGGGGCTCAGAATCTTAAACGGTTGTATAAAGATTCCTTCATCCATCGAGTGACTACAGCTGATATATACCAGGATAAATTTCACATGCTTGAACATCTGGATACAGCGGATTACCCTGCTAACCATATATGCTATTCTACACAAAACAAGAAAGTGTTGGGAAAGTTTAAAGATGAAGCAAGTCTCAGACCTAAAATGTATGCTCTCGATATTGATGGCTCTGTGATAAAAAAGATCAAAAAGCATAAAACATAGCGCCATTAAGCAATACATCAGCTTCAATAGCTATATGGAGTCCCTTAAAACTTTAAAAATCGTAAGCACCCATATGAATTTAATCCTATCCCAACATCATAAAGTTTCTACAGTTGAATCTAATTAAATAGCTCAGTCGCCTCATGATGACAAGAGAGTAATTGCAGAGGATGGAATATCTACGTATGCGTATGGGCATTACAACGTTGCAAGCCGTGCGCAAAAGAATGCAACTTAGATCTCAAGATAAATATTTTCTCCGTTACGTTTCCTGTAGAAAATTAAAGTTAAATCAACTGACTCCTTCACGCCTCCAATGAAGTCTGACGAAGAAAGAAGAAAAAATAAAAAAATTACTCACCTGGCTTCTCCGTGCTTCCCATGATACTTGTCGAAGAAAGAAGAGAAATATAAATTATAAAGGGAGGCGTTAACTCTGCCACTAGATGTTAACTCTAGTGCTGGTCACCAGCCCAGATAAAAGAGGAGAGGCGTATACCCTGTTACCTTAAAGTAAGTATACCGTCATTATATAAACAGAAGATTGTGTTAAAATTCTATCAAAAATATTGCTGAATGTCTCTTAAAATACTGAGCTATAAGTGCCTCAACATCAGCAGATAGAACATCGTTTAGTGATAGGTTAAGCTCTATAAAGGATCAGAAAACACAATGATGAATAAAGCTGTAAAGAACACTTAAAAAGCAGGTTAGATCATAATAGGTGGGGTTAGCCTTAGAAAACTGCATGTCGTGCTCGAGATGTCACCGCCAGAACATATAGAACCAAGCAAAAGAGTCTTACAACTGTATACAATTCTGTAACAGAGGGCAAAATAGCTGTAATAAGAACTTCAACATCAATGGTTAGGACATCTTCTAGTGGAAGTTTAAAGCCCTATAAAGGAGGGGGGGGGGGAATCAAAGCAGACTAAAGCTGTACATAATAGGTAAGGTTAGATATGAAAAAATGTCGAAGATACTATATACAATAGCTGCAGAATATGGCGGTGGTGCTGGATATGTTGGCGCTGGTGATGATGGTGATGTAGGTTATGGTGGCGCTGGTGATGATGGAGGTGGTGCTGAAGATGTTTGTGGTCTTGGAGGTTATAGTAACGCTGATGATGATGGTTGTTGGTTGTGTTAGGTTACGTTAGGATACTCTTAGAAGGAATGTAGGCAACGTTTGACGTGTTACCATTAGAACATACAGAACTATGCGAAAGAATCGTTAAATGAGGTTAACATGTATAGCATACTGCAGCAGTGTACAAAGACGGAGGTAATACCTAGCTGAGCAACAAGGCTACAACGTCTTCTAATAATAGTTTAAGAAGGAGTGGGAGGAGGGAGAAGAAACATGAATAATGTCAAATAACGATGAAGAAATATATCTAAAGAGGCTTGTGGTTAAGTTAGGTTAGTCTTAGGAAGACAGTAAGCAATGCTCTAGACTGAACATCATACATTTACAAAAGGATGAAATTTGTTCGTGAAAGCATAACGAATCGCTAAAAGGGGTCTACATACTCATTAAAAGTATCAAACATCTTAAAGACGTGAGAACACCGAAAAATCAGCACAAACTTTCAAAATTCGTAAAAATCCCTAGAATGTCGCAAAAGTGGCTAATATACCTACCAAACTCCTAAATAGCATTAAAATACCGTGAAATGATTAGAAATTGCTTAGGGTTCGCATGTCTGGCGTCTAATAGCTTCAAAGTGTCTAAAGTTGTTGAGAAACGTCTGCAAAAGAAATCGAAATATCTAAGCCTGAAACAGCATGGTGTAAAGGTCAGAATAGGTTATAGTAGAATAGAATGCTCGAGTAAAATGGGATGAGATAGGTTAGGCTGTGCCAGGTTAAAATATTTTAATAAATATGAGGGTTTGTTTTCCTTTACGCTAAGTAATGTTAGGTTAGGTTAAACGAGTAGAAGTATAAGGCTTAGGTTATGTTAAATTATGAAAGAGCACAGCAAAAAGAGTGGGCGCTAGGTTAGGAGAGCTTAGGTTAGACGAGTACAAGTATGGGGCTTAGGTTATGTTAAATTATGAAAGACCAGAGTAAAAAGAGTGGTAGCTAGGTTAGGTGAGCTTAGGTTAGACGAGTACAAGTATGGGGCTTAGGTTAGGTTAAATTATGAAAGACCAGAGCAAAAAGAGTGGGATCTAGGTTAGGTTATTTAGGTTAGGTTAATTCGATGACAGGTATGGGGCTTAGGTTAGGTTAAATTCTGAAAAACCAGAGTAAAAAGAGTGGGAGGTGGGTTAGGTCACCTTAGGTGAAAAGAGTAGGAGCTAGGTTAGGTTAGGTTAGCGTGGCGATGTGGGGCGAGGTGTCATTATGTTGGGGTATCATATTCTATCAAGATAGAAAGCTTTTGCGTTAGGGAGTTTACATCGATATAGTGAATGACATACTAAACTATCATGAATGCTCAGAAACATACATACACTGCTATAGGCCTTAAAAGTTATCCCTAGAGATTACTTCAAACACCTACAACGTCCTGCTTCTCCTACCTCCTTACCTAGTAATCCTTAGATCATGCATGGCGGCCATCTTGCCCATAAAAATCTGCGCCAGCATTCGCTCAAGTACCCTACTACTCCTACTGCTACTACTACTGCTACTGCTGCTGTTGCTCCTCCTGCTGCTTGAACTACTACGACTACTGCGACTGCTGCGACCCCCGCGACTGCTGCGACTGCTGCGACAACTGCGATGACTACGAGGACTGCGACGACGACTACGACGACGACTACGACTACGTTGACTACGTCGACTACGACGCCTACGACTACGGCGACGGCTACGACGACGACTACGACGACGACTACGACTACTATGACGACGACTACGACGACGACTACGACTACGACGACGTCTACGACGACGTCTACGACGACTACTACTACGACTACGACGACGACTACGACGACTACGACTACTACGACGACTACTACGACGACGACTACTACGACGACGTCGACGACGAGTACGACTACGAGGACGACTACGACTACGACTACTGCTGCTGCCGCTGCCGCTGCCGCTACCGCTGCCGCTGCCGCAACCGCTAACCCTACCGCTACCGCTACTACTACGACTACTACTACTATTACTACTACTACTAGTACTACTACTACTACTACTACTACTACTACTACTACCGCTACCGCTAAGGCTACCGCTACCGCTACTACTGTGGCGAAATCGACACAGCAGAGCATGTGGTGCTCATCTGCCCGAGATGGATATGTGCTAGACAAACTGTAAATGAACATATAGGTACAGCCATTAATACCGACAATATTGTAGGCTATATGCTGCAAACAAAGGAGATATGGGAACTGATGTCGAAAATGATTTCTTACATTGTAAAAACAAAACACGATGAAGCAAAATAACACAATTACCCTGGGAACATAATACCATGAGACAAGATAAAGACATAACGGTTGGCGTCTTTCGATGTCATGTTCTTACAGTTCCGAAAGTCGTCAGAAAATAAAGAAAGAAAAAAAAACTACTACTACTGCTACTGCTACTGCTACTGCTACTGCTACTGCCACTGCTACTGCCACTGCCACTGCCACTGCCACTGCCACTGGCACTGCCACTGCTTCTGCCACTGCCACTGCCACTGCTTCTGCCACTGCCACTGCCACTCAGTGGCGGCTCGCAGTAAAACTTTTTGGGGTAGGCAAAGTGTAACAGTAACGACAAACAACAACAACAACAACAACAACAATAATAATAATAATAATAATAATAATAATAATAATAATAATAATAATAATAATAATAATAATAATAATAATAATAATAATAATAATAATAATAATAATAATAATAATAATAATAATAATAATAATAATAATAATCATAATAATAATAATAATAATAATAATAATAATAATAATAATAATAATAATAATAATAATAATAATAATAATAATAATAATAATAATAATAATAATAATAATAATAATAATAATAATAATAATAATAATAATAATAATAATAATAATAATAATAATAATAATAATAATAATAATAATAATAATAATAATAATAATAATAATAATAATAATAATAATAATAATAATAATAATAATAATAAACCCCGTTTATCCGAAATATAGGGAGCGAAGTCTATGCGGATAAAGCAAACAATATATTGTTTGGTTGTTTAATAAGAGCAGAGTGAATGAGTGTGACTTACGGACGAATTACCGCCAAAACTAAAATCACGAGTGTCGGCAGACTTTTTTCCATGGGGGGGGGGGGGGAAATTGTTGGAAATTTGCAATCATATAATATTAAATCATCATTTTACTGTCAAAATTTATAGTATTTGTTGCAGATAGCCGTATTAATTTGTGCTAAACAAAAATTGTTCTTTACATCAAAATTAAAATAATAGTTTAAAAGTCAGTAACTGACTGCACATTAAGTTCACCAACTTCCAAGGAGGGGCCGTGGGCCCCCTTGCCCCCATTTCGCAACGCCCATGGCTAAAATAGATTAAGAAATTGAAAAATTGTCTGACTGCAGATTTGTGTTAAATAGCTAAAACACTCCTCTTTTCATTGT
>CM060962.1:217042654-217232654 GCA_030765045.1 Tenodera sinensis | reverse complement strand
CTCTCTCTCTCACTCACACACACACACACACACACACACACACACACACACACACACACACACACACACACACACACAAACGCACACACAGAGGCCTCTTTTTCATTCAGTGAGTGAGTGAGTGAGTGAGTGATTAGGGTTTAAGGGCCCGTCGACAGCTAGGTCATTAGAGCCCCTCTTTTTCATTCAGGAGGTCTCAGAAGGGGTCTTTTCTGGGTGAATCTCGATATTAAATTATTGGGCGGAATGCAGTAATTCTACTGTACGTTAAGTGGTTGAGAAACTCAAAAGTTACACAATATGGAGGGACTTGCATGTGAGCGGATATAAACAATTATAATCGCCTTAAAGGAGAAAATGTAGACTTGGTTCAGCAGCATTTTCTTCCAGAGGGAAATGAAAATCCAAGGGGACCTTTTAACAATGCTGAAAACATCCTAAACTCTTTTCATCTTGCCTACGTACGATAACGCTAAACAGAATGTGAATGAGGATATAGTGATCTTCTCTCATTACCGACTGAGAACGTAATCAAAACGATACTTAGAGCAGAATATTCTGCAAATCAAAGCCGGGTTATAACTGAAGATTTCCTATAAAGGCTACCCTAAATTTAAATTTCCACGAAATGAAACTCCATCCGGTATAGCTTTAATTCATAAAGCCTTATAGAATCTTGGAATTATGGTAGCCCCAAAATTTTGTGGCGGCTGAGACTATTATTTTTGCTCTTGTGCAAATAAATATTGTGGGTGCAAATGATATGTATAACATTGGACTTACAGCGTGATTTCACAGCGTGTTTCAACATAGCAAGGCATGGCAAGCCTATGATTGATTTTGGTATCGAGCCACCCGCCATCAAATTTTGCGGCAGCTATAGTTATTAATATTTCATATAGATGTAAAGGATATCAGTATAACCAGGGAGCTAAATTCCGGTGGGAGGGGGGATGGGTAGGATTTCCCCCACCAATGATTTTAGACTCAGAATTTCCCCACTAAAATATTCCAGGGAGGCGGTCTATATAACGAGACAAACAGCAAAACACACACTACTAAAATGCTTTTCCCCCACCAACTTTTAACAATTTCGCACCCTGCTTACCAAAATTATTAGCAACCACTGGTTATATCAAAGCACACTCGCTTCACTGGCATGCGTCCTTAATATGGTTTACATATGAGGAAGACGAAGAAGAATAAGAAAAAAGGAAAAAGTTAAAATCTTGGCAATCCAGTCGATTTCAATCCCTGACTTAGGTTGCCACTCGTCTGTGTGCATGCGCTATAGCGACAAGATGGCATGGTTTGTTGACATTACGCCATAATGTTCCTTTAAAAGAAAGGAAAAGAAAAATTAAAAAAAAAGACTGTTTTGTTGTTTAACGACGCCGTTAATTGCTAGCATCACATCAGCGTCACCGGTGTACCGGAATTTCGTCCCGCAGAAGTTGTTTTGCATGTCAATTAATCTACTGACATGGAGTTGTTTTAAGCACACTTAAAAACCATCGGTCTGGGCCGGATTTGAACCCGCGACCTTGGGATTAGTAGGCCAGCGTCTAACCCGCTGAGACACCCAGACCAACAAGAAGAAGAAAGGGAAAGGGTGGATGAATGCGTTACAGGATTAGAAGACGTTGACATCAGCTCCAAAAGCAACTTTTAAGGTATTCCAGTATTATTCATATTCTAGTTCTTATTCTTCGCTTTTAAGACAATTTCTTCACATAAAAACTACGAAATGTTACCCCTTTAAATTCAATATAGTGTATGAATAATATAATTTTAATAAGAAGAACCCTATAATAATTTATAAACATTTCTTGACAAATCTGATGTGTTGCATTTACATGACTTTCTTTACTCTTATACTAACTATTCTTACAAACTTTTATTCCTCTATATTCTTCATGTTAGTTGAGATAAACATTTGCAGAAATTACCTAACTGCTGATTTTCTTGTAGGTGCAAGGGGAATATGGGAAAGCTTTGACCGAGGGTCAAATCCTTTAAAGCTTTGAAAATCCGTTCTCTTTGTATGGCCAAGAGACAAAAATAAGGACGTTTCATTTGAGGACAGGTTAAGTATTCAAAAATTCATACAAATAACAACAAATATCTCCCATATGGTTTACTGGACAAAAATGTGTTTGGACATAACATGCGCAGTTTAACGAGATATACATTTTTTGTATGCTACGATCTCTTACGGTTTACAAGTTATGCAAAAGTCATCAAGAGTAAACAGGATAGACTATAGCCAGAAAATTCAACATATACATTTCATTTGTCATAAAAATACCTTAAACATGGCATTTTAATCGACATCGTTTGAGACATTTTTGAGAAAATCGAATTTCTCGAAAAATATTACACGTAAAGTGTAGTTTAGGTTGCAGGAGTTTTCTTCAAAATTTTTGTTTCGCATCTTTGAAAGGTACTAAACTTAAGTACCAACTTTGGTTTTTAACCAACTTTTCGTTTTTGAGTTATGCTGTTCACGGACAGACACACACACAGAAACCTTCTTAACAGGACACCGGAAAATAAACAGTTATTATTATCGTTTTAAAATAAAAGGCAGTCCTATGTGTACATGCGGAAAAGCAGAAGAATCAATAGATCACCTATTATTTGAATGTGCCAAACTAGAAAAAGAAAGATGCATTTTCAGAAACAATATGATTATAAAACACGGAAAATGGACATTAAATAAAACGAAACTGATACATCACTACACCCAAGAATTAATGTCATATATTGACTCAATAGACTTAGATTGTAAACGTATAATATATATAATGTATAATAATGCATGTAGTATTACTATATTTTGTAATGGGATACGGCAGTAAATAGTGTATATATACACATATACACGCACACACACGAACTTTTTTTGGATTTAAGTGGTCTCAAAACATATTTCCGGTGAAGTTTTGACATGGAAATTTTGGGTCGAATGCAATACTCCCCCTACTTATACGTAGTAGAGAAAGTAAAAATAGGGTTATAATTTTTGAGTTTGAAAGTATCTATCTTGTGAGCATTCACCCGGTTAATTTGATGTCTAGTTTTGAATGACGAAGCCCATTAAATGCTTTGTCTAACACAGATGTAATGATACAAGCAGACTGAAATATAAAGTATAGATGATCTCATATACATGTAATTAACCTGCAAGATACCACTTACTTTGAAGTGCTTTAGCAGTTTTTCCTAAACAAGCTTTATCCGTGTTAGCCTCATCAAGCTGAAGTTCATCCTCTTCATAAATTGTGTACATCATTTTGAATTTGGATAACAAAACGCAAAACCCGGATTACAATAACAATAGTAATGAAATTAACGGCCTATGCGTTCTTTGTGTTCTGCGATGGATGTTAAATATTACACTTTACTACTTGAACACAAGATTATAGTATTATAGACTTCCTGAACTCAAAACTTCGCTTCCGTTTTCCCTGTCCCATGTTTCTGTACTTGCTTATAAGTTGTTGAATTAGATATACCACAGAACGCAGATATACTTTCTTTTGTTGTCATTTCCGTTTCCTCTTAATGGGAACAAAGAACAGCACCTACATATCTTATGGCCAGAGAGTTACATATCGAGTGGTATTATCAAGGCCAACTTGAATAGGACTCATTGCTCTTCTCTCCTAGATACCACGGTCAAGGAAAATGGAATTGTCCATAGCCAGCACAGCAGTAAGCAGAGATGTATATGGTGTATTTCATATACAATATAATAAGGGTTTTATTTTCTCTACCACATACATACATAGTAGGTAGAGAAGGTATTCTATTCCACCCAAATGTTAGATACCGAGATTACATTGCGGATACACGTTTTGAAGTCTCTTTAATGTAAAACAGTTTTACTTTTTACTTTCTCTACTACGTGTAGTAAGTAGGGGCAGTATTATATTCAACCTAAAACTCTTCACTGACGAGATTTCACAGGATATATATATATATATATATATATATATATATATATATATATATATATCTGTGTGTGTTTTGAGGCCCGCAAATCCAAAAAACAAGCATTTTTAGAAAAATTCAGTGAATGTGTGTGTGTGTGTGTGTGTGTGTGTGTGTGTGTGTGTGTGTGTGTGTGTGTGTGTAGGCGCGCGCGCGTGTGTATCTGTCTGTAAACACCATTTAACTCAAAAAATGAAAAGTCGGTTAAAAATGAAAGCTGGTATTTAGGTTTAGGGTATCCTTCAAGGACACAAAGATTTTGAAGAAAATTACTTCACCCCAAAATATCCGTTACGTGGAAAAATTTTCGAAAATTTTGATTTTCTCAAAAATGGCTATAACGATTTTCATTAAAATGCCATATGTTTCAGATATGTTTATGACAAACGAAATGCATACTTTGAATTTTCTTACTTTGGCCTAAGTAATCCTGTTTAGTCTTAATGACTTTCGCATAACTGGTAAATCGTAAGTTGCACCTACAGGAAAATTAGCAATAATAATTTCTGCAAATGTTTATCTCGACTAACATGAAGACAGAAGAACAAGAGTTTATAATAATAGTCAGTACAGGAGTAAAGAAAATCATGTGAGTGCAACACATAAGATTTTTCTACTACATGCTTGTATTAAGTAGAAGAAGTGCATTTCACAAAAACTTCGAAATCGAGATTTCATCGGAAATACATATTTTGCACTCCGTGAATCCAAAAAAGGGCACTTTTACTTTCTCTCCTACGTTCTAACAATAAAGAGGAAGGTATATTTCACCCAAAAATTCAATACCGAGATTTTACCGGGAATGCATGTTTTGAGACTATGTGAATCTGAAAAAGGATTTTTCACTTTCCCTACTATATACTTACAGTAAGTAGGGGAAGTATTGTATTCCACCCAAAAGTCGGTATCGAGACCACCGGGAATACATGTTTTGAGATTCCCTGGACCTCTCTACGCAAAAAAAAAAAAAAAAAAAAAAAAAAAAAAAAAAGTGTATGTTATGTATCTTTGAACAGCATAACCCAAACACCAAAATTTAAGTACTAATCTTTGTATTTTAGTTCAGGATCTTCAAAGGGTGTGATACGAAAGTTTTCAACAAAATTCCCGCACTGCAGACTACCTTTATATGGAGTAATTTTAATAAACTTTGATTTTCTCAAAAATGGCTATAACACTTTTGATTGAAATAACATATGTTTATTAAATGCATACGTTGAATATTTTGGGAAAGGTCTCTGAAGTCTTCAGTATTCTGAGTGACTTTTGCATAACTGGTAAACCACAATAGATAAACATTTCACTATATAAAACTGTTGATCCCTTTAAACCACGCAGTTTATGTCAAATATTTTATATGGTGTAAACCATCTACGAGATGTTACATGTTATTGCTTTGAATTTTCAAATACTTATGCTTTGGTCAAGTAGGAAGTCGTTATTCGTTTTCTTATCTATTCACTATGCAAAGAGATTGAAATTTTAATGATTTCACATGGGGACCAGCTCTTAAACCTACCTTGACTATCACTTAAACCTTCTATATTTCTTTATTCTCATTATATCTACAAGGGAATATGTAATAAAACCATTTCTAGAATTTTCTATCATGATTAACATGAGGTAGATAGAAGAACAAGGGTTTGTAAGAAATGTTTGTACAAGAGTGACTAGAAAAATTCATATGACTGCAACACATCAGATTTATTTCTCTCTCCTCCTGGTCATGGAAAGAGAACGGATTTTCATCAAAGTTATCACATTATGACCAGTATTCCCTTTGGCCATTTATGTAGAAGAAAATACATGTACATAATATTAAAGCATTTCTACAAATGTCTATGCAGATAAACCTGACGTATATAGAACAATAAATATTTTTACTTTCTCTACTGCGTTTAGTAAGTATGAAAGTATTGTATTCGATCCAAAATTTCGGTGTCGAGATTTCACCGGAAATATATGTTTTGAAGCCCCTTAAATTAAAAAAACACGCCTGTGAACAATATAACTCAAAAACGAAACGTCGGTTAAAAATCAAAGTTGGCCATGTAGTCTTTACTCTTGATGACCTTTTCATAACCGGTAAACACAGAATTTACTTCATATTCATTTTCTTTATGGAGCTCACCATTTCCAAGACATTCCTTGTTATTACTTTCAAGTTTCAAGCTTTTCTTGAATTGGAATCGTTATTGTTTTTTTGAGAGCTGTCCGTCAGCGCACTGAACTTCGAGGAATTACCATTCAATAAAATATCTAAGACTGTTTCATTTTAAGCTTAATTTGTATGTATTATTTGTTATAATGCTGTTTTCATCCATTCCTACTATTTGTTTACTTAATGTTCCAAGACCTATCATAATGCCTTATAAAAACGAAGTAGCTTTAACTTTAATCTTAGGAAATCCTTTGCAGTGAAAACGGTCAAAGAGATTGTGAGTTCCCTTAGTCAAAATCATGATATATTCGGCGATATTAAAAATACGCAGTGCTCAGGTAACTCGGTAACGGCGTTATGTTTATTATCTATTGGCCATGCAAAGATAATGTAATTTTAAAAACATCACATAGAGACCAGTTTTAAAGCGGCGAACGCTAAGAAAACGCACAAAGCCTATTTATTCCCATATTCTCCTGTCATCTACAACAAATTAGCAATAAGTTCTGTAAACATTTATCTCGATTAACATGAAATGGACAGAGGGGATAAGCATCTTTAAGAATAGTTTGTACAAGAGTAGAAAAAGTTATGTGAAAGCAGCACATCAGATTCATAATAATAGTTTGTTGAAGAACGGGTAGAGAAAGGCAATTGAACGTAACAAATCATATTCTTTTTCACTTCGTCCTCGTTTTTTTTTTTTTTTTTTTTTTTTTTTTTTTTTTTTTTTTTTTTTTTTTTTTTTAAATTCTTAGCTAATGCAGACGTCTTAACCACAAAATCTATGCCGCTACGTAAACTTTGCATGCTTTAAAATAGCGTTTTCATTTGTGATGTTTGTATCAAAGGAAAACAGGCACATCAAGGATCAATGTGAATAACACAAAGTTGACACGCACTATCGCTGTCATGTCACCTGTCAGTGTACAACATAATGATAATATAATTAATGCCTTTTTCACAGCGTGTTGCCAACAAGGTTCGTACTACAAAACAGTAAATAGCATCACTAACAGTCAGACACTGTTTTTGTAACCCTGACGGATAACATACGGTTAATAGAGACCTTGTCTGCAGTCCTGAGAATCCAGAGATACATGTGCATATATTGCACGGAGTTTCAACGGGTTTTTATTTCTCTACCACCTACCTAGAGGAGGTAGAGCAAGTAATGTATTCCATCCAAAAATTCGATGTCGATATTACACTGGAAACGCATACTTTGAGACCCTCTGAATAAGCAAAAATTAAGAAAGGTCCATGTGTATATCTAGTGGTTTTTAGTAGTGTTTTGCCCCCGTTCTTACTACATACTTGTACAGCACCACAGGCGATAGATACTGATCACGCATGCAATGAAACGATACTGTGCAAAGGAATTTTGGGAAGGAATAGTTCCAAGTCTACGTTTAGGGTACCCTCCTCGGCATTTGCCAATTATGAGGACTGCAGAAAACCTTAATACCGGAATTACTGACGGGTGATATTAATGGTTTGATAAGGAAATATGCGGAGAACGATGAGTAATTGCAACAAACAGTTTCCGTACGTTAAAATCAATACATATGAGATTTCCAAGTTTTGACAGAGAACTGAGTGGGCAATTAGCTAACTTCGGTGTTGAGGATAAGCAATTAGAAAGGGCAGTGTGGCTGGGTCAATTGGGATTCTAGGCTCATTCATGCTGGGGTAGTCAGGAGTCAGGAAGTTATTGGGGCGAGTAGCTCAGTTCGAAAAGTTAGATAGGATAGGTAGGGACATTATTGGAAGTGAGCAAGTCACCTAGTGACAAGTTGTGCTTCAAAGGCGAAAGACAAGACCACGTGAAAGTAGCGGTTTTGGTGGGCGGAACTTGGGTTGAAGAAGGAGAGTGGAATTATGAAAATTTTGACTTTTTCCTTCGTGTGTTATGACCTTACAGACACGTTTATTGCGATCAATTATTGGCAGTCTGTAGTGCCTAAAAACCGCTCTCGGGTTATAGATACTTATACTTAGCGGTCGCAGCAAGGAAACCTTCCGATTAACATTTTTGCGACTCACGGCAACTTACGCTCTTCATTGTTATTATGGATACAGCTATTTTTAAACCGTGAAGTATTGGTACGTCAGAAGTTAGCAGTCACCTATAGTTCAATAGTTACACTTTGAGTGATAACATCAGTTGCGTGCGGTGGTCACAACAATTACCCCAGCTGTATAGGTTACGGAACTGAAATTAAAATAAATAATCCTTATTCCAACATGGTCAGATTATAAATAGTAGAGGTATTTGTTATCCTAAATACTTTTCTGATATCTACCATACCTTTAGGTCATTATAACTCATATAAATATATAAAAATGGTCTCTTTTGCATATCGTCTATTACACAGTCACTCGCATTCATTTTCAATGAATTCGCCTGTCACATTAACTAAATACTTTAACAGAAACACGTAAAAAACAACGCAACTTCGCCTTTTAGCTTCCACTGGGCTCTAACGAACTTTCAAACTTGTGGCAACAACACTATATAAGTCTGATCTGATCTGCATGATGACCAACTTATATTTTCCCCTGTTTATTTCCATTTTATTAATGGGGGTCACTTTCGTAAACAAAACAAAAAAAAGCATTTAAGTCATTACTTACTAACATTTTTTAATGTTAGTTAACGATTGTAAATATATGCAATTTTCATATCATTTGCATTATTGTACTATGTCCTATAAAAAGACAACATTATTGTAGGGTTGCTACGCTTACGTGTATCGCTATATCTCATTCAAGCTTTCCATATCGATATATAACCGATCGACTAGGCTCTTCTCTATGACGTCAATGCCTAACTAGCTGCAATGAGACTGAACTAACCAATCAAATACACCCTTGTCTGCTATCTGTTGGCAATCAGACCTACGCTAGCTAGAGCTCTATACAAGACACGTATGCGTCAATACAGCACTTGTAGGCTAGCTGGTATTGTAAGGAGTATTCCTTTGAAACAAGCCCAGTCGCCAAGAGCAACAGCCACCTATTGGCGGGGCGGGAGTTTGAATTTTAAGTACCGTAATGTTCAAGTTCGATGTGCATGTTTGATTGAGATATGACAAAATTATTTTAATTTCGAACTTGTAAATAAGTCACTTACCCCAGCAGTGCTGGTTTAATTCTTCAACCTCAAGCAGTCAGCAACTGCCTCAAATAGTTCAGTTGCTTCTATAAAATTTATTACCCAACTTAACTGAAGTTTCCATTCTCACACCCATCCACGCATACCCTGCAAAAAAGACCTCATAGTTCACCACTGGTACAGCTGGAAGCAAATTAATCGAGGACCGAGATATTGGAGACGGTATCAAGAAGGAAGTCATCAACCTGGAAAAACCTCATTGAGGTTATTTTTATTCTCTCAACAGTGGCTCCAGTTACTTTGATTAAAATATCGTATGTCTCAGATATTTAATGCCAAAGAAAACCAAGGTCTTGAACTTTCTGCGAATAGCCTGTGAACGGTTATTCATTCTGAATGACTTTTGTATCGATGGTAAACCGTAAGAGACAAAATCTTGCTGCTCAAAAATGCAGATCACGTTAAACCCACAATTTATGACATATAAAGTTTTCTTGTGGAATTAACCATGTCCAAGATATTCCTTATTATTGTTTTGAGTACCTACTCAAATACCTATATTTTTCTCAACTGAAAAGCCACGATTGTATTTTATTTTTTCTATCACGTTTACAGTAGATAGAGAAGGTATCACAATCCGCTCAGAAATTTGATACCGAGATTTCAATAGAAATACACGATTTGAAGTTCTCCAAATAAAAAAAATAAATAAATAAATAAAAAAAAAAGCATTTTAGTAAATGCTCGCTAGTTTGTGTGTGTACGCCATAAAAACGAAAAGTCAATTAAATATCAAACTTAGTATTTAAATTCAGTATCCTCCAAGGATGGAACACGAAGAGTTACAAGGGACCCTCTCCCCCCCCCCTCCCCCCTGTAAACTAACCTTCACGTGGAAATGTTTCCGAACATATTGATTTTATGAAAATGGCTCTAGCGAGTTTGATTAAAATGCCGTATGTTAAGACATCCACGTGACAAATGAAGTATTTAACTTGAATTTCTAGGGAACAGCCTTTGAACTATTCATTACGAATGACTTTCGCATAACTAGTAAACAGTAAGAAATAGACTAAATCCTACTCAATAGAAAATGCATATCTCGCTGAAGCACTTAATTTGTGCAAATACACTCTTTCTGGGTATAAGCATTTTAGAGATATTGCTTGTTATTGATTTGAATTTTCCAGCAGGTACTGATTGTTTTTCTCAAATGGAAGTCGTTATTCGTTGTTTACCTTTTCTACTACGTACTTGGAGTAAGCAGAGGAACTGTGGTGTTCCACCCAAAAACTCGATATCGAGATTTAACTGGAAATGCATGTTTTGAATGAAAAATAATTTTCAGAAAAGGTGTGTGAGAGAGAGAGAGAGAGAGAGAGAGAGAGAGAGAGAGAGAGAGATAGGGAAAGAGAGAGAAAGAGAGAAAGAGAGAGAAAGAGAGAGACGGAAAGAGAGAGAGAGGAGGTTATGTGTTTGTGTGTGTTAGTGTGTGTCTGTGTGTGTGTGCGCGCGCGCACGCGCGCTCCTCTGTCTGTGAAAAGCATATTTCAAAAACGAAAAGTCATTTAAATACCAAACTTTGTGTTTAAGTTCAGAATCTTTCAAGAATACGAAACGAAGGTTTTTAAGAAAATTCCTCAACCCTAAACTACTCTAAGTGGGAAATTTATCGAAAAGTTTGATTTGCTCAAAACGAGCTGTAACAAACTTAAGATACCACATATTTAATATATTCTAATGGCAACTGAAATGTAAATCTTGAGTTTTCTGGAAGTAGCTCCTGTAGTACTCTTCATTGTGAATGACTTGCATAACTAGTAAACCGTAACAAATGGAACCTTACTATACAAAAAATCTAGATGCTTGAGCTTATCATTTCCGGAACAATTCTTGTTATTGGTTTGAGCTTTCGAGCACTTACTCTTTTCTCAAACAGCAAGATATTACTCATTTTTTTATATGTTGCAGAAAATTAGAGGAAATCATGCAAGTGTAACGCATCAGATTATTTATGTCTTGGCCATGCAAATATTTATCTCGATTAGCGTGAAGCAAATAGAAGATAAGCTTTTTAAGAATAATTTGCCGAAGAACGGATAGAGAAGGTCACGTGAGTGTAAGACGTCAGCTTTAGAAAAAGCTCCGAGGATGTCGGTTTGTCAACAGCATAACTCAAAAACGGAAAGTCGGATAAGTACCAAACTTGGTATTTAAGTTCACTATCTTTCAGATTTCCGATACAATGATTTTCAAGAAAATACCCCTTCTCCAAACTATCCTTCATATGGAGATTTTTTTAAAAATTTGGATTTTCTCAGAGAAGGTAATTCTTCTGATTAAAGTACCATATGTTTAAGATATTTATAGGATAAATGAAATGCATATCTGAAGTACATTTCATTCTAAATGACCTCTGCATATTTGGTGAAAAGAAACAGACAAAAAATAATGCGCAAAACAGGTAGGTCACGTTAAAGCTGTAGCAGTAATTAAATATCACGTTCCTATATTAAATGCCATTGCCATGTTAAATTTGTTAATTTATTTACTTTGTAGATACGGGATTAATTTTCATGCATTTTTTTTTTTTTTTTTTTTTTTTTTTTTTTTTTTTTTTTTTTACATACAGATTGTTATTGTTTTATGGATTAGTTAATATGTGTTAATGTTTACAATTTAATGTTGTAGAAGCGTTACATTTGTATAAGGCAATACAGCTCTTTCTCTCTCTGAAATTATAGAAACAACGTATAAGCCTATATCGCTTGTCGGTTTAGTTAGTGACTCTTAGTTACGATGAATAACAGTTATAGTATTTTCCCGAGTAGATGAACATTTTGGAATTTCGAATTATGGAATAAGGATGTCTAGAAAGGGCATTAATTATACAGAAAGAGAGACAGAGAGAGAGAGAGAGAGAGAGAGAGAGACAGAGAGAGAGACAGAGAGAGTTATTACCCTAACACTGTGTTATCACAACTGTTTGTTTAGCTAAATTGTAAAGGAGGTGTCTAAAAGACGGTCGGCATTCTGTGATTGTCTGGGGAAGAAATTGCAGAAAATAAATCGTGCTGCAGCAAAACCAGACATATTGGGTTTTCATTTAAGCATTCATCAATTAATTCCTCTGTACCTACACGCCCTGAAATACGACCCGAAGACTAGCTGAGCGGCGAGAGACCTCCACCGCCACAAAGCTCTCAATTTATGTCTAATATAGTTTCTTGTGGAGTTTACGACTTGCAAGATATTCCCTGTTATTGCTTTGAATGTCCTAATACTTACAGTTTTCTTAAATGGGAAGTCGTTACTCTTTCTTTTAAATATTTATACACTTGTTTCATAATCATCTTTACCTTCTCTACTACGTATAGTAAGTAGAGGAAGTATTGGGTTCCACCCAAATATTCGATGTTGAGATTTCATCGGAAATATGTTTTGAGGCCCCCTGAATACAAGAAAAGTATTTTTAGAAAAAGGTCTATGTATATGTGTGCGTGTTTGTGTGTGTGTGTGTGTGTGTGTGTGTGTGTGTGTGTGTGTGTATGTGTGTGTATGTGTGTGTGTCTGTCAGTTTGTCGATAGCTTAACTCAAAAATGAAAAGTCTGTTAAAAACCAAAGTTGTCATTTAAGTTTAACATCCTTCAAGGATGATTTTGAAGACACTAAAGCCCCTTTAAAGGGAAAATGTTTCAAAAATTTCAATTTTCTTGAAAATGGCTCTAACGATTTTGATTAAAATGCCATACGTTTGAGATATTTTTTATGGCAAATGAAATGTGTATCTTGAATTTTCTGGCTATGGCACATGTAGTCCTATTTACTTTGGATGACTTTTGCATAACTGGTAAACCGCAAGACATAGACGAAATCTTACTATACAAAAATATAAATCCTGCTAAAACACACGATTTATGTCCATCTTTTTTTTTTTTTTTTTTTTTTTTTTTTTTTTTTTTGGGTAGCGTGAACCATTTCGGACATATTCCTTGTTATTTGTGTGAGTTTTGGAGAACTTACACTTCTGTCAAATGGAACATCATTGTTCCTTTTTTATATGTTAACCATGCAAAGAGAAGCTAATTTCAAATCTTTTAAACGATTTGACTATCGCTCAAAGTTTACTGTGTTCCCATATTCTCTTTGTCCCTACAAGAAGATAAACAAGAAGACGATTTCTGAAAATGTTTATCTCAACTAACACGAAGAAGATAAAGGAATAAGAGTTTGTAAGAATGGTTAGTACAAGAGTATAGAAAGTCATGAGAGTGCCACACAGACTTTTAGAACAAGGTCCGTGTATGTGTGTGTGTGTGTGTGTGTGTGTGTGTGTGTGTGTGTGTGTGTGTGTGTGTGTGTGTCTTTTGAACTAACACGAACAAGATAAAGGAATAAGAGTTTGTAAGAATGATTAGTACAAGAGTAGAGAAAGTCATGTGAGTGCAATACATCAGATTTTTTTTTTTGCTCTTAATGCAAAGAGAGCGGAATTTCAATTCTATTACATAGTGAACACCACTTAAAATATTTGACTATCACTTAAAGCGTGCTGTATTTCCATATTCCCATTGTACCTACAAGAAAATATATAACAAAATCATTACTGCAAATGTATCTCGATTAATAGAAGTAGGTCGAGAAAGAAGGTTTTGAAAGCACCATTTGTTAAAAATGAGTGGAAAAAATATGTGAATGTATCACTTTAGATTTTTCGCTTAGTCATGGAAACACCAAGGAATATCAAAGGCATCAGTCATATAGCGACATGCTGTTTAAAATTCTGATTATAGATATATCCCACTGTATTCTACAACAATCGATGTAAATGTGAATTCAAAGTTAACACGGATTAACAAGAAGTAGATTAGTAAGCTTTAATAAGAATAGTTTATGTAGTGGTAAACAGTAAAAGAATAGAGAAAAACCTTGTGAAGGCAATACATAAAATGTTTTCATTCTGGGACTCTTTATCTCGGGGTGAGTGAGTGTGTGAGTGAGGGTGTGAGTGAGGGCGTGAGTGAGTGAATGAGTGAATGAGTGAGTGTGTGCGAGTGAGTGAGGGAGTGAGTGGGTGAGTGAGTGAGTGTGTGTGAGTGAGTGAGTGAGTGAGTGAGTGAGTGAGTGAGTGAGTGAATGAGTGGTATTTAAAGGCCCGTTGACAGCTAGTTCATTTGGGCCCCAAGTCAAAAGATAAAAGCTGGAAAACACACCACCCGTTACAATCCACCGTTAAAACGTGAAAAGGGAAGTTAAATAGATGAAAGGTAAAACAGTTAAAACTTAAAACTCATCATGAAAAAGTAGGCCGTTAAAACTTTAAAATGAAAAGGTGAAACATTCTAAATGTCAAAACAAGCTACCAAATAAAATACAAGTTAAACTTGCTTGTCAAAGCCAATTTGGGCAACAAACCGCAACACTGTATTGGCATCTCCTGAGTCGTTAACCAAAATTTACGGCAGAGTAAACCTCAGGCCGTGGACTGGCGCTCACGAGGTACCGCGGACAATCAAGGACATGTGCTACAGAGAGTTGAACGGAGCACGTAGCACAGATAGACGCCAGGTCACCACGCAAAAAGTGCCCATGGGTGGCTCGTGTGTGGCCCATCCTCAAGTGGGTGAGCATCACCTCTTCCCGCCTAGAATCCCTGCCAGAGGTCATCCAGGGCTGAACCGTGTCCTTGATTGTCCGCACTTGAGTGCCACTTAGCGCTTCTCAAGTCTGCTGCCAGACTGCAAATAGATGGCAACGGAAGTAACGCAGCACATCTACACACGGCAGCGTACGCGTGGAAAATTCCGGGAGGTGACATGCAGACTTAGCAGGTGCAACCGCCTCCTCGTTCCCGGGAATACCCACATGACCTGGGGTCCACATGAAAACGAACTGGTATCCACGAGATAACAAGATAGGAGTGTCTGTATTTTAGGAACTAATGCCGAGTTGCCAACAAATTATTGCAGTGCCTTAATAGCGCTCAGCGAGTAGCAACGGATAATGACATTTCCAGGAACTGAACTGGAGATAAAAATTAAAAAAAATAAAAGATGGCAAAAAGCTCGGCGGTAAAAACTGGACTGTTGTCCGGAAGTCGTACTTGTGAGCCTCGTCGTTGTACACAAAACTACATCCTGTAGTACCCCCCCCCCCCCCACCTGGGATCCGTCGGTAAACACCGGAGTGTAATTCGGTAACGGCCCATAAGTGCGCTGAAAAGTTGGCGCAACACCGAGGGAGGGGTACCTACCTTCGCACAGGTCGAAGCGTGCACGCTAGAGTTGCCAGGGAGGATAGCAGGCAAAATACATAGTATCCCTCTACGGCAGGTAGGCTGAGGGCATATTACGTGGTGAGCAGTTCGCGAAAGCTCATACCACTCGGACAGGATATATTTGTATTCCGGAGATAACGGTGGGCGAGTTCTGGACGCAAAAGAGAGGGAAAAGAAGGACGATCTGGGTGAGCGGCCAACCGTGCCACGCAGGAGCAAAGCAAGTACTAGCGTTGGACAGACAGCGGAGACTCCCTAGAATCGGCTTACAGACAATCGACTCTACTGTTGCGGAAGGTCCCAGTAGCAAGACGGATACCAGTGTGATGGGCAGTGTCTAAAAGGGGAAGTTTAGAAGTGGACGCCGTGCCATAGATAAAACTGCCATAGTCGATTTTGGACCAGACCAGTGAGCGATGTAACCTCAATATCGCCGTACGGTCGCCACCCTAAGATACTCCAGATAAAACGCGGAGCACTCTAAGCGAACGATTGCGGGAAGCACGATGGTGGTGAATATGGTGCTCCCAGGCGAGTGTGCCGTCGAGGTGAAGGCCCAAGAACTTGAGGTGAGGAACAAATGGCAGAGATGTGCCATGCAAATGAAGATCAGGAGGAGGGTGTACACCGTAAAGTCGATGAAAATGAAGACACTGTGTTTTCGCAGGGGAAAACTGAAAGTCGGTGCGAAGCGCCCACTCGGCGATGGATGTTATGATCAGCTGAGGTTGATGCTCGATGTGCTCAACATTATAGGAGCGGAAGTAAAACTCAAAGTCGTCAACATACGATGACATCGGGATTCCGCTACAAACAACACTAGCGATACCGTTTATGGCGAAAAGCGTTACACTGAGGATCGATCCCTGGAGCAGAACATTCTCCTGGATACTCTCGTGGTATAATGTGTCCAATACGTAAACGAAAGCGGCAAATGGCGAAAAACGTTTAAAATGAACATCGCTAAATGACCGCATGAACCGTAGCCGTGCAGAGTACGGAGAATCCCATAGCGCCATGTAATGTCGTAGGCCTTCTGCAAGTCAAAGAAGACACCCACGACACACTGCTTCAGGAGAAAGACATTTTATAAGTAGGCATCCATGCGTGTGTTGTTGTTGATACTAGAGCGATGGTGACGAAAACCGCACTGAACTTTGCTCGGCAGGTTATCCGTCTCTAGCCACCACGCTAAGCGAGTGTTGATTATACATTGGAAGGTCTTACAAACGACACTTATTATGTAAATGGGTTGGTAGCTAGAGGGAAGTGTCCGGTCCTTTCCGGGCTGAGAGATGGGGATGACAAAACTCTCTCGCCAGGGAGACGGGAAATCTGCTCCCGCCAGATGTGGTTGTAAATGCCATGGAGAAAGGATAAAGCCGCAGTGGATGATGCAGCATATGATGTGGATGTCATCAGGACCAGGAGAAGCGTCCTTGGTGAGGAACAAAGAATGCGTCAGCTCCGCTTCAGTAAAAGATGTGTTGTACAGTTCTCCACAGTCACTGTTAAAATCGAGAGCAGATTTCTTGATAGGTATAAAGGCTCTATCGTAACTATCTGTTTGGCTAGTAGCTGCGAAGGAAGTAGCAATGGGGTCGATGATATCCTGCGCGCTGATGTAATGCGAGCTGTTCACGGCAAGCCCGAGAAGTATCGTCCAGCGCCATTTACTGTACATACGCCAAACATCACTACACACCCTTTGAGCCGAAGTGTGACGAAGAGGGAAGAGACGTAGGTTTCTCAGGACGAGTATACACAACGAAGTACAAAACGTGCTCTAGTACGAGAACGTTTAAAGGCAATAACGTTTTCCTCCGCGGCATTGAACTGATAATACGTAGATCACGCTTGCGTGCTTTAATAGCCAAACGGCATTCCTCGGACCACCAAGGTACTGGAACGTAGCTTGGTGTAAATGAACTTCGAGGAATGCTGTAATACGTTGCGAGAAGGGTAAAGCAAGTAAAATGCTCCGCCATGTCGTCTATGGTGGCAAAAGCATCGTCGGTATGGTAAATGAGGGAACGAAATTTCCCCCTGTCAGATTTGGAAATAAGCCAGTGAGGATGTCGTGTTGGCATATGATGGCGACCAGAGAAGTGAATGTTAATGGGGTAATTATCACTGCCAAATAAGTCGGAAAGTACCGACCAATCAAGAAGGGGTACTAAGAATGGGCTACAAAACGAAACGTCTAGAGCTCAGTGTGTACCGAAGGCAGATAATAGGAAGGTGGGGACAACAGTGTTTAACAAAAGTAGGCCGGATGTATCGCAAACGTCTGCAACAAGGTACCCACGAGCATTTCGGAGCCCATTAGGTATTTTTGGCATTTGGATCGGTGAGAAAGATGAGCGGTGGTGGAATCTGTGCCGAAAGTGCCCGAAGGTCGTTCTCGAGTACGACACTGACCGGTGGCAGATAGACGTTGTAAATAGACAAGCGCAGACCTTGCAACTGGACACGTACCGCTACAGCTTGCAGCGGTGTGTTAAGGGGTATGCCGGTGTAAGAGATGGTATGCGCCACCAGAGTAGCAATACCAGCGAATAGGCGGCGCCGTGGCCGAGCGGTTAGTGCGCTCGCCTACCACCTACGTGGCCCGGGTTCGATCCCAGGGACCCGTATGTGGTATTCGTGGTGGACGAAGGAGCGTCAGGGCGGGTTTTCTCCGGGTGCTCCGGTTTCCCCCGCCATCTCATTCCACCGTTGCTCCATCTTCATTCCATGTATCATCAGTGTCACCGCCTGCGGTGCCGTAGTAGTAAAAGCGGGCGTTAAACACTACAAAAAGCAGCGAATACCCTCCTATCAGCTGCAGAATCATGCCTGAATGCCCAAGGTCCAGTGATTAGACTTCAAATGGGTTTCTTGTAAACAGACGAGTGATGGAGAACTTTGAGAAACTAAATGCTGTATGTCCGGAGCACTTACCCGGAACCCATTAACATTCCACTGGGTTACTTCCATGGTAAAAAAAGATATCAGTGCGTGGTCTTTGTCTTTTTCTTCTTCTTTACCTTTGGCGACTTCGGACCATAAATGTGGAATTCTTCGTTCCCCGTTGACGTCTCTGATGTGAGCGAGTCCAAAGTTCCCCTGCGGCTCGAGGAACGGGTGCGGGACTTCAACGAGAATGTGCTACTGCTGGCCTGGAACGAGGTATATCGATAGGTCGACTACTGCTGGTGGACGTCCTGTGAGCTGTTTGCACGGCTGAAATGGTAGTTGCCGGTGCAGTTGTGGTACGAGACAGTAGAGAGGTGCTCGCTGGTAGGTCTGTCTGTGTGGAAGAATCGGAGACAGGAACGTGCTGAATGGCTACAGTGTTGACAGGAGCGCCTCGGCTATCTAAGGCATGGTGGTCGCAGGTTTCAGCTGGTCAAAGCGGCGACGCGCGTCAGGAAAAGTAAAGTGTTCTTACACGGGCCGTTCCTGTATACACTTCTCATCCAGAAGCTTCGCATACTGGCGCGAGCTAGACTGATGGCTCACTCCACAGTTAACACAATAAGGATCACTGGTACATGCTGTGTCCTCATGTGAGGGTAAGTCACAACGCTTACAAACAGCAGGATGGTTACACGACGTCTTAGCAGTGAAAGCAGCGCATAGGTTTCGGAACATATTGCCGGACAGTGGCATATTCATAACCGCAAAGGATGTACTCCTGCAGCACAGTGCCCTTCAAGGTGAGAAACACTGTCCGCAAATGGCACTCTTTACCACCCTGCTTGCGCAATACCAGTACGCTTGACAGACGCGTCGATTAGAGAGGCAGGTGACTATCTCCTCAATAAGTTAGACTGTCGAGACCAGAGGTGGTGACAACTCCCCTGCACGAGATGAGCGTTTTGTGGGGGGCTATCCGGATGGGGTAGAAGTCCAACAAACTCTCTTTTAATAACTTCTGTGACTGGTCTGCAATAAGTACCTCTATCAATAACGTACCGCCTCTTAGTCTTGTTGCATTCTTTACCGGGCCGCAAATCCTTTCGACTTCTTTTATAATGTAGAACGGGCTGATATCTTTAATCATTACGCCTACACTTACTAAGGTCATAACCAAATACGTTTCAGTGGGAGGGTTTTTGCGCGGGTGCATTTTGATTTGAACTCCTACTCGGAATCGTCGGCGTCAGCCTGCCATCCGGGGATTAAAGAAGGAAGATACCAAATCTCCACGATCTGTACCGCCATGGAGATCCCTCCATGCCTGATTTCAAAGCGTTCTTTAGAGGAACGACCCTCCGATCTCCACTGTTTGTCCACCTGGTTAAACCGTTCACCACGCACACCCCGGCTTTATGCCGCTACCACAGGAATAACCGCCTATAGCTCCCCACTTTAGGCTGTACCTGTGTGCAAGAACAGACACGGATTCAGGGGACTTGTGGTTGATTACATCGTCAGTGGTAACATGTCCGGCCGGTGATAGCACACAGCACACTACCGTCGGGGAATTAGCACAGGTCGGGCCCTCAGAAAGCTACGTGGGTGTACACGACGGTGTGGATGGGCTCCGCGCCTAAGGCTACACATGGGGGCAGTGTGAAGGGTCTGCCCGACCTTCGTGCCTGAGACCTCCGGAGAGCACAGATGTTGGGAGCCGCGCTGAAACCGTGGGACAGGATCACGGAGATAGAAAATGTCCCTGCTGGTGAGACAGGAGTTATAAAATTAAATCCTTAAAAAATAATAATCATAATAATCCTAGAAGGAGATGGTGATGAATAGTAGCAACGAAAGCAGCTACGCGTGACAACAGTTGAACATGGAGGGGGTGAAATGATGATAGGCGCCAAACTCGTATCTATCATAGTAGGCCCCTGGGGGGGGGGGGGTTATCTCGGAAAGAGGAAGAATTTCCAATCGACTCATTGTATGCAGATTTCCTGAAAATATGTTTTGCGCCTGTTTGAATGAACATAAAATTTTGGGAGCACTCTGTGTGTTCTCATGGCGCACTATAAGCTTGTCTCATAAGTTCGTTCGTTTTGCTCGGAAGTTCCATCCATAGCGCCTGAAATCCCTCAACCCTCTGCGCACACAAGTTATCATAGTGGCCTAATTACCCCCAAGATTGAGAGGCCAACAACCAGACTCGCTATTGGATACGTCAGTGTGTGTTTGTGACTTACGTTGGACGGATAAGCGTGAACTTGTGTTTGCAAACTATGGATAGCAAAAAGGAACATTTCCGTCATCTTATCCGTAGCATTATCAAGGTAGGAGATACCTTATGCCCACGTTCTGTAATGTTTTAAATTCTGTCTTTTAACCTTTTTATTGAAGGCATGCAGGTAATAGTTATTGTCAATCACTGGTTCTACTATTGAATTGCGTAACAGGTTCAAAGCTTTCATTGTTGGTCTTTTTGAGACACAATGAAATGTCAAAGTGGTCATAAAGTACTGCCCCATCGGTATAATGCGTTTTGTGTAAAAAGTAAAAAAGGAATAGTCAATGTTAAATATTATCTTTATGAACATGACTAGATATAACACCCAATGTTAAAATAAATTTGTTTTATAAATTGCTCAGACATTATGTTACCGGTGGTGGTTACCTCCGTTGGTAGTATAAGTTCTATAATAAGGATTTGCACAATATCTACTGTGATTCATGTAAAAAAGTAAAAAAGGAATTGTTAAATAATGTTAAATGTTAACCTTATGAACATTACAAAATATAATACGCAATATTACAATAAACTTATTTTAAGAATTGCTGAGCTATTTTGTTTCCAGTGGTAGTCACAAAGTATTTCCTGCCCCCTTGGCAATGTAAGCTATGGAATAAGGCTTGGTAAGTAATGCTAGGGTTAAGCTGTTTTATTATCGTAAGTGCAAAACCGCCTCACAATCCCGGCAGAAAAGTTATACTGTCGGCGGGGAAGATGCAGTAACGAATCGTACATGTCTGAAGTGGTTTAGTCGATTTCGAGCTCGGAATTTCTCCCTAAAACAGAAAGCTTGGCAACTAGGTACCTCGTTGTAGCTGTGCTGCTGGTGAGGTGTGTTCTGGGGCGTCTTTAGTGATTGAAACGTGACGAGAAACGAACGAAAGAACTTATGAGTCAACCTTATGTTGCATGCTCAAGAATAGTATCACTAGAATATTAATAACCGATTGAAGGCCATATTTTACATTTAAACCAGGTATTTGTCAGTAACAGGGAAACATTTTCAGATTACCTACCTCAGAGAATACTTAACGTATTTTGAAATACTAAGTTCCAATGCTAATATTACTTAGAAACTGCGATTCCATTACCTTAATTTAAGAGTTTTAATGACGTATTGTGTACATTTTCTAGGAAACAATCTGGATTAAAACAAATCTGATGTGTTACACTCACATGACTTTCTCTATTCTTGTACTAACCTTTTTACACTTTACAGCACCAAAACACGGCAATTATTATTATGAAATTTAAACAGAAACGTATCCACTTGTTACCGGAAGTATTCAGTAATGAATGACTGTTCAGTGAACGAATCACCTCACGAACCATTACGTCATTGCTAGTGGATCACGACCCAAGGAAGGCCCGCAATGTTACGATAAGTGCTCTAACAATGGACCACGACCCAAGAAATGATCAAATAAAGATCAGCTTTCTCAATTAAAGTGTTTAGAACCCGATATTTCTCAAAAAAGTGAGCAACCAGGTATGATTGAAAGAGTTCTGGATTCGTTGAGAAGAGGAGTTGAAGTATGTGTAAGAATGCATGGTAACCACATAGAGCATCAACGTGTAGATGTTAACAGAAGTCATTAGAACTCCTGTTTGGTGTTTGTGGATATTTACTCAACAATTGTTCCGTTAACCGTTTGTGACAGTAAAGTATTCTCTAGAATGCACTTGTTGGATGAAGTCCATTGCCTAGCGTAAGTATTCAACACAATTAAAAGGGCTCAAATCTCAACACGTATTTGTTTCCGGACATATGTTTATAGGAACATTTATTCTTGTTTTGGCCAACCCCTCCTCCTGCTGCAATATCAAACACTTTTTTGAACACCTGATTTATAATGTCTTAGCACCTTATATCAAACTTGTGGCTTACTATGTACTAACATCCTAGCACTACACATTCATTTAGCCAACTTCTTACACTCGATATGTTTATCATCCTAGAAATAGTTTAATGAACTTGGTGAACATATATCGAAAACAAAATGCCGTGTCTCGGCTTTCTCTCCCACTTGGTCCCTGTTCGCCGGGAAGCAATTGTAAACTTCGAAGTTGCGACGACTGACTTTAGACCTGTCTTCCGCTCAGAGCTTCGCTGTCTGGGACAGTATAATAAACTCTGCCACGGACAAAAAAAGAAAAAACAAAAAAAAAGAAAATAATAATAATAATAATAATAATAATAATAATAATAATAATAATAATAATAATAATAATAATAATAATAATAATAATAATAATAATAATAATAATAATAATAATAATAATAATAATTTGTTAACAACCCCGTTTATTGCCAGGGTCATATCAGCCGCTGTTGTGCCAGAATTTCGTCCCGCAGGAGTTATTTTATGTGATAGTCGGTCTTGGTCGTCCTCCTTGTTCCAGGAGTAGCATGACAGCCTCTGAATTTCGAGGTAACGGTTTCAAATCTGGCGGAGGTCGATGGATATTTTTCGGGCGTAAAAACCTTCTGGATGGCTTCCTTTGGAAGGGAAGTAAAGCCGGTGGTCCCGTTCCGTATATTTACGGCAAGTAAAAGAATCATAAGCCTGATAAAAATACCTCAGAGCAAAATTGAGCTGTCTTTCAAACCCAATACAGAATGGGATGCCGAAAACCACAGCAGTTAAAGAGCGTCTTTCTATCTATGGAGCTGTCTCTTTTAAGCCCACTTAAGAATCATCAGGGCTGGGTTTGAACCCGTAACGCTGGGATCAGTAGGCCAGGGCCTAATCGACTGAGCCATCCGGCCGATGCCTCACACCGAGGATAGACCACACTAGAGATAACTTAGCACCAAATTGCATGTAGCGAGTAGCAAAGAGAAAATCGGCCTCAATTATGTTTCTTATTTTCCTAGTGGTGTGTGTAAAAACTGAACAGATAAAATTTGCACAATTTTGCAACTTCTCTGGTTTCATACTTTTTAAACACCGATATATGCAAATAATTAGATATTATTAGTGAATCATTCTAATTTCTTAATAAATTCTTTCTTGTCAAACATGGAAGACAAAGCTGAAACACAGATATATTTATTTTCGATCTACTTTCACTATAAAAAATAGTTCGATCAGTCTCGTCACTGTGACAATGGCCCTTTGTATGTAGAGGAGATATTTTACCAGAGATAGTAGTTTTACGGTCTGAAGCCCTCTCCCTCAAAATAACATTCTTCATTACTTTTGGTTTGCCCAAAAATAGCTCTAACAATTTTAATTGAAATACACATGTTTGAGATATTTGCAAGTCAAATGAAATCACATATCTTTACTTGGAATCGCATGTGAAATCCTCTTCATTCTGGATGACTTTTGCATGCCTGGTGAAGTGTAAGACAGAAAAAATCTGATGTGTTGCACTCACATGACTTTCTCTACTCTTGTACTAACTATTCTTACAGAGTCTTATTCCTCGGTCTTCATCATGTTAGTCGAAATAAACATTTGCAGATATTACGTTATTGATAATTTTGTTGTAGATGCAAGGGGAATATGAGAATACAGTAGGCTTCGAATAATAGTCAATAGTTAAGGCCCGTCGCTATATGAAAGCTTTGAAATTCCGATCTCTTTGCACGGCCGTGAGATAAAGAGTGAATAACGACCTTCCACTTGAGAAAAGTTTAAGTATTGCAAAACTCGTACAAATAACAAGGAAGATCTCCGAAATGGTTCGCTAAACAATGCATTTGGGCATAACTTGCGTGTTTTAACTATATGTAGATTTTTGTATAGTAAGATTTGGTCTATCTCTTACGGTTTGCCAGTTATTCAAAATTCATCAAGAGTAAATAGGAATACATAGGCTATGGCCAGAAAACTTAAAATTTGCATTTCATTTGCCATAAAATATCTTAAACATATTGCAGTTTAATCAAAATCGTTGGAAACATTTTTGAGATAATCAAAACGTTCGAAACATTTTCCATGTAACGGGTAGTTTAGGGTGGAGTAGTGCTCTTGAATACCTTTGTGTCCCTTCAAAGATATTAAACTTAAATACAAACTTTGGTTTTCCATCCACTTTTCGTTTTTGAGTTATGCTATTCGCGCGCGCGCGCACACACAGACACACACACACACACACACGGATCTTTTTCTAAAAATGCTCTTTTTGAATTCAGGGGGCCTCAAAACATACTTGCGGTGAAATCTCGGCATCGAAATTTTGTGTGGAGTATAATACTTCCCCTGCTTACTATACGTAGTAGAGAAAGTAAATATCTCACTGCACAAACTGTGGATTTCGTTAAATCACAGAATTGAGGCCAAAGGAAATATTGTGAGGTGTTAGATATTTTCGAAGATATCCTTTGTTTTGTGTTTTGCTTTGCTTTTTAGGAGGCAAGTGGCCATTCCTTTCTTTTCATGGCCATACAAAGAGCGTAACATCTCAAAGCAATCAAAAAGCGACCCACTTTTTAAAAATCTGTCATTCCTAAAAGGAAGTGTGTGAATGTGTAATACCAGGTTACTTTGATTAACAAGAAGTAGATAGAAGAGTAAGCTTTGGTAAGGACAGTTCGGAGAAGAGTGAATAGAAAAAAGATCATGTAAATACATGAATTTTTGTGTTAATTGTTTTTCATCTAATTTTAGATACGGATTTTGTGGTTAAAAGGGACCAACCCAATCATAGTACTGTTTATATTTCCATCCCTATTTGCATATAGTGTTTGCTTGTCCCGTATATTGGCAATTGATGTGCCAACAAGTTCGCGGACTTTTGAACCGGGACTGAAGCAGGTGTAAGGTTGGCTATGTACAGACTTTAATTGCGTCAGCTGCTCTCTCTCTCTCTCTCTCTCTTTCTGTCTCTCTCCCTCACCTGCCGCCATTCTTTGGGCCCAGCAGCGGGCAGGTAAAGTGGCTTCTTCGCCCTCCACGGACAAAGCGGTCGCAAATGTACCACAGAGGAAAAAAAGAGTTGAAATTTCGATGCCCGGAGATTTAAACGCGTCAGAGAAGTACACATGGCGTTGTCATTTACTGGCCGTTACACCTGTTCAGAATTTGTTTCGTGGAAGATAAGGCGGGAATCTTCCAATACCACTGCAACGAGTTGAAATACACACTGCCTTTAGGGTCTAGGATGTCCTGCATTTTTTTAACAATCTTTCCGCAGCACTATCTCAACTCACTATCTTCAATGTTCATTATACTGTCATGCAATCTTCACATTTGTAACTTCTTGAGGAAGCGTTTTGACGACGGAGACGATAACAACAACGAATGTATGTTTTGTGGGAATTACTAAAAATGTTATCTTCCATGCGTATAGTTTTTTTTTCACAAATAAACCTTGAGATGTTTATTTTTAATTTTCGCTATTACTTAACTTTATTTCTTTTTTACTTTCTCTACTACACATAGCAAGTAGAGGAAGTATTGTATTCCACCCAAAAACTCGAGACAAAGATTTCAGTGGAAATACTAGGTTTGGGACACCCTTAACCCCCCCCCCCCCGAAAAAAAAAAAACAATTTTAGAAAAAGGTGTGTGTCTGTACGTCTGCCTGTGAACAGCATAACTCGGAATGGAAAAGTCGGTTCAATACCAAACTGGGTAGTTAAGTTCAGTATTTTTCAAGGATGCGACACGATGTTCAAGAAAATTTCCCAACCAAAAATACCCTTTACTAGGAAAATGCTTAGTCAATACTTATATTTTCAAAAATTACTTAGTTGATTTAGTTAAACTACCACTAGACTAAATTATATTAAACAAATCTAGTTATATGAAAACTAAGATGCATATCTTGAATTTTCTGGAACAGTCTGTCAAGTCCTTTTCGTTCACAGTGAAGTTTGTGTAATTTTGTATAAGTTGTAAACCGTAATAAATATACCTACAAAGCCTTATTACACAAAATATGCAGTTCTATTTAAAACACGCAGTTTATTTGAAATAACTGTTTTGTGGCATAAACCATTTTCCATAAATCCGTTGCTGTGTTATTGAATGTTTCAATAATTTCTGATTTTTAAGTGTGTTCAAGCATTTCCAAAAGCACTTCAATGCTGGCATGAAGTAAATAGAAAAAATAAGCTGATGCAACAATATTTTGATATCGGAATTATTGACCTATAATATGAATAATTGTATAAACAAATGATAGTGAGATATAATTCGAACAAATAATTTTCACATATTAACATCAACACATAATGGAAGAAGCACGAGTTACAATTCTGACTGTGGATGGGAAGTCATTAGCCAGGCAAGTTACGTGTTGAGGTAAAGCAATTAGAAGTCAGAATAGCTAAGGCAATTAGGTGAACTGGGATTCTCAGTCAACAAGAAACCTTAGCTCAAGATTCCGGTAGTTAAATCTTAGTGCCTTCCGAAACCAAGGAGTTGCTTGAAAACGCAGGTATACTCTGAAATTTACAAAGCAAAGCAATACTTAGAATTTTGCATGGCAAACAAGAAAAGTTGTTTCCGTTGCTAATAAGAGGCTTAGGATTTGGCAACATGTAATGCGGTAACTTTGGTGGGATATGCATGAACTAGGTGGGACTTAAGTTGATCAAATAGCGTGTATTTATAACATTTGTGCCACAGTCTTTTACTTTTACAGAAGTGTTTTAGTGTGATCGACTATCGACAGTCCATAGCATCTAAAGACCGTGCTCGGGTAATCACATAATTGGGGTAGCCGCAAGGGGATTCGCCGTTTAACGTTTCAGCGATTCACGGCAACTTACGCCTCTCGTTATTAAGGAAGTGGTTAGTTTAGACCGTAAATTTATGGATACTTCTGAAGTCACAAATATAATATTTCAATTGTTACAGCTTCTAGTGCTAGGATTAGAATCAGTTTAGTGCCATAGTCACACAATTGGTAACTCGCTCCAAAAAGGACATTTATTAGCTTCCTTTAAGTTTACCATTAATCTTAACTGGTGGTCTATTCTCAAGCCAACCCACAAATACTCTCAGAGAAAGATCTCATTGCACACAACTGTAGCAGCTGGCAGCAGATTCATCAACGACGAAGATATTGGAGACGGCATCAAAAGTTTCGAACATCTTGGGAACTTCCTTATGTAAACGAGGATTGGTAGAGAAAATTTAGTGAACATATGTACATATTAAGGTTTTGTTTTTTAATTACTTTCTTGGTATATTAAGTAAATTGGAGTATGAAAATTAATGTTATAATTGTGCTGAACATATATGTGATAAAAGTTCAGCTGAAATGGTTAAAATATGAGTAAATGAGCAGTTTCAATGCCTGGGCCTTAAGCGATCGGTGTATAAAGTTAACAGTCGAGCCCACTAATGCCGACAACCTAAAGACAATCAGGTACTACAGATGCAGCACATAGTTTATAGCTTCTAACCCAAACACCGCAGAAAGAATTTGTATAGGCAGCGATTAGCAAACATCTCTGACATTATATTATTCGTCTTCAAATGAATCCCTTGACTGTTGGTTCAGTCATCAATTCCTGCAAAGCTAGTCTAATTCTCTCTTGTTTTGTTCCTTAAGGATTAATGTCTGGATGAACTACCTTTGGACAACCGTTGGGTCAGCGTCACCAAAGCCAAAGATTCGTGAATTGAGTTCCAATTGTGGCATTAAAGTTTTACTTTATCGCTTAGTTATAGGAAGAACTGTATTTGACCAGCAAATTCGATATCGAAATTTCACCAAAACCACTTATTTTAAGTTACAACGAAGCCAAAATTGCTGAGTGTGAACAGTTGGTTGTTGTAGTGTTTAACGCCCGCCTTTACTACTATGGCACCGCAGGCGGTGACACTGATGATGCATGGAATGAAGATGGAGCACCGGTGGAATGAGATGGCAGGGGGAAACCGGAGCACCCGGAGAAAACCCGCCCTGACGCCGCTTCGTCCACATGCGGGTCCCTGGGATCGAACCCGGGCCGCCTAGGTGGTAGGTGAGCGCGCTAACCGCTCGGCCACGGCGCCGCCAAGAGTGTGAACAGCATAACTCAAAAGCAAAATATCGGATGAATACCAAATTTAGTAATAAACTTTAGCGTCTTTCATCCTTGCAATACGAACATTGTCATGGAAATCCTCCAACCTAAAATTACCTTTTATATAGAAAATGTTTCGTTGTTTTTTATTTACTCCAAAATACCACTAATGACGTGAATCCAAACACCAAATGTTTAAGGTATTTCGAAGAGTACAGACATTTTTTATTTATTAATTGCATAACAACATGCCCCCATTACATTTATAACATGAAAGCTTCTGCAAATAACATGTATGGTCATCTTCATTATAAAACACTTTTGTATAGCTTTACATTATCAGTAAATCGTAATGGATATATGAAACTTACACTTCAAAAATGCAGATGTCATTAAAGCAAACAAATTACGTCGAATAAATGCTTGCGTCATTAATCATTTCCCAGGAACTTCTTATTATTGGTTTCAAATTTTGAGTAGTTTATAACCTTTTTTGTAAAGCTAGGTCTCATTCTTTTGTTTCTCTGGTCAGCTAACGAATTAAATCACAAAACCATAATATAGCGACTCGTTTTGTAAACATGTGACTATTACTTCAGTCTTTTGTATTGCTCTTGTAACTACAACGAAATATGTGATCAAGGCATTTCAATTACCATGAGGTAGAAAGAATAATATTCTTATAAAAGGAGTTTAGAGAAGAGTGGGTAGAAAGTTCGTATAGATATAACACATCTGTTTTGTTTTTTTTAATCCGTTTTCTTTCGACAGGCAGGTCTAACCTTGTTTCTATATTCAGCTGTTTTGCCACCAATAGCAACTTGTCACCCCTGATGCCATATGGCGGGCACGTGCCCCCACAGCCTAGGGGAACTAATGCCTTATTGATGGAGAGCAATTAAAGCTGAACACAGCACACAACCTCGTTGAAATTGATTCCCAGTGACCCAGTTTTATGGCAATCTTTTCGCAAGATTCCGTATATTACAGATTTTCCACCTTTGTGACAATGAAACTACCTTAGGCTAGGGATGGGCAGAAAATAGCATAACGGTTACAACATAATGGCTACCTTAAATGTAATGGTTACTGAAGTAATGGAAATATACAGTAACTAGTTAACGATTACAAAATAACAAATACAACGGTCACCGAGTCTGTATGACAACATTCGCTGCATGTGACAGCAGTCAGTGCATGGAAACCAGAGAAATGTATACTGGGTGCCCCCCCCCCCACCAAAAAAAAAAAAAAAAAAAAAAAAAAACACCGAAAACGGTGTTGTACGGGATGGCAAACTGATCGGTTTTCAAACAGGAATCTCTGTCCGGAAATGCATGGTTTGGACGCTGGAGAGTGTCGAAGTTTGAGAACGAACGGTTGTGACAATTTGTTAACATTCGTTTTGGTATCTTAATACGGAAGGTATGCAACCATTTAGCCATCTATGCACTGGGATGAACGACCAGAGCATAATAACATTCCACGCATGCGCTAAATTCCTCCATAAAGTCCTTGGTGCGCATCCTACTGCGCTACTTGTGTAGTTTCCTGTACAGTAATGCTTTTAACAGCAGTGCGACACGTACCAGTACATATCTGCTGAAATATTCGACATGAGCTCCAGTACACTTTGATCTAAATGTGCGGAATCACCTGAACGTCGCATGTCCAAATCGATGGATGGGTGGAGGTGGGCCTGTTCCATGGCCTGCATGGTCGGCAGAGCTGACTCCCCTCGACTATTTGCTGTGGAGTTGTGTGAATTTTTTTTTAATTAACGTCCCCCAACATTGTGTCATATCGGACGAATGAATGAAATGAAATGAAATGAAATGGGTGAAATGATGCTCAAATGAGCCCGAGGTCCATGGAGCTTTAAGTTACCCGACATTCGTCTTCTCAGGGTAGGGAAAACCTCGGAAAAAAACCTTACCCGGATAACTTACCCTAAGCGAGATTGAACGTGAGGCAGACACGCTAACCATCACGCTACCGAGACCGGCGAGTTGTATGAAGAGTATGGCGTATGACACTCCTGTAACGTCAGCGGAGGACCTTATGGCTCGAGTCCACGGAGTCTTGGAAAATCTTCAAAGACAATTGCACGTATTGGGTCATGTGCATGAGGCTTATCACCGCCGATGTAGGCTTTGCAATGACATAGGAAATACGCAGTTCGTAGCCCGTTTGTTAGGTAGACAGCTCGATGTTCGGCTTATTGACAAAATGTGAACGCACACCCATCTCACACTTCGATGTGCTACAGCGTCCAAACCGTGCATTTCCGGACGGAGGTTCCTATTTGAAAACCAATCAGTTTGGCGCGCACAACATATTACACGTTGTCGGTGTTTTTTGGAACAGCCTGTATATGCGGTCTCTACTGCTTCACGGGGCATTTTACCAACCTTCTCAGTCGGTGCGTACATAACAGGGCCAGAGGGGGGGGGGGGAGTTGGTGGAGCGTTCTGCCTTTGTTGTTCGACCAAAGTCGAATGGTGCTTATTTCACCTGTTATCCATTTTGTATGAAATTTATTCCTTAAATTTCAGTTTTGCTCTGATTTGTATGTAAATTTATATACATAATACCAAGCCTGTTATCCAAAGCTTCAAATATGCATTTGATGATTGCCTTAATCGTTGGCTCACAAAAATAATCTATGCTGAAAAGAACAGGAATTTTAACACCAATAACTTCATCAAAACAAAAAATGTATTTCTCTGCAAGTAATAACATCAACTTCAATCAAATACCTTATTTTCAGTTTACTTGAGTATCAGAAAACGCCACTGGCGTACTTCTCTGAAAAATGTGAGGAAAGTTTAAAAAGAATGAATTTTGTTTGCTAGTTAACAGTATTTAATTCCATTATCTGAGAAACTAATTGAGCTAGAATATTAAACTTTCGCATGTCCATGAATACATGGACAAAAGTATTCATAGACAACCATGTTAAGAATACCATAGCAGTTATTATGTATAATAATGTTTATTGGGTATCAATTTTATTTCTAGATGATATATTGGAATGCCCACCATACAGACATATTGCAAATGTTCTGCTATTGTGTACAATAGAAGTATAGGAAGAGCCTCTGTTTGTTTACATGGATTAATGCCCGGACAGAAGTATTCGTACAGTTAGTTACTACCCTACTTGACGTTCGAGTAAACAGAGTGACCCTTGTTTGGCTGGTTCAGTTGAGTAGTACACACCCCGAGAGACATGACTGGTTGCCCTGACAGATACAGTTTAGTTAAAATGGGAAGAAAACAGAAGGAGACATCTGTTGAAGAGAGAAAAATTATTCTCAGACTTCGTAATCAAGGAAAATCATATTCCGAGATTGCAAACTCAGTTGGGAGAAGCAGAACTACTATACAAAGTATAGTAAATAGGTTCAAAGGCAAAACAGTGATGATTAACAATGAAGGAAGTGGACGTCCACAGAAACTTTCATCAAGAGAGCAGAGGTATGTGATTAATTTAATTTAAAAAACTCCTAAAATAACTTCATCAGAAATAGCAGCACAACTAGCTGAATATTTTCACAATCCAGTATCTTCACGTACAGTAACACGGATCCTTCGTCGAGATGAATACCGAGCAAGGGTACCAAGAAAAAAACCCTACATTAGTAAACTTAATAGGAGAAGAGGTTGTAGTTTGCAAAAGAGTTTGTGTAGACAGATAGTGAGTTTTGGGATAACGTGTTGTTTACAGATGAAAGTAAGTTTAATATTTTTCGCAATGATGGGCGTATTTTGGTTTGGAGAAAACCTAATACAGAGCTCGAGGAGAAGAACCTTATGACAACAGTAAAGCATGGAGGTGGTGGTGTGATGGTATGGGGTGTATGGCTGCTTCAGGTGTAGGGGAATTGGTTTTCATTGAAGGAAATATGGACAAATATATGTACTTGAACATCCTGAAAGAAAATCTTAAGAAAAGCGTCGAAAAATTGGGCCTTACTCCGGGATATTACTTTCAACAGGACAACGACCCCAAACATACAGCACAAATTGTTCATCTGTGGCTCCTATACAACACTCGCCACACATTGAAAACACCTCCACAGTCTCCTGATACTAACCCAATCGAACATCTGTGGGATAAATTAGAGACCAGGATTAGAAAACATCATATTACAAGCAAAACTCAACTGAAACAGCTACTTCAAATGGAATGGCACCTTATTGGGTCAGAAATAACAAAAGCATTAGTATATTCTATGCCACATAGATTAAGAGAGATTATACACAGAAGAGGCAAGCAAACTCGCTATTGAACAATGTGAAAATAACTCCTTTTATGTTATTTATACTTTGATAATAGAATGTGTACGAATACTTATGTCCGGCCAAAAATTCCTATTCATAGATAAGATATATTTTTATTTTATATAATTATACTTGTATAGGATTTTTTTTGTTTGTTTATATTGTACATTGATGTACAGTTTATAATTCTAGTAAAGGCAATTTTGCCCATGCGCCATATTTATGTAGCAATAAACAAAAATGCATATAATTTTCCTTTGTACGAATAATTTTCTCCATGTGTATACACATGGAAGGGGAAGAATTGTGGCTATGTGGGAAGCCAATCTGCCATTTGAAGACGTTGTTCTAAGCCTTATATTCATTTATGTATGATCTATATAGCGTTTCACTCTTAGAAGACAGTATGGAGTTAAATGGGACATCTCTGTCTCTATCTAGCGCATACAAGTTGCCATTAGCCGCGTCCTTTTCTGCCCTCGCTCTGTTGCCAGATTCCTAATAGCATGGTATAAATATTCATTTGTTATAAATTTCAGGTTTTAACACATTATCCTATGCAGAATTTTTTTCTCTATCAGGTTATATCCTTTTCAGAGTCATTATACATTTCTATAGGTCCAAATTTCTTCAGAAAACGTTTTTTTTCAATAGAAGTCCGATATTTGCTGTTTCTACACTCATCACGCACTAACTAACAAACTAACTGCTAGAATGCATCTATATTTTTTTCTTAGGTAGAGTAAACTATAGTGCTACTACCTGCCTACTTTGAATTCTCTATGTTTACCCAGTTAAGTGTTATAATTTTTTAAATTAAATGTTTTCGGAAAATTTTATATATGTGCACTGCAAAAGTTACGCAGTGTGAAACTTTTTTGTTATTGAGTTTACATCAGGGAACCAGCGAGAACAAATGTTGAGGAAGGTTGGAGAAAGTTTTTAAAATAAACCAAAAGGCAGTAACCTCTTTCTTTTATCCAGTAAGGCAAACAAAAGGTATTCATCTATTCAGCGTCAGGCCTGACACAGAAGATAGTATAAGGAGCAGCACTAGCATTAGTTCGAAAGAAGCCGTGTGTGTAACTGTGAGCTGTTATTGCGTTATTTTTGTAAATATTTGTAGTTATGGAGGGTGAAGCTAGGAAGGGACGATATGTTGGTAAATAAAGAAGTAAGGAACGCCAAATAATTATGAATGTGTTAGATTATTTTTTAAGTAAAATGCGTGTAACTAAGGCGGTAAAAGAAACAGCTAAGGCTATCGGGTGTTCAGAAGCAGTAGTGTGTATGATTAAAAAGGAACTAATGAAAGGACCTCTAAGAACGCCATCGAAAAAGAAAGCAAAAAGGGCGGGACTACACAAAACGCTAGGTTAACGCAATATGATTGAATAGTGCAAGGTGGAGTGCGGCGAATTGTTCATTCTTTACTGTTTGCAAATATTCCACCCACGCTGAATATAATTTTGTCACAGTTCAACAGTGATGAGACCCTACCAAATTTCTCAAGGGCCACTCTGATTTGGGGTTCGAATATGAAAGAAAGGGTAACAAGTGCATATTAATAGAAAGAGACGATATCGATATCATCAGATGGCGACATAAATATCTAAAAGACGTAAAAGGTTTAGGGACCAGGGGAAACCAATTGTTTATACAGACGAGTCATTTGTAAAATTAGGTCATACAGTAACAAAGGCGTGGAGGGATACCAAAGTTAAAAGTGCCCGTCTCGTCAAGCAGCAATTGAAGGACTAAGTACAGGACAGGCCACCTCGGAGTCACTCGCGGAGAAAGATTCGCAACTAGTACATGTTGCAACACTGCGCTCCATTTAACGTGTACTGTCTTTTAAGGGTGAGACGCGCTATAGAACTGTATACGTAAAATACGACGTCACTGCATGCGCGAAAAGGTAAACAGATACATGCACCTCCTCCTTGCTATACTTACGCTACATGTGAAGGTCAGTGGAATGCCTACCAAAGCTGTGGGGAGGGCATAAATGGAAGTGAGTGTACCTGTCGCTTATGAGTAACTAGGTATCTCAATTCATTACGCAGTATTACGTTCCTCCGGAAGAGATTGTGAGTGGATTGTGGATTGCGGTATTTGTCCCCTTTACTATAATACATAAATGTAAACAATTGAGAATATCTGCATGTTTTGTAATGTTAGACAGCACTTTGTGTGGATATGTTAATGTTCCATTTCTCTAGCAACATTACCTTACAAAACGCTACTACCATATTTTATCTAACGTTGTATGAGGATTTTTATTATATGCTATCTTGTGATGTTATGCTTCTTTTTTATCTAACATGCAGGGATTAGTGCGAAGGTTCGCCGGGTCCCGCATAAGTAACCCGGTTAGTCCCGTAAAGTGTGTTGGTGATATGCACTGCATGCAAGCGCGTCAAAGATGGGGTCCCAAGCTGCAGCCATGAGCAAGTCCTGAGTGCAGCCAGGGGGATTTGTGGTGACGTGTGAGAATTATTGGTAGCTTTCTAGTTATGTTAATATTTACGTTACATGCATTTGTTAATATGTACGAAAAGTTAACATGCAAGGAGTTCCGTTGTGAGAGGGTGGGAGCGATGATTTATAATTCAATGGGAGTCGAGTAGGACCTATATTTAGGTTCCCATATAGCTTAGTTCACCTGTACAAACTATGTACATATATGGGTAGGGATATAGAAGCAAATGTGAATGCATTTTACAATTATAAGCCACTGTAGTGCTCAAAGTGTACACACAACTTGAGCCTTCTTTTTAGATTGTGTTACATAATACAATAAGTGTATAACGACATCGTTCATATTGAAATGTAGCTACAGCTAATCGTTAATGTAACCATTAATGTAATGTAACTGCGAACATGATTGAAAGCCAGGAACAAAATAACGTTACTGGCAATCATCATATGGAACCGTTAACTCATTGTAACTGCGACATTAGCCGTTATCCGAAAATAACTGTCACATCCCTCCCTATCTTTGAGCGATAGCTCCTAGAATCAGTTGAGAGATGCCCATATAAGAATCCTGTACTGAATTATGTATCTCTGTTGTTGCTATGATGGGTTCAGCAATTGGAAGGTATTTTATTTTAACTGGTACTAGGTATGAAGTATAAAGCGTTTCATCTAAAGCAGGACCACTCAAGGTTTCAAGTCGCACCGGGTGCAATCCAACTCGCAAAGGTTCTTTGGCACCGTGCATCGTGGCGTCTCGGTTAAGCTCGGCCCAATTTGCGCCCTGAAGGTCGAGGAAGGTTGTGTTGATGTTTTGCATATCAGCAAAATAGATAGTGTGATGCAACTACCTAATAATGGAGCAATCTGCTACAAAAAAGCAAATAATGCCGAAAGTCCTTTAAGTTGATGCGGTCTTACCCGCTCCTCAATTCCACTATCCTACGCGGAATGCTGCTTTCTGGTGATTTCTGCTCCGGCTGCTCTGGCATGTGATTTTAACCTCAGGGTATGCGTGGGTGTTTGCGAATAAAACCAGAACTCTCGTGGAAACTTTTATTTTCACCAAAATAGGAATGCGTGAGATTTGCCGATCGTTATTAACAACGTTAAGTCGTTACTGTGTCTTTACTAAGACAGAAGATTGTTACTATTAAATATAATGTATCCTCACACTCAAGGATCCGGAATGCAAGTCCCGTAACTGAAGTGCTCGCTCGGAGATATGGGCGACGAGTGTAGTGACCCGTTCCGTCCGGTTCTGTAGGCAAGTCTCACCGAACCGCTCTCTCTCTCTGGGCTCTGCCCGGCAAGTGCCTGCTCCGTGCACTCCCGGTCAGAAGTCACCTCGGACTTCCCCTCTAAAACCCCTCCAATTTCATGGCGCGAAAACTCCACGTCATGATGCTCTCAATGTTCATCTCCTAATTATCTCATAATTACGGGTTTCGAAGAAGTTTCCGAGACTCCTGCTCAACACCTGCACTGAGCGATTTCCAGGAAAACCGGTATTACTATGTATCAGGCCGACTACCTAGAATTTACCACTAATGACTTGCTTGCAACATTACGTGTCCCTTCTGACAATTTTAACCACAACTAATATTCCCAGATCTCGTACAGTTATACATGTAGCAATTTTAACATTTTCTGATTATTTAATTCCGCCATGTGATGCAGTATCATAGCCATAATAGTGGCATTCACAATTTCGGCTTCAAAGTCAGAGTGGAAACCTTATTTTTTTAAAGTCGTCACGATGGAGCCAAGTGCCTCATCTACAGTACAATAATTAATGTTTAAGAAAATCATCTGTTGAAAGACACTACAACAAGCACACGTAGAAACATACAGTGAAATCACATTATTAGGGGACACTAGAGAGGAACAATCAAAGAACTTGCTACATCTTGCAGAAGAGCATCCTTTAACCAAAACATTGTAGCAGTACTTTCTAGATCAGAGATGCACAAATTTCTCTCTTTGGAGAACCTTACACAGTGAGCGACTATTTCCCACTCCATTCCTCAGTTGGAGGAATCAATATTCAGTAGCGGACACAAACAGGCGATTCCATGGTGGTTTCTAAGTCATACCTTGAATTTTCTGGGAATGTTCTTAAAAGACCGTTTCATTCTGGATCATTTTTGCATAAATGGTAAACAGTAAGATACTGGCAAAAGCTTACCAAATAAAACATATTTATCTCGTTAAAACACACAATTTATGTCAAATACTTTTGTTTTCTTTTGAGTGAACCATTTCCGAGATATTCTTTCTTGTTTGTTTGAATTTGCCAATCCTAATAGTTTTTTTTCAAATAGGAATGTTATTAGTTTTTTTCATTCCTTGGCCTTGCAAAGAGAGCGGAATTTCAAATGTATCGCATAGCAACCAGCTCTTAAAACATTTCCTATTGCTTAAAGCCTACTGTTCCCTTGCACCTATAAGATAATTCGCAGTAAGGTAATTTCTGAAAATTCTTATGTCAATTAAACTGTAGTAAATAGAGAAATAAGCATTTGCAAGAATAGTGTGTATAAGAGTGAGTAAAGCTCTACATATATTTGCGAATAGAGTTCCTCCAAATTGAACTATATTAAAAGTCTGTATCGCGATAGGTTTCGTGACGATCACTTGGTGTATCTTCTCAGGCTATGCCAAATATTTATTAACTTCTTAAGCATATGTAGTACCAAAGAAGTCACTAATGAACAGATGTTTATCGCATAAGATTTGAAAGTGCTTTCGTATATCAAACGCAACGTATATTTAACCAATCCGCCTCTGCAACACAAAACACGGCTGAGGGTTAAGGAGACGAAAATTTCACGTATAGTGGAAAGAGGTAAACCCTCTTTCGCAAAGGTTGGACATCGCTTTTCTAGATCATTAAAACAAAAGACCAGATTAACCAGTTTAACGCAGCGCAACGCACGTAAACATTACGCAGTAAGGAAAGAACAGCGGTGAAAGTGAAGGAGAGGGAGAAGGCAAAGTCAGCGAGACAAGCGTAAGGAGAGAGTCAGCGGTTGTTTGTACCAAGGTCAACTTTTCCTCATTTCCGCATTTTGCACCTTGTACCGTGCAATGCATCGGTGCATGCACCCTCAAAGGCCCTGCTTTAAGGAGAGGCGCTAATGTTAGAAACGTAAAATCACTATATAACGGCACCAAAATATGGAACCCATTTTACTGAAACTAAATATGAAACTAACAGTTGTAAAGAACAAGACACGCCTCCTTAAAAAGCTCCTTAGTGCCATATGCCTCTTAAAATACTGAATGTTAATCCAGATAAATATTTATAGAAATGATTTTATTACATACTTCCTTGTAGGGATAAGGGGACTGAATAAAAACTTGAGCTTTTATTTATGAACGCTGTTTAACGGTTATGGTTCTTAGCATCCCATTCTACATTGGACGTGAAGAGGAGGAGATATAGATTTAAGGGTGCTCAACTACATGGTCATCAGCACCCTTAAAAGCAATTCATGGCAAAAGCCAGATATAAACTTCAATCAAAAAATAGAATTACTAGCAAAAGGGAAACTGAATATACATAAATATATAAAACCGTGTGGTAAAAGCCAAAATTTAAACAAAGTGACAAAGATATCAAAAGAGTATAAAAACTAGGTATCTAAAGTTTCAAATTCTCAAACTCATGTTGCACTCCGCTATAAACCTAAAAACTCTTACAACTGCTATTTTTTCGTCCGCCAAGACCTCTGCAAGTCTGCCAGGCAGAGAGTCTCGAATATGCGCTAGAGAGGAACACTAGCAGCACGTGACGGACTGACAAAGGATTGTCGCATAGCTGACAAAGAGGAGCAGGGTCCCGTTCAAATAGGTAACCGTGCGAAAAATTGCAGTGGCCAATTCGCAACCGAGCCAAGTCAACCTCCTCGCGAAGAGATATGCGAGAAGAAGCTACCCAGTTTATCTGAAATTCTTTTACTTCTCTAAGCTTATTACCGCAGAGAGCTGACCACTCTTCGTGCCAGCACAACAACACTGCTCTCCGCATTTCAAGCTTAAAGTCTTCCGAAGTAACACGAGAGATGGTAATACTGGGTTCTGTGGCTCCCGCCTTTGCTGCCACATCCGCCATTTCTATCCCCGGCAAACCTACGTGACCAGGAATCCATGTACACACCACGCTAACGCCAGCAGCGCGTAAAACATGGAGGGCATCCTGGATACGTTGCACAATAGGTTGGGAGTTGTGCAGCTCACGAAGTGCGCTAAGAGAATCACTCAAAATCAGGCAGTCAACCTAATTTACGACGGCGCACATATAAAGAGGCTCGGTATATCGCATACACCTCTGCAGTACAAATGGAAATGCTATTATGAAAACCGAATGTATGTGATTCGGTTCCATAAACATAAGCACATCCAACACCGCTGGTGCTCTTGGATCCAGCGGTGTAGATAAAACGTCGGTCAGTGTAGCCTGACACAGATTCCAAAAAGACAAATGTGGATACTTGAAATAGGCATCGTGGACTTCCGGTGTACGGTCACCCCAAAATCTACATGGGGCATATCAGGTAACCAAGGGGGTAGAGCTTCTCACCCTTGGAATACATCTTTGGCACTTCAATTCCAAGCTTCCCTAGACTTTGCTTAACTTTACTCAGAGGCCTTTTCGTCAGGCTTGAGGCTCTTTTAAGAGTTGTAAATCCAAGACACTGGACCACCCATCTTACTTCCTTTCCAAAGAAAGCCATGCTAAGGATTTTTAGGCCCGATAAAAAAATTATCCGTTGAACTGTGACCTTCGAAAACAGAGACTACTAGCATGTTACTTCTAGACCAACTTCATTAGGGAATAGTGAAACACAGTAGACTTAAGCGATAGTAAAATCTTTCAAACGAGTTTGAAATTCCGTTTTCTTTGCGTGTACACAAAAAAGACAGAAAAGTAGGATAAAAGAATAGTGATTTAATAGTTGAGAAAACTATAAGTTTAGTATTTGATAATTCAAACCAATAATAAGTATTATCTCGAAATGGTTGGTTCTACAAGAAATTTTATTTGATATACTAAACATTTTAATTAAACGAGATTTACACTTCTTGTATAGTAAGATTTTGTTTGTCCCTTACGGTTTACCAGTACATTTCATTTGTCAAAGAAAGATCTTAACCATATGTACTTTGTTAATCAATATCGCTAAGGTTATTTCTTAAGCAAATAAACATTTTCGAAAAAGTTTGCATTTAAAGGGTAGTTTGGGGTGGGGGATTTTCTTGAAAATCTGCTAAACTCCCAAAATGCAACATTCTACGCAGCTAGCCACGTTTGGGAGTGGAATTCTTGAAAACTAATGTCATCGGCCTTAATTCTTTGCAGGTGAATCATATTGCCAGTTTCTCAACCATGAGAAGATGTGTTAGAAGATGTGCTCTTCAATCTGAGAAGAGAAATGTCGTATCAGCAGGATGGCGCACTACCACATTTTGCAATATGCACACGTCAACTTCTAAATGAGAAATTTGATGATAGTTGGATTGGACGTGCTGGACCTATTATCTGGCCTCCTTGTTCACCCGACTTAACACCCTTGGATTACTTTTTATGTGGATACATAAAACAGAAAGCTGTGTTTAAAGCACCTACAACCAAAAGGAATATGAAATTTTGAATATGTGAAGCTTGTCACACTATTAGCCCCTGTATGGTGTTAACAGAGAAAGACATTTCTAAAAGAATTGTCAAATTTTCATATGAAAATTGGGGCAACTTTGAGCATTTAATACACTAGTTTAAAGTAATCACCTGGGTAATTACTGACTGATTTGTTTTGTGGTATTTTCTACTAATTTATAGGTACTTCAAACAAAACATCCTGTAGAAGCTCAACAATTCATTTTACAAAAGAATTGTTTTAATAAAAGTTGCTTATTTTACTGTGGGGGAACCACAATACACAGAAAATTACCATTATCTCTTAGGATATGCCAATAGGAAAAGTCATTCATGATGTGGGGGACTTCACAGGGTATTCCCAGAAAATTCAAGATACATATCATTTTTCATGCAAATATCTTAAATATGCGGTGGGTTAATCCAAATCGTTAGAGCCATTTACAAAAAAATTAAAGATGAGGAGATTTTCTGGATAATCTTCATGTGGTATCCTTGAAAAAAGAACAACTCTCTTGTTTTTCGTGGTCCGTAGAAAGAGCATGCCTTGCCAACTTTCGATGTAACCACTTGCTTACTCCTTTGTACTCTTAGCAAAGTATGAACTGAAAGAATTTACGATGAATACTTATGAAGTTATCATGACCAACCGAGCGATAACGTCTGTGGCCCACATTCCAGAGGTCGTGGCTTCAGTTCCTGTGGCTTACCTTCCTGACGAATGGTGTTTTATGCCCTCGTTTCCCTGTGTTGCTAGGCGAATACTAGGGAGATGCATTAGATCCCCCGAATGTCCTCTCTCTTCATTTCTACTCCTCGTTTCACTCCACTATTGCCGTGGAATATAATCCAAAGGAGAGCCCGCCGATATGACCATTTGAGTTGAAGGCAAAGAATAAGTAAACAAAATCAACTTAGGTATATTAATTATTATGGGTGGAAAAGTTAGTTACACACCAGAGTTTTATAAACCTCTTCTGTGTATTTACCACAACACGAAGCTTTACAGTTATACTTCAGTCCACTTACAGAATGCACTGGAATGAAAGTATATTTATTAAAAAGTTAGCATATGATGTTATAAATTAAGACAGTGTTTCTCCGTACTGCATTATTTGAAGATATGACTTGTAGATTACAGTATCTGGAGATGTTTTAACATGCTTCGAAAATACATACGTATGCATTGCAATCTAAGAGCTTTATGATTGACACAAAGAACATAAATTAAAATTTTGCGCCGTGGGCAGGATTCAAATGTTTCGAAATTATGTAAGTATTTATGACGGTCATTTGTGGTGCGTCAACGAGGCTAAAGAATGTCGAGGATTTTGCCGCGTTTGAATCTGAGTAATCGTCTATTATGTCACACATCACATGCGTTGCTTGTTAAAATGGCGAAACGGTGGGATTCTCAAACAAAAGAAACACACATTTTCACCAAAGAACGCATCTGATAAAGTTAGGCTCTGTCCAAAACTTTGTAGTTTTTAACGTCTTAAGGCTTTTTATGCCACAGGTGCCTTAAATATCCTGGTGAAGACGTAATGAAAACCTAGACAATCACGGCTATACTGTGACAGATTGACAATTTGACAAATCCTACTTCTGTGGGTAAGTGTACCTGAATGTAACTCGTCTCGTTTCATATAGCGAGGATGACGTAACAGGAACTTTTCACGAACTTCTTCAAACAAGCCGGCCGCCGGATACTTTTCGAATCATCTGGAGAAGATCCTTTTGGTTCTGCCGTTTTGATTGTCACGTGTTTGTTCACGTGAGTGGTGTGAGAAAGTTTGACCGTGAGCGCCTTTGATGCGCGCCGCGCTCATTCTTTTTAGTCACGTATACACAAGCAGTCGCGCGAGGCAGCCTGACCTTGAGTGCCTTTGCTTTCTCGTCAGCCTGGTATGTTATTATACATGCGTGTGTAAGACTCCGGTAACTTAATAAAGTTATGACCGATGACGTTAACTGTCATTGTGGTGTGGGGGTAGCGTGTGCACCCCACATTCGAGAAGTTCCGACTTCATATCTTGATTGGGGATAGTATTTTTTTTCCGTCTCTTTCTCTGAACAAAGGAATTTAAACTAAATTAAATGAAACTCTAATCAGCATGAAAAGAAAGGGAAGTAAACATTGCACAATAGTAGAATATGATGTTTACTCAATTATAAGTCTAGCATTTTCTATGTTTAAGTTATATCTCTTTACTCTCTACCTTTTATTAACAATTGCATAAGAGTAGTCCATGTTCAGAGAAACTTGAGACGCTTTTGCTTTCCTCCATTGCACGCTGAACTAGTGTTTACACGCATGTGTTTCAGAAAAGAGATAGAGAAAGTGAAACAGCGATGACGTGACGTACTTCCGGGTGCATTCAGTAGAGCTTACCGGCAATGAACGGTGCGCTCAACGAAGCTGAGTGCTGAGTGCTGAGTGCTGAGTGCTGAGTGCTGAGTGCTGAGTGCTGAGTGCCTGCTGCCTAACAACGTTTTTTTTTTGTTTTTTTTTTTTTTTCCTTTTCTTTTCTTTTCTTTTTCCCAACTGTAATACTTATCAAGGAAAATAATTTTTACAGTGTATTTAATTTGCTTGATATTTAAAAATCCAATTATTCCTGAGTTAGCAAATGTATAAATTAAAAATTTTATATTTGTTTCATTTTACAAATAATTATTTTCAACAAACTTGAAAATTTATATCATGTTCCTATTTAAAATTAAGTTTAGCTACACTTTTTTTTTAATAAGTCGCCTGTTACATATTTTCTCTAACTATTCGTATCGCCTTTGTCCTGTTAGTTCTATGGGATTTTTTTAAATAGAATAATTTATAATTTAATAATTATCCTTTATTACACCATTATCTTAAAGAAAGGTGGGAAGGGATAAGAGTAGCGGGAAGGTGATTTCAGAAAGGAACAAATGAGGTCTTTTTTTTTAAATATGATGGCGAGGTCATATTTGAAATATTCAGGGCTCAAAGGGTGCTGTTCGCTGTTGTTGTTGCATTTTCCATCTCTCCGCACGTAAAAATTCCTTTAACAGAGGCAGTATCCAGTCAGCTGGGTGATTCAAAGTTTGTAACCAAGTAATGGTGCCCATTATGATCCAGAGAAGACAATTTTGAAGGGGTTTGCACACCTTAGGAATATTTAAGTGCAATATATCCGTCTGTGAAGCCGTCCAACCACCAGGTACCCACGCTCTACACTTTCCGAGAACCCAAGTCCATATCGCTCTTTTACCGGAACATTCCAGTACTCGATGTGGAAGAGAGTCCATTTCTTGACAAATTGGACAGCGTTGATCGATAACCATCCGGTGACGATACAGTTTGTCCGGCGTAGGAAGGATTTCGTTGACTATTTCATATGTACTGGCTATCCATTCCAAGTTTATCTGCGGGATGCTAAAGTACTTCCAAATGCGCTGCCAGGGTAGCTGTGGATATTTCAGCTGTAAGTGAGGGGTAACGGCAGCAGATCGACGAAGAAAGGCATAAATCTCCTTCACCTTACAAAGGGTACCATCGTCCACTTTCTCTACCGGTAACTGGTCCAAACCAAAATAGGTGTTACGTAACATCGGAGGTACCTTCTGGCGTTCACCCCGACTCCAAAAGGATTGGTAAGTGCGCTGTATCGTTGTATCCACCGGGTCACCCTGATCCTTTAGGGCAAGCAGAATCATCATCAGCAGGGCTTTCGCGTTCAGGGCCACATCTCTTAATCCCCAGTCACCTTGTCCTTTAGGAAGACGCAGTTGCGCCCGCGCAACACGATATAGTTTTCCGCTCCAGAGAAAATAACCCAATAGCTGTTCTATCCTTTGGCAATGTTGTTTTGTCGGTGGGATCACCCGCGCAAGAAACCAAATTCTGCTCAGCGCAAAGGTGTTACAGTACCATATTCGTTGAACCAAATTCAGCATCCTGGTTTTCTGGGTATATATCACTCCACGTAAGACATTAATACGGGAAGTCCAGTTGTAATCTCCCATATTCGTCTCTTTGTTACTGAAATAATTCCCCAGAATCTTCGTGCGCTGCACAATCGAGATTCCTAAAGCTGTTGTGTCTGGAGGTCGTAATCCGATAGGAAGTATCTCGGATTTCCTCCTATTAAAACTCATTCCTGTGCTGGTCTTGTATTGCTGTAAGCATTCTTTCAGGCGGAGACAATCTTCGGGTGTGGTAACCACTACCGTAATGTCATCGGCGTAAGCTCTCACCGCAATTCTCTGCCCATATATCTCAAGTCCAGTAAGGGTAGACTGCAACTGTTGTATCAGTGGATCAACATATCCAAAAGGATCATGGACATGGGGCAACCTTGTCGTACTGCGCGTTTAATGGGTATCCCCTGTATTAAATACCCGTTACAGAGAATTTTAGAAGAAGCAACATCATACAGGGCTTGGATAAGCTTGCAGAGCTTCTTAGGCACTTTCACTGTGGCCAAACGTTTACAAAGTCCTTCATGAACAACACTGTCGAAGGCTTTCTCGAGATCCAAGTTAAGTAAAGCAGCGGACTTGTGTTATTGTGCACAGTGCAGAATGCAGCCTCTTAAGGTAGCTAACGTGGTGGAAATATTCACTCCTTGATGCACTGCAGTCTGGAATTCACTTATCGTATAGGGTAGCAGTTTCGTCATCCGAGCACTGAGTATTTTTGCAAACAACTTGTAATCACAGTTCAATAGGGGGATCGGTCGATAGTCCTGAGGTGGCTTGGGCTGAGTACATTTCGGAAGCTGGACTATTATTCCGTCTGAAAAGGTAGGCGGCAAGGGCTGCTTTATTGTCCACATTTCCTGGAAGATTTGATGAACTTCGTTCTGAATATAGGGCCAACAGTGTTAGTAGAACTCATATGGAAGACCATCTGGTCCTGGGGAAGCATGTAATTTGGATCTTTGGACTACTGCCAGTAACTCTGATCTGGAAAGTGATGGTGTATCATGCCGTAACTCTGCCAGGATATCTTGCACAAATTGTGACATTTATACCTCTAGGTTGTGGGAGCTGGCGGCGGAATCGGAGAAGCGTTGTACGTATGACATCTGCACTGCTCTAGGGATTCCAGCTGTAGTGGAAACTGTCTGCCCATTAACTTCCAGGTGCGTGATTAGCTGCCGGCGACCATGTTTTCGTTCCTTTGCCAGATGATAAAAGCTTGCCTTTTCCCCTCTCACGACTTCCTCCGAGTGGACTCTGGCTAAAGTTCCCTGTAGCTCGTGTGTTTTGCGAGTCTTGATGTGCTCTTTGACACCTTTCATGAGCTGTTGAACATTTTCTCCTTGTTGCTGACGTAGGTGCAGCTCGTATAGGACCTGAAAGTAAAAATCCATGGTTTCTCTCCTAGCCAGAACTCGACGACAGTTAGCGGCCCGAAAGAAGGACCGTAAGGCTGGTTTGGCTCTAAGTACCCACCATGAGGCCTTATTTGGTGCAAGCACAAAGGAATTTCGCAATCTTGACCAGCAGTCCTGGAAATCAGTCATAACTTCCTCATCCCTAAGCAACGAGCAGTTGAGTTTCCAATAACCTCTACCTCTACTGTAGATCGCTGCCCTACCTTCAAAGGCATATACAAGTGCGTTATGGTCGCTAAATGCCACAGGGATTATTTCTGTACGATGAAGTCGGGGTACCAGTTCAGCCGTAACATACAGACGATCCAGTCGCGACGCCGACGGGCCTCTCACAAAGGTAAACTGGACGTTGGCACCATGCAAATGTTCCCAGGTATCATTCAGGCGCATTTGTTCCACCAATTGCTGCAAGGTCGGACAGCCATTAAAGGCTCCACGTTGATCTTTCGGTGCCAATGTACAGTTGAAATCGCCAACCAGCACGAAGTTTGCACCTGCTGGTATATGGGTCAGGAGATCCTGCCGAAAAAATTGTTCTCTTTGTCGGCGGTTTTGACTATCGGCAGGCGCGTAGATGTTCACGAGCGTAACGTCTTGATATGCTGCCGAAATGATTCTACCAGTGGGGTGATATCCAAAGGTGTGTAGCTGCAAGCCTTGACGGTAAATAATTGCCGTACCAGTGCCCTCAGGACCAATATTGGTCTCATAGTCGTAGCCAGACAAAAACTCCATATTACAGATATTCACCTCTTGTAGAAAACAAATATCTATGTCATTATTTATCAGGAAGTCCCGTAACAGTTGCTGTTTGGCCACCTGTCACAGACCGTTAACATTCAGTGAAGCCCATATTTGAACACTTATAGGCATTTAAAGGTCAGGGCGTGAAGTCTCAACAGTGCCAAGCGTAGATGATCGGGGTAGCAATCCAGAACCATACCAGCATCAATTATCACGGTCCAAGCTGGGCTCATCTTTAGTTAGTTTCGGTGAACGGAGTAGCTCTTCATCCTCCTCGGTGTCATCCACCGCCGGGCGTCGACCTCTTTTACTTTTGTACGAGCCGTAAGGCTACCTAACAGCTGGGGCGTCTCTGGGGGTGCTGTCGTGTTGGGGCATCCTCCACTTCTATCCGCCGATGCTGGTGTCTTAGCCTGGGGTCTCGAGCCGACATCGAAGTCGAAGCTTTCTGTCTAAGCTGGGCGACCTCACTAGCCGAAACCTCTACCTCTGCATCATTGCATACCTCCATATCTCCATCTAGATATCTCTCAGAAGGAGCGGGAACAGAAGACCTGTCGCACACCTCTTTGTTTGCAATCACTGGACTAGGGGTGCTGTCCACTTCTGCATTGTCGGACTCTGGCGTAAACATGGACATCTCCGGCGCCGTAGGACAGACGGTTTCCTGTGGTAAATGTTGCACTACGTTGACCTCAGACAGCTCCACCGCAGACGGAAGTGCCGTGCTTGAGGACTGTTGTTGGACGACTGCACCAACACGCGTGCTATCGCCCACCGCCTCTCGGAAGGTTACCGGTCGATGCGTATCAATCACCATTCTAGCCGGTATGTTGCGTTTGAGCCCAATTTTTACAGCATGCACTTCATTGTTAGCCGGGAGAAGATACTGAGTGCTCCATTTTTCTCTTCGGATGTCATACACCGTGCCATATTTACTTAGCTCCTGCGCTAACACTGCAAAGGGCACCTCCGAAGGCAGGTTAAACACTCGAACATTAACTGTTTGCTGGTCTCCAGGTATAATGGTAACTTTGGTGATTTCTCCAGAGGCATATACAAAGTTTTGCTCGTCTGTAAAACGAGCAATCAGATTGTCAAACAGAACTGCTGATATCAGTTTAACATAGATAGCACAATCTCTGGTGTTGAGCTGTAACGTATCCACTTGATCAGCTTGTAGTCCCATGAAGTTAACGAGCCACTGGTGGATTTCTAGTGCACTTGGTTTCGTAGCCGTAGTAGCAAACTGAATCTTCAATGTATTCACACGTTTATACATTGTCATGGTTTCCGTTTTAGATTTACTGCACAGGTATTAACTTACCCAATTAAAGAAAACTGAGCGCCGACACAGCACACGAGGTACAACCAGCGCGAACAAACAACTCTCGCTAGTTCAAACTGGTTCACTTACACGCGATAGCCAGCCGTCCGCTCTGGACGACAGACACTGACGTTGAGCTAAACTGCGGTGAACACTGAGGTACCGCTGTGTGATGATTATCCTGCCTAAATTCTTACCGTGGTGAGCTGAAAGTCCCGGAAGAGCTTATTTAAACAACATGGGCACACGGCCACAAGGAGTGTGCAGCTTGGAGGAACGCCCATAATTAGGGACAGAATTTGAATACGAAAGCATGTATTTTTTTTTTTTTTTTTTTTTCCTCCTGCTGTCAGAAAGTACGCTCATTGGCATCTGAGCTTAAGTGCTAACTGTCCAACAATTAAACAGTGCTTTATGTTGCACATAGTCCATATTTTGACCGTTTGGTTAATAAGTATAACATTACAGCATTTGCAAATTAAGATGTTTAAATACATTTTATGTTACTCGTTACTTCTTCAGATTTGGTTTACAAATAAGATATTTTCAAATAATATGTGCCATTGAGTCTTAAAACTTGGCAACACTTATGGTAGTCCTCACGCAAAGTAGCTTAAGTCATAGCGACGAATTTCCACCTTCTCTGGTATTGTAGGCCTTTGGCGAGAAAACTTTTGTGGGGTGTTCAGCTCTCTGGAGGAGTGAGAGGAAGAAGAGTAGCACATGACAGCTCTCGATGATGCCAGAAATAGACCTACTATGTACAGACTGTCCACGAGCTCATGGTCCCTGGCAGGAATGCAACGAATCGGTACATCAGTAAATAATTCTAGGTACACAGTGATATCTGAAGCTGGACTCATGTTCGCGTTTACATTATGTGCAACTAGAAGCACGAGTCCAACTTCAGGTATCGCTGTGTACCTACAATTATTTACTGATGTACTGACTTGTTGCATGCCTGTCAGGGGCCATGAGCTGATGGACAGTGTGCCTACATTAAAATACATCGCACAACGTTAGTATCCCAACATTGTTAGCACAAGGGACAATATTTTCTAAAGGGCCTAAGCTTTGTTGATATCAGCCGTAATCTTTCTCAGAAAACATTAGAGTTGTTGATGTCCAATACATTCCTTACAGCCACATTCTATAGGAGTTTTCACGTTATGAAGGCACAATGGCTCTTATGGAGGATCAGCGCGGCGTTGCCACGTATGTTGCGCCACTGTGATACCGCGTTTCTGCTCACAACCAGGTTTATTATTATTAGTTATTATTAGATATTATTATTATTTATTATTATTATTATTATTATTATTATTATTATTATTATTATTATTATTATTATTATTATTATTATTATTATTATTATTATTATTATTATTATTATTATTATTATTATTATTATTATTATTATTATTATTATTATTATTATTATTATTATTATTGTTGTTGTTGTTGTTGTCGTTGTTGTTGTCGTCGTCATTATCATTATTATTATCAAACACCTAGGAATTGTTTCTCGCTCGCCACTTTTAATAATTTCGGCAGATTTTGCCGCACATCTGGGAACAACCCTTACCTATATGTCATTAACCCCCCAGGCCGGAAAGAAATACCGTTAGGTTGTCTTTGTTTCCCCGTATGCCTTCCCGTCTCTGGCAAAACCGCTGTTATGAGTAGTTGCAAAGATGCATGTACCTACATAGTTTATAGAACTTCCATGCTGTATAGGTATATTTAATTTATAATTGCACAAATGCCATTTATTGCAAGGACAATATCTATCGCTGTCCATTTCATCATGATAATCAGCAGAACCTCTTTTTGCCAAGAAGACAAGTTTTGCACTCTGTACAAATCCCATCGTACCACCGGTATGCAACATTGCAAATCGTGGTCCGCGAGCAGTAGGTGCTTTAAGACCAGTGGATAACCCGGCCAAAAGCGCTTCTTTAGGAGCTTTTATTGTCCTATCCTTCCAAACTTTTAATACAGTGTGCCCTACATTTACCCAACTTTCATCAAGGTACACGATTTTTCTTCCCTCTTTCCTGGATTGTTTTATTTTCCGTAAATAGGAATGCCGCCACACTATAATATCACTTCTCTCAATCATAAGCGATTTATTTCCTCTCTTTTCAAAATCAAATCCCATTTCCTTCACTAAGCGATAGAAGGTTGAATATTTAAAATTTGGCAAGTCCTCATCCTCATTGACCTTTTTCAACACGGACAGAATTGTAGGGGGAATATTTTGAAACAGAAATTGATGAAATTTGCGTCGTATAGAAATGCCTACAAAATCATTATACTTCACCTTCCTGCTGGTTTTGTATGTATGTACCGTTTGTCTTCTTTTCCACGGTGTAGTGATGGGGCCCTTTTTATATTCTTTTCTTAATCTAAAAAATGTATGCCTACTTACACCAGTCGCCTTATAAAGTTCACTAACAATAAACGAGTCACTGTGTCCGGGGTTCTTTTCCTTTAAATAATCATACATCCTAAGAATTGTTCTTAGCTCGCCACTTTTAATAATTTCGCCTTTTCTTCTGTGATCCATTGTGCACGGATCACTTAACTGCAATGCACACGATTACAAGAGAACTTGTAAAACTCGCTCACACCTCAAATTCCCGAAACCTATTGAAAACCTCCACTGAAGTACAATCCCTTATCGGCCCTTCAACTGCCACACATCTGGTTTCCATCATCTGCAAGACAGGAGAACCGGGTGTTGTTGGCCGTGTGCTTAGCGCGCTAAAAACATTTGCCTTTAAATGGTGATTTATGGATAGCTTCTTACTGGAGATATTCTATATTTGTATAAAAAATAATTTCATTATTTCCATGACAACTTTGTCGCTGGAAGTTTTTACGTGGACTTGCAGAACGAGAATTAGCCAGGGACGACATTTTCCATTGTATAAACGAAGAATTCTAACACTTTGTTTTAAACTTTATTTTTTTAAAAAAATATGTTGTGACATATTGATATAATCTAAATACTAGCGTGGCCTATAAAAGCAAGCGAATAATCCAGATTTTTTTCATTGCAATTATTTCGGTTTAAAACCATGTTTAAACGTGCGGAGCGAGAAAGATGTTAAAAAATCTGCTTTCAACAAAATTTTACATTTTATTACTTTAAAAAATGCACAAATGCATAAAAGGTTTATCGTGCATACCACAGTATTCTTCGACACATTTTACACCGAAATGCATGTTCATACTTTATCTTAGTCACATTTGAAAACACGCAAATTTGGAAACGGTGCACCTGATTCTTCCATAAGAATAACATGGTCCATAAGAGCCCGTTGTGCCTTCATGACGTGAAAATAGCTATAGTGGGAGGAACACAGTAGTTAATGTAAGTATATGGTATACGACATCATTGTGCGCTGCTATGCGCTACTATTCCCTTTCCCCTCTAGCTGAACACTCCGTAGACATTTTCTCGCCAGAGACCTACAGTAAGTAGTAGAGACAGTAAAATGAAATTCTACTATATGGATGCTACAAATGCTGAAGACAAAAGCTCTGCACACACGAAAGGGCCAGTAAGCCCGCACATGTCTTGAGTTGCCCAGATGTTCTAACCGTCTCTCCCCCACCTCTTCCTGCGTAACGATTTCCGTGGCTACCAAGCATGCAGGTAGTTGATGGACGGCGTCACAAGCGATAGGACCTAGGGTGGCAGCTTCGTTCCTTGTTTTCCTCTCTGAGAAGAAGTTTTCGTAACCAAGATTATTGTGAAAACGCCTCAGTAACGTAGGTCCGACCTGATAAACCCAGTCGCTGAGAATGATTCGCACTGCCAACAAGTTTTCCATTACATTTTTCAAATTGACTCCCTCCCATGTCATAAAAAATATAATTATACATAAAAAATTACCTTCCATCTCGCATTCACCACTTTATATTCTGGTAAAGATGTGTGTCCAGTCAATGGGGTCAATAATGACTCAGAGCCCGCATTGTTATGCGCTTGTGGTTGGCTGCCAGGCATGATTCAGCATTCTCGAGGTTGCAGCTCAAATAAGCAATGATTAGACAGGAAAAATATAAAATTTCACAGCCTAAATCATGTTTGTTGTTATTATTATGGGAACAACATTTTTGCTTTTTCCAGTGTGTCAAATTAATGTATGTCATATTTCATGAAAATCTTAAAATGTTTTATATTTTGCATGATTTGCAATTTTTCGCTCTTAAAATATTGCATTAGCAATAAACCAATTGTCCGGCAGATTTCTGTGAAGCATATTTAGAAAAGCAAAAGCCACTGTTTCCAAGTCAATTACAGTTGAGTAAATGCAGCGATTCCTCCGTGACGCCATCATGTACGGAATTAAACGCCCTCTATTTTTGAAGAGAAAATAGATATTGTAATTTGTATTATGCAATGGTAAAGTAACTAGCATATTCGTTTTCCTCCCCCCCCCCTATGTTTAAGGGTTTTGCAATGATTAAAATATATAAAATGTTATATTTTATTTGATATGTTGTTATTAAATACGAAAACAATCTCCAAGGCCTACTTTTTAAAGCTAATGAGGTTACTCTGCCCCCAAGGCCTTGAAATAGCTATGTTTGGGCTTTAAAACCTTATAATGCTGGCATGTTAACGGCTTTATTCAACTCGAGTGGGGGTGTTGCTTTATTAGTAGTCATTGTGCAAATAGTAAAATTTGGAAAGTTAAACTATGTTTTTCCAATGTAGGTGTTTAACGTGTTATTCGAGTTTTAGTTTTGAATCGTGCTACTCATGCTCATGCATAATATGAATCTTTTTCTAATAATATATGTCTATGTTCGAAAAACTTTAGAAGTATATTTCCGATTAAGTTTCTGCATAGAACTTTTGCGCGTCAGGTAGAGATATTAAATGTGTATTAGCGTTGGAAGTTGAATAATAGCTAATATAGTCGTTACAAATTACTATTGTGATAAGTCTTTTCACTTTGTGCTAACCGACCGGGTTGGCTCAGGTGGTAGCGTCTATGGCCCGGCCCTCATTGGGTAGGCCGTGAGTTGGATCCCCACCGACCGCACACATTGACTTCGGATTTCATGTGGCTTCCACTTTGTGACTTACGCAAATGCTAGGGTGCTCATTCTCCTACCACGACTTTCCTATTTCCATCATACTCTTCTCACCATTGAAGGACCAGGCGACGGTGCACGGCTGGTTGCAGCTGGGCGGTGGCTTGAGCCCTCTAAGAGGTTTCTATCTTGACGTCACTGCTGTAGCCTACCCGGTGTCCCATCTCCGTATGGAACTCCATCGGTGGAAAGAGCGCTAGGGATGAGCTGTCACCGTCGGAGGCATTCTGTTAGAATTGTTAGGGACCCCATTCATGCTTGCGCTCGTGTTCATCCTTCGGGTCTCTTCCCTTATCCCTCTCTCTCATGGTAGAATCACAAAGGGCCCCTAAGGGTCTACGTGTGGTGCACTGCCCCGATTGTAAGGGCCTCTCCGTTGCATGTATCTTAATTTTGTATTAAATTTCCAGGAACTTCCAAATAACTAATGAAATACTTTATAATGTAGGTTAATGTCACCTTCCTAAGTTCTCACTGTCACTTAATAAACGGATCTAGTTCCAAGTTTTCCCTGTGATTTTACTTAATTCACACTGTCACTTCAATGTGAACTATAAAAAAAAAAAAAAATGTTCAGTCTTTCCACATTCTTCGTGACGACGTAATTAAATACGCACGACGTAGCCTCTTCTTTGATCTACTTCACTCACAGGGGAGTCGAACACAAGACTTCTCCAATCTCTCCTACAGGTCATAACTGCCGTTACATCGTTAGAAACTCGCTCGGAGATCATCACTTTGTGTCACACCAAAAGCGCACTAACTCACCCTCTACTCACTAGTGAACATGTTGGCTGATACAGCTGCTGAAAGTTTTCGCAGAACATTCTAGAATGTTATCTCTCCAACTGCTAGGCACCGGCCTCCGGAAGCTTGGGCCATAGCCCTTGAGTCACAATAATATGCCATAAAAACCTAAAAGCACTCCAAAATGGATATTATAATCATAATACGTATTAAAGCTCCGGTAAGTGCTTTCTCTTTTTCTCTTCTAAAATATATCCATTTATATGAAGTATGTTTGGGGATAAGGCACCAATTTGGCTTTAAAATAAAGAATAACAGTAGTAATTAAGAACTAACAGGTTCTTGACCATGACAAATGGAGGATACGGTCAAATGCCTGCCATTAGGCGAACCACATATGCACTCGATGATGTAGGACAAAAGGAAAGTTAGACAAATTGTTGTGTTGGGAACAAAAATCCATCCCCTCATCTGCTGTTCATCGTCAACTTTTCAAAAATCATTGTGGCGATTTGGGTTGCAAAAGAAAGGGGGACGGAAAGCTGGGGTGAAGTGGATGTTCAAGGTTCAGTAACCCCATTCAAGAGAAGGAAAAGAAAGGCTAGTAGTAATCACCGTAAAAAACAAAACAAAAGACTAACGGCACCAGGTTGCTTCAAATGATGAGGCAAAAGGTAACTCTGCGAGTGACGTTAATGAATTGATAGCAGGGCGCGTGCGTGGAGGGTGCGTTTTGGCACGCTGGAAAGTAGTAGGGTTGTACAACATTGTTCCTCCCTGAAGAAGTTTCAAAACAGGACTTTAATTTACCTTTTGGATTCTGATATTAAATTTACGGTTAGTAACTTAGCTTATAATTAGTCAATAACATGAAACTTAAGATGTAAGTTTTCATTTTAGGAAGAAATTGAGGTGCAAATAATAAAAACTTAATCTGTTACTCTCACATGACTTTCTCTATTACTGTCGTTTATTTTATACATCTTCGACAGACTATTTTTATAAAGGCTTATTTTTCTATGTTTTCACTTTAATTGTGATAAACCTTAGTAGAGTTTCTTCATCATACATTTCGCTGTAGGTGCAGAGGATACGGAAAATCAAACCAATAGTCATATATTTAGAAGTGGGTCGCTATGCGCTGTCCTTAAAAGTCTATATTTTTAACAGGACATCGCGAGAAACAGCTAAATAGCGCAGAACTTCAAACGACAAAATGTTGTAATTCAAAACATCCTACCACAAAAAAAGTTGTTTCAAATAAACTTGTTTTATACAGACCTATATTTTAGTGCAGTCTGGTTAGGTTTTTCTCTTACGGTTTATCCATTATACAAAATTCTTTTCAAATAAAGATGATTTTGCCGGCTATTTCCGGGAAATTCAAGAAATTCATTTTGTCATTTAACCGTACTAAATATACGGAATTTTCATGAAAATCGTTGCAGCCACTTTCGAAAGAATAAACTATTTTTAAACGTTTTCCATATAAAGAATAGTTTGGCACGGGAGCATTTTCTTACAAATCTTGGAAGATACTGAACTCAAATACCAGGTTGGATTGTATATAGAAAATTTTATTTTGGAATTGTGCTGTTCGAAACACACTCACAGACCGGCACATAAGTCTTTTTCTAAAAATGCTTCTTTTGTTCAGGGGCCCACAAAACATGTATTTGAGGTGAAATTTCCACATATATTTTTTGGGTGGAATATAATACTTCCTCCTACTTTCTTTGGTAGACGGCAGAGAAAGTAAAACGTAACAGTGTATCATATTCGAAAATGTTCGTTTTTTATCTAAGAAGTGAAATAAATATTTTTAATTAAAATAACTCTCTCCACAGATTTACTATTTCAGTCATATTATCCCCCTAATAGCCCCAAGACCACAGAGGGCTCCTAATATCCAGATCTTTCTGGATCAAACGTTCATTTTAAAATTGGTATGTTGTGAGCTACATGTGATTACTTTTCCTCACTTTTCAACACACAACCATTGAGTGGTTGCATTAATATAAACAAAATTGTTGTTTCTTTTTAAGGAAATGCTGTATTAACGTTAAAAATATGCCTTGGGAAAGTACTTTAGGGAATCTTGTTTCCCTCCAAGAATCTTGTTCATAGAGTCATATTTCCTTTCCAAACTGATTAGTAAATCTCATAAGCCGAATCCAAATTGTAATTATATTTACGCCCAGGAATTCTACCATCTTAAGGCACTTTATCATGTCAGACAATACATGTAGTCTTAGAAAGAAGCATTTTAAAATACAAATCAAAGAAGTTTTGAATAAAGGCTTCTATTTGTGGATAATTCTTTCATAAAGCATGCTTTCTCACCTCGCTAATTGCTATAGCTCTCGCAATCGTTGTTGAACACTGAAATATTAAGATCAAAGCTTGGATGCGAGTCACTGGCCTCCTGCGCAGTCGTCGAACACTGAAACTTGCTTATATGCGAGTCCCTTACCTTCTTCAATAGCAATGACATCTCACTGTGATGAAGTCGCGCGCAGGAACGTCTATTTCACTTGTCTCCATACAGAGAATTCACAGTCATTACCAAATTAAATACATTGCTCTAGTCACGATTTCAGTTCCAAATAACACCTTGCACTAAATAAAACAATGGTTTTGTCTTTTGTCACATTGAGATATCTTTGTATTCTGCATAATTTTGTATAATTATTTCAATTATTTCTCCAATAAGACCACCTTCTTCCCATCCTTTGTCAATTTCTGTTATTTTTGTAAGAGCGTTATGCTTTTTTTCTAGGCGTTCCAAAAGATTCTACTTCCTCCTTCTGATTTCACTTTTCTTGAAAAATTCTGCGTATAGAACTGTACAAGACGTTAGTAGCCGTAGACACTCTTTCTTGTAGTTGTTGGATTTCTTTGAAAATCTCAGTAAAGTACCGATCTTCATGCGGCTGGCCCCTTCTTCATTTGTATTCATAAATGTTATGCGATCACCTCACAAGTTTGACTATGAAGTGGCTCTCTTTTCTCTGCTTTTAATTTTGAAATTAAAGAAGACATTATCACAAAGATAACTAACATATCCAAAGGAACACTCACATAGTGCGGGGGTACACATTCACTTGGGAACCAAATCTATGTTCTTTTTGCCAAGATTTTTAAAGATTTTGTTAATTATTGGCGTAATGAAAAAATGCATACCCTACCAACACGTAAGGATGACATTTTTAGTAACCGCAAAAAAATTTGAAATAGAAAATTTGATATATTTTTAAACCTATATTCTATGAAAATATACATAGTTCGTATTTTAAGGGAAGGCATCTGTGAAAATTACTAAAATCTACAATTTTTATCACAACGATGTGAAAAGTTGTATGCATGTGCGCCAAAGCACATCTAGTGGTCTATTAAATTTCACTTTTCTATATAAGATAAAATATCTATTGGGTTTTTTGTGCACTTTTAGTGTAGTATAAAAAATTCTTAATATAAAAATATTGTTAGAAATAAAGTAATGTGTAGCTATATGTTTCTTTTGATTATGTCTACAAAACCTGGTGTTTTTATTTAGCTATGTCAGTTTTGGAGAAAAAAAAACTATTGAATACACCAATGGCCATTTTTCTTCAAATTATTAATAATTTTCAAAGTCAAAATTCAATAAAAAAATAAACTGCTCTACCTAGAGCATTTAAAATCCAAAGTTTTATAAAGCAACTACCTAAGCATACGTATACTAAATTTCAAAGACGTATATTAAAAATTGCACTAGAAGGAATATTTTGAAGATTAAAAAATGTGAAAAAAAGAAAATAGAAAGCGAAGTAGAATGACTTTAAAGTTTTAAGGGTATTACAACACATACCTACTGCTTTAGAATTCCCCTGGACCATATGAATGCCCTTCGGCTGGCTGTTTAACTTGTTTTGCTTTAAGTTTTGCTACTCTTATTTTTTTCTTTTTGAGTGTATTTAATGTCCTTGGTACACTCTGATTTAACCTGTGCTTATCCCTAATATTATCAATTATTTTGCTGACTGGACTTACTTTACTAGCTCTGACCCTTTGCTTTACATGGAGAGTAGCCTCACAATCCATACTGAACGCAATGATAGCTCAAGTCCATGCAATTTGTACAAAATTCAGAAAAACACGACCATGTGGTTAACGCATGGAATCGAAACCGAGCCGCTTTGGTGAGAAGCGAATGGTCTAACCACTCGGCTACGGCGCGGGCACTTAAATGGCGGTGCAGCGTAAGTGACGGTAGATTCAGAAAGTTCAAAGTGCAGACATAATTTTACAGCAAAAGACGAAAAATGGGATTCTTCGTCCTTTTTGCTCATATTTCACTGATGCCTCCTGCCCTTAACACACAAATTTGTTTTTCTGAAGTCTACAATTCTGTGAACCTCAAATATGTCAAGTGAACTGTCTGTTTAAAAAAGTTATGAGTTTTTAAATTAAAATATTCCCTTTTAACCAATTAAATGACTAAACAGTTTGCAATTTATGTTAAGACCATAGTTGTTCGTTTACATCATCTCCTGTTCAATCAGCTTCAGAATGATGGGTAAATGAGGTCTGTAGTTTAATTTTAAGGATACTACTTTGTAAATGAAAGAGGTTAAAATGCTGAAATTTTTAATTTGAAGAAATATTGTAAACAAATTTCTACAATGCTTTATGGCCAAACTAACCTGATTTTTAAGCTACCATCCTCTTGGTATGTATGGAGGACCCTCAATCTGAAATTTATGATCCTCACCGAACTTTTTTCTTCCTCGAAGATACCTCCTCTTCTGTCTTTTGTCAGGAGTCTTGCAGCAGACTGTTCCGCAGTGTCAACGTTGATAATGCCTGATTTCCCAGTTGGTCGAGGATTTTCAGCTCCAGTCTATTACCACAGTTTAAGTGTCACACAGCGACCATAATACCTAGTTTCAGGGTAACTAGCCCCACATTTCAGTCATCCCTCACACCCATCTACACTATATGTAACACTTAACGATGCCAAATGGCTGACACACAAAAGATCACCAACTATCAAACACATCACCATTAATTACTACCGGGGGCACTCAGGGCTTATGTCATGTTTGCCCTCCGGCACATCAGTAATACTCGCTGTTACTGCCACAGGCAGGCAGCTTCCATCTTTCACCACTGAATGCGCAGGTGCTTAATGCGGTACTGCAGCATTGAGGTCTCCACCTCAGGACTTCCGGTGGGGTTTTTTTGTGAGTAGGCTGCCCGGGTTCGAAGCCAGGGTAGGAGTCTTACACTCGCATGCTTGCTTGCGGTTAGAGCGTAAGTAGCCTTTTTCCTCACCACAAGGAAAAAAAAAAAAAAAAAAAAAAAAAAAAAAAAAAAAAAAAAAAGAAAAGCCCCACATATGTGTCTTTTGGGCATATTTTCCACATGGTGCAATTGAAACTCGTTGTTATTCTGGGTGTTCCCAGGTGATCGTTGCGAAGGCATTTCTTTGTTATTGAATCTTTCATAAATAGATTTCACAGCCGTGGCTATTCCCAAGTGAAGGCCAGATTAATTTTTATAAGATTCAAGTTCATCATTGGCCTTAGCTCGTTGAAATGACCACCAACTTTCCGTATCTTTGGGACATCGTGTATGAAATGGTAGTTTTTATTTGCAGATAAATGATACAATGTAGTCCAGATTACCTTGTATATTGTTTCACTGCTGCAAGTGTTCTTTCTCAGGGCTATTGCAAAATAATTTTGCATTTGCATCCTATCTGCCATTTTAACTGTCAACCTCCCTTTCCCATCCAATTTCTTTTGCAAGGCAAGTTTTCAAAGTTCTGTTGTTAAAACCGTTATTAACATTCTTAGGGAAAATGAGAATAATTTGGCGCAAAATTTCAACTTCCAAATTGCCAATATCATTTAGAGCTTAGTGCCAAATCAATTTTTGCTCAGAGTGTGTAGGTGGTACAGATGGTTAAATTAAATTCCTTCTGGAAAAAATTGGCACGCAAGCCACACATTTTTGAAAACTGGAGACCCAGAGCTATTAGATGACATGAAAATAAAACAAAATTCAAACATTTGAAAAAAAAAAAAATCGCCACTTCCACCATGATACTGTGTCTTAACTAATCTTTTTATAATGCATGTAGAAACATATTTTCATCCGTGTGAAAATACTTTATAGTCAACTGTATTCAGGGGTCTTGTCTTATCTGTCACGATGGGGATTCCAGCACGTCAACCGATGGCTTATTATACGTCAGATACAGGGACAAAGGATCATATGAGAGCATCCCACAGGTGACCAGAATGCGTCACAGGCAGAATTACTACGGGAGTCCCTAACAGGTGCAAGCAGTTCTTCAGCCCGTAGGAGTTCCAGGTGGCCATAGAGCACGCGCCATCAGCCAGGTTCAGCTGATACAGTCCTCCAGTCGGGCGGACAGTCGAACCGCAGCGCCTCCCCTCAGACGAACACTGTATTTCCAGAGCACAAGCTCCACCGCAGCGCATCCTACCGGTGACCCTACTGATACTTACAACCTTCAAAGACCGTATAGAGAGGGAATGAAACGAAAGGGAGTGGTTAGGAATGTGTAATGTAAATAACCATCCCAACATTCGCTGAGTGTCCGGGAAAAATCCCTGAAAAACCAGTGGTCAGCTATCGAACCCGCGACCTCCCGAATGCGGGCCATAGACGTTACCGCCTGAGCCATCCCACTCGGTGTATTCAGAGACAGACGATTCACACTGTGTATATATCAAGTAACTCGAGCCAAGGTTCGTTGAATGCAGGAGATAGCAGGATTGATTGCAGTTACTGCTTTTGGGATCAAGGTCATTGCTCAAAAAGGAATGCACTAGCTATATCAACCACCTAAGCACGTGACATCAGCAGCAAGCATGGTGTTCTCGTGTCTGGCGTGATAAATAAAGGTGACTGCCTAGACTTACTTGCTATCTTGTGCGAGTTACAGAGCAACTTCATTTTGGCAACAAAAATCGGGACATGTTTCGCAATGCTGAGAATTTAAGATTACTTAATTGTTTTTAAATATTAACACAGGGTTTAATAATGCAATTCTATTACTATTTTGTTGTTTATCCGTAATCTTAATGTCTATATTAGTGTAAAAATTGTGTACCCTAAATTAGAAACACTTTTGGATGTTATGCAATGTATTAAGGTATTAGAGGCAGCGATAGGGTGCACACGAGAAGGGCCTTAGCTAATGGAGTGTGGCACATACACGTAGTCACTTAGACGGACCATTGGAGGAAAGGATGAGGGGAGGATCTGGAAAACGGCGCGCGCTAAGCAAAGGGGGGATCCACTACAATTCCAGATTGTTCATACTGCAACATTGAGGATAGCCTACTATGAAGTGACACCTCCAGAGAGCATTGGTAAGGTAGTTCAACCACCTGATTATCGGGTAGAATTCCTTTTTACATGCAAATCCAATATACTTGCTTCTGATTTACGAAGATGAATAAAAGCAATTGAATCGGTCGGTGGAGAAAGGAACTAAGTCACTTTTTTCACTTTTTCATTTTTTCGCCCATTCACTTTAATTCAACTGAAATACATCGTCCTGTGTTGAAAGGAACTATGTCCAACCACTGCTTAGCGGAGAAAAATGAATCTCTGTGCATTCATCAAGAGGAGAAAGGAACTATGTCAGTGACTTAATTCGTTTCTCCTCATTTCTTTGACGTGAACTGCAAGCGAGGTGCCCCTGTTGGATCAAGTATGTGCTTGGACAATAGGTGGCATATTACGTCTATGTAATCATTCTTGTTTCTCTGCATTTGAGACTGCAGCTATATAGTCAGAAGCTTGTTGTAGTGAAGGAATCATGTCACCAAAAAGAAAGAGAAACGAGGAGCAGCACAAAAGGAAAAAAAAAAAATAAAAAAAAATAAAACATGCAAGAGTTCATGGACTACCCTAGTTGAACTACCAGGGCAATCCTGTACCTGGGAAAAGTGTCGGAACAGATTGCAAGTAAGTAAATAAGACAATAACTATTGCAGCATGAAATGTGCAATGCATTACTTTTATATTTTACAGAGAGCTTTATTACTGATACTAATGTAATTTGATACTGTTTTCAGGTGTCGAATGCGTATTAATGATACGCAACGCCTGAAAATTCTGTCAGATTTTCTTAACATAGAAGATAAAAATGCTCAAGATATACATCTACAAGGGCTAATTGTTGTTAAAGAAACAGCAACACGAGCCTGCAGGTATTGTAACAAGCGACAGCATTCTTTTGATTATTTTGTTGTTGTAGAAGGTAAACGCACGGGCGTTTGCAAGCAAGCTTTTCTTAATCCTAATGCATTATCACAGAAGCGGGTGTTTCGCATATCTAGTCTTCTTATTAAAGGACAAATTCCAAGGGATAAACGGCGTGAAAATGACTGCACCATCAAAACTACAGAAAATATGTTGAGTGCAATACATGATCATATCCATTCGTTTCCCCTTAGGACAACCCACTATGCTGGCAAAGAAATAAAATACTTGGACGCACGTTTGAATATCAAAAGTATGCATGATCTTTTCCGGCAGAAATATCCAGAGTTTGATGTTAAATATGATTTTTACAGAAAGTACTTCTCGGAAAATGCTAATTATGCTTTAGGCCGCCCACAAATTGATGTTTGCAGCAAATGTGAGGAACTAGAAGCCACAATAAAGAGCCCTCATATTACTGGCAGTAGCAAGAGGGCAGCGCAAATTGATCTTGATATACACAAGCCTAGGAGTAAGGGATTTTATACTGCCATAAAGCAAGTGGAGCAAAAGGGACGACCATGTTGCTGGATTGGCATTTGACTTTATGCAGAATTTCGCTTTACCAAACATCCCTGTACAAGAAATATTTTACCTTAGACAGTTATGGGTAAACAGTTTTAGCATTTATAATATCAAATCCAGGCATTGTATCGTGTATCTGTATCATGAAGGTGAGGGAAAGAAGGGGCCAATGAAGTATGTTTCTTTTTATACGATTACGACTACTCTGGCAGAAAATATTACAGAACTACACTTCTCTGATGGAACCTCGGGCCAATACAAAAATCACACCCTAATCCGAATGTGCCTAGCATTGACACAGCTGAGAAAAATAAATAAGATCTTTCATCGATTTCCAGAGAGGGGTCATTCATTTCTTCCATGTGATCGAGTGTTTGGTGTGCTTAAAAGAAAAATATCAAAATGTGATAGATTTTAAACTCCCAAAGAATATGTGGATTGATTGATTGATTGATTGATTGATTTGTGGGTTTAAAGGCGCTCAACTTCTAGGTCATCAGTGCCCTAAATATGTGGAGCTGATAGCTTACTATTACAGGAATAACTGACTATGGCACAGACAGAAAGCATTATGCATTTTGACAAGTGGTGGCCACAATTTTACAAAAGGAATGTGATTTCTATGGAAACAGCAAGTAAGGATTTCCAAGAAATAAGAAAGAATCATTTGCAAATTCCCAGTATAAGGAATTTATTTACGAGGCTAATAAGCCTGGAATAATAAGAACACGTCCGTTTATCAATAGTTGTCTGACACATACATTCTGTTTGCTGAAAACGCGTTCAAATTTTCACATGGCCCTGGAGCCAGCTTATCCACAACTCAAAGTGTCCATTCAGAAAAATAGAATGGAGGACATACAAAAGCTGGTGAAATATGTATATGTGTATGAAGATCTATTGCAGTGGCCAGTGATTTCATAAAACATTCTTTAGGTACAGTAGAATCAATCAGGTACCGTAATTTGCAAATTACTTCTCCAAAATTCTTAAATGTACTACAAATGTCAATGTGCTTTTTCATATTGTGTTGTTTATGATTGTATCTATGTTATTCAAGATGCTGGACATCAATATTGTAACAAAAACTACATTTTTAAGAAAATAAACGCATTTAACAGTGGTAAACCTATCATCGAGTGGAGAAAGGAACTAAGTCAATTTTTTTCAAAATCAATTTTTGCAATATTTGCTAAGAATTAAGTGAGTGCATTTATATGTATTTACTGGACTGCAATAAAGAATACAATAAAACATCGAACAGAAATTTCTGAAAATAAGTTTATCGGCTAAACAGTTTTTTGTCTCTCCTGAAAAACTAAAAAAATTGACTTAGTTCCTTTCTCCGCCGACCGATTCAATTATATTATCATACATCTGCTCATTGTGGCAAAAACTAAGATAGCCTGCGGCACCCATCATTTACCAGAACAGGAAAAACTATAAATTGAAAAGAGAAAGAGAAGTAAAATGCTTATCAGCCTTAAAAATAAATACTAGGTAGTAAAAGTGCCTGCATTGGCGATAAGCAGCACACAACAGTAAAACAAGCACTACAAAGTGTTTTATCTGTTCACAAGTTAAACAATTTAAACCTGGAAACAACAGAGGACTGGTGAGCAACGAGTAATTTGGGATGCAGGAAGGTGGTATTGATTTCCAAATGACCCGGGAATTTTTAACCAATTAAATTATTAGATATAGGTAAGTGACCCCTTTAAAACTGTTACGCCGCTCTGGATGCAAGAACATTCTACATCCTTTTCCAATCTAAACTTTAAAATGTATATCTGCCACTATTTAATAATGAATGCTTATCCAATGTAATATCACAATGCTAATGGCATTCATTGCCGCACTGAGTGTGATAATTCATTACTGATTCATGTTTCAACAAATGAAATTAAATTTGTTTATGAGCTAATATTTTGAAGGTTCCTTTTCGCGGATAAAGCATTTCGCAGTATATCGCGGTGGACGAAGCGGCGTCAGGGCGGATTTTCTACGGGTTCTCCGGTTTCCACCACCAGCCATTGCTTCATTATCACCTTTACAATCATCGATTTCCATAGGTTCCTGTGTTCCCCGACAGGCATCTCACCCTAGGCACAGACTTGTAAGCCCTAGGGGGTGTAAGTCATGCATAGGGGAGTGTAATCAGATAAAGAAAAAAGAAGGAAGAATAATATGGCTACAGAGACGAAGGTTTGTAAGATGGTCATAAAAGCCCAAAATAAGCAAACAAACTTTCTCATTCACCTTATTACTCACTCTCTTAACTTCGCACCATTTCACATGCGGCATACATATATACTACTTCCTATTTACTCTCTGTTTATATGGCGAAAGCGTTGCAACAACTGTCGTAGCTGCTATTTCAATTTCTGAAGCTGTACTTTATTCAGAATTACTCATTCAGAACGAATTAGCTCATTTTTAAAGAGCTTTTATTAACCCGTTTTCTTATGTGTCTGTTTGTTCAATACAAATTTTGCAAAAGATTTTAAATTAACTTCCCGATGAGCTAGAGACCTGAAACTTTAAACATAGGGCAGAACTAGATGACAGTGACACATTAACTCGCTTTCAAGAAAATTCCCATAGCCAACTACAGTTTGCATGGAAACATTTGCAAAAATTTTGATTTTCTCAAAAATGGCTCAAACGATTTTGATTAACATATCATATGTTTTCGATATTTTCATCACAAAGGAAATATATATGTTGAATTTTCTGGGAATAGTCTCTAAAGCCCTTTGAAACTTTAAACTTAGCTCATAACTGGATGAAAAGGTAGCAGATAAAACAGAGACAAGGTGTTTTAGTTTTAGATATTTTAATAAAAAAGAGTAACATTTTTTAAAACGGAGTAAAAATATAACATAATTTCTCCCTGATTCATACATCAATACAGATTTATAATCCCATACATATTCCTAATTCCATACAAATTGTGCTGGAAGTATGTGATTATGAATGTTTAATAGCTATGAAAATACTTATACAATTTAAAACGATGCACGTGAGGCGCGTGGAAGAGATGTGTAGAGAGGAGCTGTCGTTGAAAAAACTCACACCAATTCATATTATTTGCAGTACAATACAATTGTTAGTGACTTCAGTGTAATTGATGGATCAATAGATCACTTAACAATAGGTAATAATGTGTATTCTAAAGTTGAATTCAATAGTGCAGTCTTTTCTCAGGGTTAGGAGCCAAGCTGGGGCCGTCAATACAGCTACAGATTGTGGAGTTGTCTTACTCCAGATGGCATACTAAATATAATTATGGCTAGAGCTAAGAATCTTAGGTGCAAAATTTGTATTAAAATGGTGCAAAAAAGGTTCTTTAATTTGGGTAAAAAAGGTGCAAATTTTCCATTTTAATTTTCACTCAACACAAAAACCAATTACGCAGTTACATGAAATAACTAAGGACAAGGACACAAAATTCACTGTTAAAAGTCCAGAAAGCTATTTTTAGCAGATGCTGTTTAACGGCTCAAAGTTTTTTTCAGTGAGGCTGCACCTTCGGTCACTAAGTAAATATTTGTATGTTAAAAAGGAACGTTCAACGTCAACAGACAAGGCCGACTCCCGACGCTGCTTACACGCCAGTAAACCCCAACAAGCGTACTGCGCCACCTGCAGAACCCCCGGGCACTACACGGGACAGGTAAAATGCCCAAAATACCCGAGAGCCCCCCCCAACCAAGACAACAGAAATCGCCGCTACCCATATCTTCCCCCACAACATACCGGCACCCCCCAAACCTAAAGAATCAACACAATGGCCTGAGCTCAAACTTCCTCAGATTCCAAACAACAAAAAGGAACTGACGCCCAAAGAAACGATCTCTACCATGAAACATGTAATTACAAACACCGAGGAGCACATTAAGAACATGCAGCAACACATCACAACAATAGAACAAAACCTGACAAAATTCATTCAAGAAGTAGCAAACAACATAATCACACAATTACTGACCACACTCATTCCCCCAATATACGACGCCACGCCCCCCAACCAACGAAACAGGCTACTACAGAGCATCAACCAAACTGCAAGAAAAACGATGAAAACAGCCGTAAACACAGCCAAAATCGGCAACCAACTAGCTGTATTCGTGAACCGACAACAACAATAAGCACAACCCACACACCAAGCACACACACGCACATCAGAGACATCAATGGCGGTCACAACAGCAACATCCCAGACACATCACAACATCAAACTACTTCATCTGAACATCAACGGTATTGCAAACAAAAGACAACAACTGACAGACCTCCTAACATATCATCAAGCAGACATAATCACCATTAATGAAACGAAATTACACAAGCAAAGAAACTTCTCATACCACCCCCTGCAAATCTTCCGAAAAGACCGCACACATGGATTTGGAGGCGGAGTACTCATCATGGCAAGAAACGAGCTCAATCCCAAACAGATAAACACACCACCCATCTTCAAGGACCTCGAGCTAATAAGTCACCATCAATAGACAAAAGATCCACGTAGCCACAATCTACGTCCCCCCGAGCTCACCATTCCCCACCGACGCACTTCACTACCTGAATGACAACTACCGAAATTTAATAATTGCCGCAGACCTGAACGCAAACAGCACCGCCCTACTAGATGAAGTCACTAACTCCCACGGCCGCGAACTTGAGAAAGTTCTCCGCCGCACCCAACTCAAGCTAGTACTGATACCAGGGCCAACAAGGGTAGGAGGACCCAACCAACAATCGACCTCCCCCGACAAGATTTTGGCCTCAAAAAGCACCTTTCCCCTCGTCGAAGACATTACCACTGATGCACCCCCGGACACCGACCATAGCCCAGTAATTGTCACTTTGAGAACAAAACCATGGATAACTCAAAGCCAAAGGACCATCAAAATAAAAGACTACGAGAACGCTGACTGGGATATATTAAAAAAAAACCACAGAACGACTCTCCAACAACCTGCAACACCTTCCCCTAGAAACGTGGCACGAATCTATCACAAAAATAATCACCGAGGCCCAAAGAGCAGCAGTACCGGAAAAAATCATCAACGTAAACCAGTACAGCAGACCACTCCCACCACATATAATAACTCTAATAAAGCAAAAACGACAAGCCCACAGACAATACATCAAAACACACCATCCAGAAGACAAAACAATAGTAAACAGACTACAACAAGAAATAAAACAAGCCATCACGACACACAACAACAACAACTAGAGCTCCCTGCTCGCCAAAATCACCGAGAGCCGCACCAGAGACCCCGCCAAATTTTGGCGCCTCATAAAAACCACAAAGAAGAAAGCCTCCCCCCAATACCCCATAAAGAAAGATGGCCAACCCATCCACGACATTACGGAGAAACTAGAAGTTTTCAAACAACATTATGACACAGTATTCAGAACACCAGAAGACACAACATTTCACAAAACACACTACGCCCATGTTAACCGTCATATAGACACCAACCAGGCACTCTACACACCCCAATTCCCCGGTCAGGAACTAGACCCTACAGACAAAGACGAAAAACCCATTTCCCCAGAAGAAGTGGTCAACGCAATCCCGAAAACAAAAAACACCGCACCAGGACCGGATGAGATAACCTATCTGCTGCTAAGAAAACTACCACCTGCCACAATAGCTCATATTACACATATCTACAACGCAATACTGAAACATGGATACCACCCGGTAGTGTGGAAACAGGCCCACATCCTGCTGTTGGAAAAACCCGGGAAGGATAAAACCGACCCAAGAAACTACCGGCCCATTTCACTCACTTTCACACTCTCAAAACTGCTAGAAAAAATCCTGGTCAAACGACTGACGCAAATCTGCCAGGAAAAGAAACTAATACCAGACACACAAGCAGGATACAGGAGTGACATCACGATCCAAGATCAACTTGTGAGAGTGATGTCACAACTGCAAGACGCGTATAACCGAGGATTCACTACAATAGCCACATTCCTTGACATACAGTCAGCATTTGATAAGTGCTGGGTGAATGGGCTACTGTACAAACTTACACAAATGCAAATACCACATCGCCTAGTGAGATGGGTAGCCAGCTTCCTTACCGATCGGACCGCCAGAATAAAAATGAACGGACAGACTTCTGAACCCATCACCATGCAAGCCGGCACACCCCAGGGGAGCGTCATATCAGGCCTCCTCTACATACTATATACCTCAGACACGCCACAACCCATCCATAGAACACTCCAGCTAGCCCAGTATGCCGATGACACGGCATACTGGAGCACACACACCCAGCTAGCCGCAGCCAAAAACAAACTGGAACAGCAACTCAGAATATTCCTCAAATGGACTCGCAAGTGGAGAATCACCATCAACACCCAAAAAACTCAAGTCATTGCATTTTGGAAAAAAAGAAGAGAGAAAGACAGACAACTAAGTATTAAAATTAACAATCAGAGCATACAGAGCCAAAAGACCGTAAAATACCTAGGTATCAAAATCCACGCCAGCCTCTCCATCAAGCCACACTATGAAGAGCTCCTAAAAAAAACCCGCCCAATCCATGGTACTCTCAAGTACCTTGGAAAACTAAACCGACAAGGACTTTCATCTACAATCCTCAGACAACTATACATTACACTAATTCGACCACATCTCACGTACGCTGCTGTAGCCACCATGCCGCTCATCCACACAACTACAATAAACAGAATAAGAGCCTTTGAGAGAAAGTGCCTGCGCACAGCCCTTAAACTACTCCCGAACTACAAGAATAGCAACCTCCACCAATATGCCAGAATACCCCCAATAGATGTACACGTAGCCGAAATAATGCTACGGTACATCCACAACGCACACACATGACCATACCGAAGAGCCCTCATCAACACAGCACAGCAAATGAAAACCATCACACCAACAGATAGAGACAAAAACCCTCCACTAATCACCCTCATCCAAGTGTATGACAAAAAGCAAGCAGCTGAGCAAGAAGAACTACAACAACACTTACAATACTTTCAGAACATTTAAAACAGCACCCCCACACCTTCAAAAAAGAGAAAATCACAAAACACAAACAAAAAACTTTACGAGCCGTAGCAACTACAAACAAAAACCTTCCCAAACAACTAAAATCAGTCTTCTTGGGTCCCTAGAATAAGCCTAAATGCCAAGTGCCCACAAAATAAACTCAATTGACCAGCCGTGACGCAACCGCCGAAAGCTCAGCCCACAAAAATTTAAGAACCACATCTCGGCTGAAGAGGAATAACCTCCTAAGCAGCCTGGGTATGTTTAACATACCCGAATTCCGTATTTTATTTTATTTTTTCAACAGACACAAGTGGTGCATATTTTTTTAGCAGTCTGTAATTGAAATCCTTGCTCATTGCAACATCCTCAATATCAGAGCTTTTGGCTAAGCTCTGTTCTAGCTTCTGCTTTCCAACCCCCTTCAGTGCTGTCTGCGCGTCCATCAAAATTGCCAATTGTGAATCTTTCTCAGGACACTGCTCCTCCAATCTGGTAATGACCATCATCAAAAAAGAGGAGCCATGCACAGAAAGAAGTTCATCTTGCAGCTCCTGTTTACTTGTTAGTTATCTGGCTTTTTTACAGCAGAAGAATCATCTGGTATTTCACTTAAGAAATTGCATATAGCTTTAAAATTGTTACAAACAAACACTGTAGCCTTCAGCCAAGTACCCCACCTAGTGAGAGTCAGAGAAATTGGAAGAGGAAGTCCTGTAACTTCTACGTACATCTGTATCCTAGCTGGAACCCTTTTCAACAATTTCTTGATGCAGGACAGAAATTCGTTTCCGTATGAATATTCTTCTTTTATTGCCTTACAAACTCGGTGCAATGCAGGTAACGTGTTTTAGATTAGACTTGAGGTTAGAAATGGCCAGTAACATGTAAGTCTGTAAGTTCCAACCACACTCTTATAATATTGAATGCCATCAGGCCACAGTACACAACATGCGTCGTTGAAACTAAGGCATTACTTAGCAATGTCTGTTTTTTTTTTTTTTTTTTTTTTTTTCCTTCTGAAACTAGGTTTTCAACAACAGGGTTTCTCTTGCTTTCCATTTAGGGATGCTACTAAACTGTGAAGAACATATCTCATCAGTGGTTTCATCTAATATAAAATATACTGGATGTTTACCTACTACTTGCTGATCTGTTTTAATTTTTCTTCATGCAGAGGTTGAAGGTATGATTTTCTTAAGGTACTGTCATCTAGGGCAGACTTCCCAGTATATTTTTCCAAATCTGCTTTCATAATAGGGTTGTTGAGCTTGGAAAGAGGAATATCATATGCCGAAAATGTCTTTGCTGTATCACTGAAAAATTCATTTCTATTTAATGAATTTGAAGAAGCCAGAACCATGCCAATAATCTGTTGACGCCCTCGACCATTACTGCACTTTAGTTCCTTATTACTTTCTCTACTGGTAAGTAGAGCAAGTATTGTATTCCACCCAAAAATTCGATGTTGAGATTTCACCGGAAATATATGTTTTGAGGCCCCCCTGAATCCAACAAAAGCATTTTTAGAAAAAGGTCCGTGTGTGTCTGTGTGTCAGTCTGTGTGTCTGTGTGTCAGTCTGTCAGACTGTGGACAGCATAACTCCAAAACGAAAACTCGGTTAAAAACCAAATTGGTATTTAAGTTTAATGTCTTTCAAGGATGTGACACGAAGATTTTGAAGAAAATAGCCCCACCCCAAACTACCCTTTACATGGAAAATTTTTCAAAATCTGACGATTTTGATTAAAATGTCATATGTTTGAGATATTTTTATGACAAATGAAATGTATATCTTGAATTTTCTGGCTATAGCCCCTGTAGTCGTATTTACTCTGGACGACTTTTGCATAACAGGTAAACCGTTAGAGATAGACCAAATCATACTATACAAATAAATGTAGATCTTGCTAAAATACACAATTTATGTCTCGATAAATTTTCTTGTAGGGTGAACTATTTTGGAGATATTCCTTGTTATGTGTGTGAGTTTCGGAAAACTTAGAACTTTCGTGAAATGGATCATCGTTCATTTTTTATATGTTAAGTATGTAAAGACAACAGAATCGCAAAGCTTTAAAGCATTTGATTATCGCACAAAGCCTACTGTACTCTAATATTCCCGTTGCACCTACAAGGAAATAAGCAATAAGATAAGTTGTACAAATGTTTATCTTAACTAATACCAGGAAGATATAGGAATAAGAGTTTGTAAGAATGGTTAGTACAAGAGTAGAGAAAGTCATGTGAGTGCAACACATCAGATTTTTTTCATGTGTTTTGCACCGTGTATTTGCTGCTTAACACGATTGTGTTGGTGTTTTTCATCAATTGTGATTGAAAAGTCATAAACACTCCATCTCAAAACAGATCCGTCACTTTGAATTCCATTTGAACTAAACTGTTTAACAACTTCATATATTTTGTAGCCGTTCGCTTTCGTTTTCGGCATTTTGCAAAACTTAAAATGGCAGACCGCACTAGTCAAATAATATTTTTAAGTGCAACATTAAACAATAGCTTCGCATAACTGTGATGCATTGAGGCGCAAACTAGCAACGCTGCACTCAAGTGCAATTGTCGCAGGACTGATACAGGGCATCGTTATCAACCATTGAGAGATACAAATATGTAATTTTGGGATAAAATGTAATAGGAGACAAAAATGTTTGGAAAAGTGCAAAAAGGTGCTGATATTCAGAAAAGGTGCAAAATGGTGCTGGGATTGGAAAAAGGTGCAAAAAGGTGCAACCAAAACTCTGAGAGGTGTGTTCAGTTAACGTTTTCTTTTCAACATACGCATATTTGGGCATTATAAGAGCAAAAAAATTCAAGGTGCAGCACCTAAAATTCTTGCCTTAATTATGACATACCAAAGAGCACAGGAGTTTATACAAAACAGATTCAGCCATGAAAGGGATGCTAACTTGACAGCAAAAGAGGATATGGAAGCTTTCATACGTGTTTTATATTAGGCAGGAGTTGCGCAGCATCACACTGCTTCTCTTGACAAGAACTGCATATGAGATACATTTGGAGGTGGCGTAGGGCTATTTTGGTTGCTTCAAGTTTCTTCTTTGCAGGAGGGCGGAGGAAGGAGGAAGGGAGGGAGGGAGGGAGGAAGGAAGGGAGGGAGGAAGGGAGGGAGGGAGTGAGGGAGGAAGGGAGTGAGGGAGGAAGGAAGGAAGGAGGAAGGGAGGGAGGAAGGAAGGAAGGAGAGAAGGAGGGAAGGAGGGAAGGAGGGAGGGAGGAAGGGAGGAAGGGAGGCAGGAAGGAAGGAGGGAAGGAGGGAAGGAGGGAAGGAGGGAAGGAGGAAGGAGGAAGGAGGGAAGGAAAGAAGGAAAGGAGGGAAAGAAGGAAAGAAGGAAAGAAGGAAAGGAGGGAAAGAAGGAAAGAAGCAAAGAAGGAAAGAAGGAACGAAAGAAAGAAGGAAAGAAAGAAAGAAAGAAAGAAAGAAAGAAGGAAAGAGAGAGAAAGAGAGAGCAAGAAAGAGAGAAAGAGAGAAAGAAAGAAAGAAAGAAAGGAAGGAAGGAAGAAAGGAAGAAAGGAAGAAAGGAAGAAAGAAAGAAAGAAAGAAAGCAAGAAAGAAAGAAAGAAAGAAAGAAAGAAAGCAAGAAAGAAAGAAAGAAAGAAAGAAAGAAAGAAAGCAAGAAAGAAAGAAAGAAAGAAAGCAAGAAAGAAAGAAAGAAAGAAAGAAAGAGAGAGAGAGAAAGAAAGAAAGAAAGAGAAAGAGAGAGAGAGAAAGAAAGAAAGAAAGAGAAAGAGAGAGAGAGAAAGAAAGAAAGAAAGAGAGAGAGAAAGAAAGAAAGAAAGAGAGAGAGAAAGAAAGAGAGAAAGAAAGAGAGAAAGAAAGAAAGAGAGAAAGAAAGAGAGAAAGAAAGAGAGAAAGAGAGAAAGAAAGAGAGAGAGAAAGAAAGAGAGAAAGAAAGAGAGAAAGAGAGAGAAAGAGAGAGAGAGACAGAAAGGAAGGAAGGAAGGAAGGAAGGAAGGAGGGAAGGAAGGAAGGAAGGAGGGAAGGAAGGAAGTAGGGAAGGAGGGAGGGAAGGAGGGAAGGAGGAAAGGAGGGAAGGAGGGAAGGAGGGAAGGAGGGAAGGAGGGAAGGAGGGAAGGAGGGAAGGAGGGAAGGAGGGAAGGAGGGAAGGAGGGAAGGAGGGAAGGAGGGAAGGAGGGAAGGAGGGAAGGAGGGAAGGAGGGAAGGAGGGAAGGAGGGAAGGAAGGAAGGAAGGAAGGAAGAAAGGAAGAAAGGAAGAAAGGAAGAAAGAAAGAAAGAAAGAAAGAAAGAAAGAAAGAAAGAAAGAAAGAAAGAAAGAAAGAAAGAAAGAAAGATAGAAAGAAAGAAAGAAAGAAAGAAAGAAAGATGTATTGCAGGGGAAGACAACCTCGGGCCGTGTGAGGTATTTAAACGAAGGGCCAACTTGTACGTTCGTGTGACGTCAGGCGAGAGCAGGGTATTGCTATGCTGCCTAGATCAGCGGCGATTGTGTTCAGTTCCCCGTGTTTCACAGTAGTTTGAGACGAGGCTTGAAGATGTAGTAACATTGTCAACTACGTTTCAGATGTTTGCGACCCCGTATTCATTGGATGTTAACAATGTTTCTAGCAGGTAGCAAATTGAGTTGATAAATTTACAGTGCGACGATTTGCTGAAGGACAAATATAAGCATAAGGAAGACTTGGCTGATTGTTATAAGAATGTTCCTCAAACCAGATTGCTGAGGTTGTATGCCCTTGTTGCACGGATATTATGTACGTTTGGTTCCACGTATGTGTGCGAACAATTCTTTTCGGCAATTTTATTAATTATTTTGTTATTTAACGACGCTGTCAATTGCCAGGATCACATCAGCTGTCGTTTTTAGGCACACTTAAAAACATCGGCCTAGGCTGGGTTTGAACCCGCGACCTTGGGATCAGTAGGCCAGCGTCTAACCAACTGAGCCACCCAGACCGACCTTTTTTTTTTTTTCCTTTCGGTTATGAACCTTTCTAAGTCAAAATTCCGAAGCATATTGTCAGATCACAATCTTACATGCAGTCCTCGTTTACAAATGTGCCGTACATTACGCCCTAACATTGACAAACTAGTTAAAGAAAAGCGAAACGGCAAATGTCGGGAAATGTCCACCTAATTCTTCTGTATAGCTCTCCTCTAGCTCAGGCAAAATAGTTATGATATCTGTTCTGTTAGCATTATAACATGACTGTTCACATAAACTAGAATTTATATATATATATATATATATATATATATATATATATATATATGGCATAAAGCCGAAATGTAATTATTTGTAATCTGTGACTATTCCGTAATTGAAACAGTCAGCATTAAAATTACGATGTCCCGTATGCCATTTCCTGTTGCCCACTGTGACGTCACACGTTCAACTGGCTTTCGCTGGGAGCAAGTGAGCTGAGTGGGCTGACGTCACAGCAGCGTTACCTGTCTTCCCCTGGTGTATTGTAATGCTTTGAAAAATAAAATATGGAATACTAAAACAATACAAATAAAGCAAAATAAAATACAAACTATGCACATTTAGGAGGAATTTCAGACAGCACAACATGTAAAGGGTGTCCCTCAGATGTATTGCGCCTGATCACTTAACAACAGCTATTGGGCCTGATAAAACATAAGCTCAAGAAAAACACAAATGCATGCGCGTTTTAATATTTCTGGAATGGAGTCAGTACTGGATGGGCCTCGAGTAAACCACAGATACACGCCTCATTCCCCTCCACTCCAATAATTCCCTCATTCAGTGACCTGATCTCTGAACTTAAGCGCATACGTGAGTGATACGTTAAACATCAAGCTGACACGGTAGACGGCCAGAGTGCATCGAAACGTGACGTCATACAGTGTTTAATTGTGCGCTACTGCTCTAACAATTGAATAAATGAGGCCTTTCTCCTCTAAACTCTCAACTGGTTTTTCTTGTGAGATCAAGGGATATATCTAGGCTGATACAGCCAGTGCAGCCCACCAGGGCCCCTAACGAGGGCCCCCATCATACCCTAATGAAGATGAGATTTTAACCAAAAAGATTTGAAGTACCTCTTAATACAAAATCTGAGTGTTGCTCTCACAATACTTTCTATACTGACTCTTGTACAAACTACTCTTACAAACGCTTATTCTCACTTCACATTAATCAATCAAACATTTGTAAAAATGGCTTTATTCCATATTTCCTTGCAGGAGGAACTCAAATGCTTTAAGAGCTGGTCGCTATGTTATGGTTGTGAATATTCATTCACTTTGGATAACCAGGAATAAATAAATTAATAACAACTCACCATTTAAGAAAAGTGTAAGTATTGGAAAATTCAAATCAAAAGCAACGAATGCTTAGAAATGGTTAGCACCACAAACATATTTATTTTTCTTTAATTGTGTACTTTAATGAGGTCTACATTTTTGTATAGTAAGATTCTGTCTATCTCTTATGATCTTCTAGTTATGCAAAAGTCACCCGAACCGACGAGCATTATGAGGTTATTTCCAGAAAGTTCAAGATACACATTTCATTTGTTATGAAAATATCTTATAGTGATTTAACCAAAATTATTAGTCACTTTTGAGAAAAACAACATTTTTGAAAAATTTTCCGTGCAATAGGTAGTTTGGACTGAAGGGACCTTTTTTTTAATCTTCGTGTCCCTGAACGTAAATGTGAAGTTTGGTATTTAACCGACTTTTCACACACTCACGCACGCACACGCGCACGCATACACACACATACACACAAAAACACACACTTTTTTCTAAATTTTTCATTTTGATTCAGGGAGTCCCAAAACAGGTATTCACGATGAAATCTCGGTATGGAATTTTTGGGTGGAATGAAATATTTTCCCTGCTTACTATACGTACGTAGTAGAGAGAGTGAAAACTCTATAAGTAACACATTACAAACGAATATTGAATTAAGGTTTTTGCTTATTACTGAAATTCCATGTGAGAGAATTATTTCGAAAAATCAAATACTAGATTTGCGAGACAGTGTTTGAGTGAGAGGGACTCTCAGTGCATCTTCCGCGCCGTCATTGTCCGACCACAACGCGCATGCTCTAGGTTCAAGCTTGAATTATCCCGTCATTGGTACTACTGATATATGCCTCGACATTACACTCGGTTCAAGAGTAGAAAGTTAAGTGGTCGATACGTAATGGGTAACTTATCGCTTCTTTTTGGCTCTTTTTATTCATGATCAACTAGATAAAGAAGCTGAACATTTTGCAGAAAAACCTTTGTGACGACACAATAATCTTTGTTTAGAAGACGAATATCGGAAGTTCCTTCAGGTATAAGATTAAAAACACGACCAATGTGAAATAGATTTTTCAAACAATTAGCATCTCATTATTTGATATCATTCTTCTTCAAATTTATAAAACAAAATATTATGAATGCACAATTCTTAATGTATGGTTAAATCTAATTTAGTGTAATGAATATGCGGGGTCTTCAAATTATTCCGTTTTTTTGCCAGTCGATTATCTGCGTATTGTGTACGTTAGTACTTTGAAGCGAGTGTATCACCAGTACCTACCTCTGGCAGACGCCTAGAGATGAGTGGAACATACGGATATTAACCATTTTGAGGTCACCTAAGTCAAGTGGGACTTGTAATCGTACCTTCCGAGTAGGCATTTACATTTGGAACTTTTCTCGCATGCGTCTCGTAAACTCGCAATTTCAGCATGTGTACTTATACGTAACTCAAATAATTGGACAATTTTATAGCTCTAAGCTATAAAATTGTCGAGACGCTCTAAGCCTTAGAGTGTCTCGACTTCAATGGCACAAGCTTTTCACTAAAAAAAGAACTTGCTCATACTCTTTACAACAGTAAATAAAAACTGACCTACACAGAAAAGGTTAAGAAAACAAAACACAAAAACAAAATAACAGTGATGGAGTATTGTAGGAATACATGAAAATCTGACAACGTCAGATTAGTAATTCTAGGTAAGGCTAATCTTTTAATCCTTTTTCATTGTTTTGTTTCGACTTGATGAAATTCTGGGCAAGAGCGGGGGAAATCATTCACACAGTTGCCAATATTGTAACGATAGACTCTCCGTCCTGTCCTTCCAGTTCGGAAGTAGCATTCAATCATGTAAATTCTGTGATCGCTGGTCGCTTCCATCTCGCGTGCAAAGAACGCACAAAATGTCTTAGTGAAAATCATATTACCCACATCATCCTGTTTACCAAGTCGAAAATGTATGTAGCTCGAGGTTTCTGTACCTTGTCTTTGAGACAAGGGAATTGCTGAATTAATGAAGTTCATTTAAACCCGCTGGCGGTAAAGACCGAATAAACCTAAATAAGAATTAAAACTCCTGAATTCATGTAATGTATTTATAATTGGGGACCCATACGTACGAGATTCACGTCTTGAAATTTTTCCTAAACACACTGCTAGCGTACTCCATGCTGTTTAATAGCCCATGATGTGAAGAGTTGGTTGCTTGGAGAAAAGGCATCCCGCAAGATAAATATACAGATGTCTGTCTTACCGACCGGGAAGGGGTGCGTGCCCAACGTTACAATCAGAGGAGCATGACGGGAGACGCGTGCTGGGAAGAGGGTTCTGCATTTTCCGCTTGGTCACTCAAGCCGAGGGACACAGCCACGCGTATGTCTGTTGTTGGATAATTTGATGATGGGAACAGGAGAAGACCCGACACCACGCTGATGGGGGTGAATCCTGCTCATGCTTGAGAGCTAGAGCGGCCCAAGTGCCCTTATACTCTTCTCCCCCTTAGTCATGCTATTTCTTTTCTACTTTCGTTACCTTCTACCTGTGGCAGGTACAGGAAGTAATGTCATAAGTTCAATATCGATATTTCGCACCAGATTTCGAGATCCTTAAACAAACAAAATTACAGGTTAGGTGTGTGTGTGTGTGTGTGTGTGTGTGTGTGTGTGTGTGTGTGTGTGTGTGTGTGTGTGTGTGTGTGTGTGTGTGTGTCAACGCCATAGCTCATAATCGAAATGTCTAATAAATATCAAATTTAGTATTTAAGTTTATCTTCCATTTTCTCAAAAATAGCTTTGACTATTTTGATTAAAGTACCATATATGTAAGATATTTGCATGAGAAGTAAAATGTATGTCTTGAATTGTTTTATTAGTTCGCGAAGTCATCTTCATGTGTATGAATTCAGCATCTGATGGACTATAAATTATGGCCAAAAATTTATTACATGACAAACGTAGAGCTTATTCAAATATACACTTTATTTCAGATAATTTTTCGGTAGCATTAGCCGTTTTCGAAACGTTCATTACCTGTTATGTCATGTTAAACTGCCATTCGGTATTGTATAAAGCATTTTTGTCAGCTCAGCTAGTTTTGTGGTGCCTTTACACAAAGTATCAAGGTGCATCATTATTTTCATTGGAATTACAAAACAGTAATAATAAATTATAACTCCTAACACCACCAGAGCCCTCCACGGGCCAAGGCTTGCCGCCGGACCGCTGCGTCTCCTATCTGCCCACTATAGGTATCATGAGTGGGGTGCAGAGCTGGAGGGTGGAACGTGGTCAGCGCTCCGAGCCCTCCCGACTGGTTATGCCGCCTTCGTGACCTGGGGTCACTACTTCTTTATCAAGCAGCTCCTCAATTGGCCCCTCCGGGACCTAACGAGGCTGAGTGTACCCCGTGCCAGATCTCCCAGCATGGGAAAAATCCCCATGAAGGTACCGGGGATCAAACCAGGATCCTCCGCGCCAGAGGCAGGCGCGCTACCACTGCTCTAAGGAGGGTTGCAAAACAGTATAAGGTATAAATGTGTGTACTCCGTATACCGAAAGTAATAGTATTTCTTGAATATTTGATAATAGAATAGTTTCACATTCATAGGAAGTGATAATCTCCATCCGAAAATTATATCTCCTTCGTCATTTGTTTGTGAGTGTGGGAATTTCAGAGAGCTTTAAGATCGTGAAGCGTCATACATTTAATTCGTTTCTTTTAAAAACTTAGGGAGGGTTAGTGTATTATACTTTTAATGCCATATTTTACCATTGCTTTTGAGGTTAGGTTTTTGGTTTGGCATTGTTTAATAATTCAGCAGTTGGAACTATGTGGTGATATATCGCCTAGCTTTGAAACGGAACATATGACTATGACTATTTTGGAACCAGGTTTCCCTATTGCACCTCAGTCTAAGAAGACTGTACGCTTCCTATTTTCTAATCTGCGGAGAGATATCTACATTTTCAATTAAGTGTAGTATCTGTCTCACTAGATTAGGTCCTGTTTCTAGTTATGTATAGGCTCGAACAATCTGGTACTTTCCGTTCTATAGCTTCACATTCCAGAAGAAACTGTTTTGCTATTTCCTCGGCTCGTAAACACAATGGACATATGGGTTCTATTTGAATTAGTCCCATAGTTTTCAAATGTTTACTGAACTTACCATGTCTAGTTAGATATAAAATCAACAAACTCATCCGAATACGGGTTTATTAAACCTGACTAGCGACTTAATTTTTTGCAAGGCTTATTAATTATTCGCATGTAAAATGTATTAGTGGGAATTGCTTTCCACGTCTTTAGGGTTTGATTTGGAACCCAAAATTGTATCTTTTTTGCAAGTAAAGTGCTTATGCCACAGAGAGTTTCTGGTCCTACAAAGGCGATACTTGTTCCTTTCTTAGCTAGGACATCAGCCTTTTCATTTTCAGCAATGCCAGTATGTTCGAGTACCCACCAAAGTTATATGGAATTATGGGAAGAGAGATCAGTTACATATTCTGAAAGACAGTGGCATATCTTCCCAAGCTTATGCTACAGCCTCTGCCCGATTAAAGCCGTTATTCCCCTGTCGTAGATTTACGGCACGTAAAATAATCCCAAGCCTGATAAAGAGACCTCTGAGCAAAATTAAGCAGTCTTTCACACCCAACATAGATTGGGACGCTGAGAACCATAGCAGTCAAAGAGCGTCCATAAATAAAAATTCAATTTCAGTATTTTAATTTAAGGGTCTATGGATATTATTTAATGGTCATGAAAACTATGGATAGAGCAGTTTCAACATTACCAGAGAAGGAGCAAAATATGTTGAATTCTTTTGAGGCGTTTTAAAGACCCCTGTAGATCCTCTGTGCTTATCTGCATTTTATAATGGTTTTTGTACATTCTTAACTTACATATGTATTTTGAGTCTACAAAGATATGCGTTACATTTTGTTGCATTTACGGTTTTAGGGATTTCAATTTAAATGTCCATAATTCATTATATATGGGCATTGTTTCGGAATTCAGGTTTTTCATAGATATCTGGGGAAATTCCGTCAAACCAATGCTAAATTAGTTGTACAGGAACCCCTTGATCGTAATCTCCATTGACTTTGACGCTTAAGAGGCGTTTTTGGCGGTTCTGCCGCTCTTGCACGCACGCGCATCACCAGCAATGGGAAGACCCACATTGCAGCAGGAGACGGCAACACAACGTATGTTCATAACAATCAAAACTCGCTTAATCCGATCACATCCAAAACAGACTGTTAAGGAAATTGACGTGCTTACTCCAGATACTACATGCTCATTGACTGTTGATGACAAAATTATGGTACTGTATTTACATCATTGATGCTGGGTATTAATAAAAGGCACTTATTAAATCATTTTCAGGGATAAAATAAATAATTAAATAAAGCTTTTATAATGGCAGGATATACATATTACTTCTCAAGTTTTCACCAGGTAAACGTTCCCTTGTTTATTTAAACTGACTGACTGTCTCTGTGGTCTGGTGATTAGCATGCTAACTTTCAAGTCTAGAGGTTCCGGGTTCGATTCGCTGTTGGAGGTTGGGCATTTTTGCGTAGTGAGAATTATTCCCAATTCCTTCCTAGAAGGATCCTTCTCCTGAAAGTATAAATGTGTGTGTATGTGTGTGTGAACTCAATGTAATAACTAGCGAGCGAACTTTCATACAGAGAACGAAAGGTTGCGGTATGAAATATAGGAAGTGGGAGGGGCCAGTCTGTCACATGATCACAGCACAGAGGAGGCAAGGCACAGTCGACGCAACGAACGTTATAGATAACGTTGCTGCATAACTTATATTAAATGCTGTCACAATTTGCAGTAAAATATTCACTCCAAATTCTTGTACAAGTTCAGCAATACGTGAAGGTTTCGATTGTCGTGTTGGGGGCATTTTACTTTGTGTGTGGAACTGGTGAACACATTCGAGACACTATGCACTATAGGAAGTGAGCCCAGTTGTTTTCTTCTGTCACTGTACTCGCGCAATGAGGTCACGCTCTGCCCGTGCGGCAGGTAGCTTGCGACCGCCTCATTTTGCGATAGCTGTAATAAAGCTTTGAACCCTAGTAATAACCATAAGTAATATAAACACAATTTTAAGCAAATTAACATAATTTGCTGCTGAGCAATAATTGATGCACATTATTACAAAGGTAAAAGGCTGTCGGTATTACCTCGATATTAAATGCAGCATATAAAAGCAAAATTAAAGAAGTTCTGATGCGTTGAACTCTTATGAATTTCTCTACTCTTGCACAATCTATTCTTAAAAACACGTATTCCTCTATCTACTTCTTTCGAGATAAACATTTGGAGAAATAATGTTATTGCTAATTTTCTCGTAGGTGCAAGGGGAAAATGGGAATACAATAGCCTTTAAGCGTAAGAGTGGTCGCTATATGATGACTTTGAAATTACATTCTCTTTGCAATGACAAGAAATAAAAAAAAACTGAATAAGGACCTCCCATTGAGAACGCTCTATAAGTATTGCAAACTCACACAATAACAAGGAATATTTCCGAAATGGTTTACTTTACAAAAAATATCATTTAACATAAACTGTACTACATTTGTTGTGTAGTAAGATTTGGTCTATCTCTTACGGTTTACCAGTCATACAAAAGTCATCAAGAGTAAACAGGACTATGTGGGCTATAGCCAGAAAATTAGAAATATATATTTCATTTGCGATAAGAATATCTTAAACATATGACATTTAATCAAAATCGTTAGAGCCATTTTTCATATATTTTATTGTGGCTCACTTCACACCATACTAAAATTTTGGACCTGATCTTTCAAGCTCGTGGAAGACATGTGGATTGCTAAATCACAGATGCAAAATTGATATGCACTTCATGATCCTCATGGCTTAAGGCTTGCAGGTATAAATGATACGGATACAGTTTAAAATAACTGTGGAGGACGTGTATGATACGTTCATCTCTGCTGACAGCCTTCTTAGACTTTTTAAGGACTCTTTGTCACGACTTCAGACATAGCTACTACTTCTTGTGCTGGATTTCGACTGCGACCTCCTGCATGCTTTTTTAACACAGAAATATTCTATACCACAATATTACGGAATTGTATTTATTGTATTATTTATGCACACCATAATCGCATCAATACTCTGAACTTATTCAACAATCAAATATAGGATACCAATTACCACATGTTGATTTGTATTAGTCATTTCAATCATGTACGATTTTCATTTGCCATTATACATTGTTGATTTGTATTCTTGCCATGTGCGGAAGCTCCCATATTTTAAATAATATGTACACCCGTGGACAAAAATAAATTTTATATCCAATCTTAATCCAAGAAATAAACACAGAACACAAAAACAAAACACAAACATGTCATTGTCTACGGTTAATCACAGCTTTACTATTCAAAGCAAATGTTGGAACGCACACCCATTACGATTAACACAAAGGGTGTGTGCCCTATTCAGCCGTACTCTGGCAAAGATGCATTTCTCTGGTTTGAAAGTTTGTCGGTCTAATTTTGAATAGTAAAGCTGTGATTAACTGTAAACAATGAAATGTTTGAGTTTTGTTTATGTGTTCTGTTTGTTTCTTGGATTAAGATCGTCTAGCACTTAAACGAAGCACCGCAGCAAAAAACTTTCCTTAACAAAAAGTGTTTAAAATAATGCCATCTATCAGCTTCCAAAGTTTGTCAGTCTAATTTTGGAACACCTATATATGCACACACACACACACATACACACACACACACAATATGAGTATATATGAGTCATGTCTGGAACGCCAAGTTTATCTAAGTCCTACACGGCACAGCGCCTTGATTGAACATATGGGTTAAGTAATATTAAGATTTGTAACTTGTGACAACTTGTTGCTGCCGCTACACAACTGTATCACTGATTGAGTGAACAATGTGCTATGCCATGTAGGGCTTAGACGAATTCGGCGTTTCAGACAGGACTACTTTTTTGTTTGTCCACGGATGTATACTACCAGCCAGAAATATCGTCTTTTATCATATTAGATTTGATGGTGTTAAATAGTATCCATGGTTAAAGGGATCATCCAATATTTTCTGATGCATTTATTTGTCTTCCCTGTATCTGAATTTATTTTAGAGACGAGAAGAAGAGAGTAGGCAAGTATGGTTGATGATTATTGTTCTATTTGTCTAAAATGCTCAATGTGGGGACGTTAATTTCTGATAAGGAATTCAGGTAATTTGCATTCCTTCACAGTTAGGACAAAACTTTCCAGATATGGTTCACTCAGTTTTACCACACCACGAATTCCGTCACGAATATGAATAGCTTAGCTCTTATTTTTGCTTTAGTTGCATTTAACACGTGAAGTCTGAATAAGCATTAGTTTCTGTGTAATTGAATGCAAGTTTATAGTGGGCTTGCCCGTCCTACTGCAAACGCTGCATGAGTGGATATAGGTACCTATGTACCTTCCACGAGTTAGTTATTAAATATCAGAAGCGCTTGGAGTGACAAAGCAACTCTTGAAGAATCGATCCGGTTCTAAAGCAGGAGTTGAGGATAATTATTATTAGCATTAATAGCGGGAGCGGTGTGGGGGATTGCAACAAAAGCCTGTCGGATTTATCAGATGGCTCGTAGAGTGCCATTACTCATCAGATGCTCTTGTGTACACTTTGTCTCCCTGCGAACGTCCACCAATCTTCCTTGTTACAAACCTGCTGGCTATGTTAGCAGCTGTTCTTTCTGCAATAAAAACGGTCAGCCTTCAGCATTTTGCTGAGCATTTTACAGGTACAGAATCACTTTAGAGGCTTTGTCTAACTGTATCCAAATAAAAAATCAAAGGGGAGTAATAAACACATTTGTTTATAAAAAGAAAAATGTCGGTTGCACAGTCTGCCCATATCTGCCATCCTTGTAGGAATCAGTTACAGCATACCAGAGGAATCTAACGTTGTGAAGATAAGAGATTTGAGATTTGCTTTTCACTGAACACTGATAACAAAATTTACCTCTCAAAGCTTACCTGCAGTATTTGAAGCATCAAATAAATCAAGTGTCATGCTGGCACAGATTGAAGCAGAGGTTGTGTTTAAACAAGGTGCCTCTCGTTATCATCAATTTGTCCAGCACAGTGAAAAAAATTAATGAAATGTGCATGGTCTTGTAAATACCATTGACTTCTTTAATATTTCAGCTTTCCTTCTTTTTCTTTATTCTCAGAATAAAACTGTGTGCTGATCCGAGTGTAATTGTTATTAGAGCTGTATAATTTACGAATTACTCCTGACTACGCCTGCTTGCTTAGGCAACACGTATGAGTCTTCATCCTGGGGCGAGAGAAGGCAGTAGGTATTGAATCTACCGAGCAGGATGGCTCAGGCGGTAACGTCTGTGGCCCGCATTCGGGAGGTCGCGGGTTCGATCCCCGTGGCCAAGCACTCTGTCATGGGTTTTTCCGTGGTTTCCCCATGTCACTTAGGCGAATGTTGGGCTGCATTATTTCACACCACGGTTTCCTTTCCATCATTTTCCTTCATTCCATTTCCTTATCATCTTTCAGGTGTACTATCAGGCGAGTAGTGTTGGTAGTGCCGGGCAGATGGCATGGACGATTGCGCATGGTAACTGCTGTTCTCGGCGTTAGGTGGGGTTTGACCGTCCTTGTCCTCCGTCGGGGGGGGGGGGGGGGGGGGGAGCGACGCTTACTACGACACCGGAACCGCGGTGTGGTAGCGGCTTGACGGAGCCTGGTGCCAGATGAAGAGATCTCAGCACTTGTTAGGAACTTCCGCGCGTCTCTGTGACCCGTGTAGCTGCGATCCTGTGTGGCACCTTTGGTTCTCTCATTTTATCCCTATCTCCTGGGGGATGGTAGCCACAATAGATCGTGTAGGTCAAGATGAGCGAGATGTCCCTCCTGTGTCTGTACCCTTTACCCCTTTTAATCATTGCAGCTCCTCTAGCCCACCCCTCCATACGAAGCAATATGCCTGTATCTAAAATTCGGTGGCATGCCTACAGGACCTGATACATTGCTAGACACAGACATCTAATAAAACATTGGTTTCTTTGGAGATACATTAAGAGTGACATTTTATGGAAACACTTTATTATGGAGACTTTCTTTCTTAATACCTTTTGAAAGCATTTCCAATGTTTTCAAATAACTTTCAACAATTTTACAGAATGTCACTTTTTACAGTTCTTCCTGGTTCCCGTACTTTTGCGGGCTTTACAATATTTTGACATGTTTTCGTGATTATTAGAACTTTTAACTCTAATATGAATGCTTCTTCGATTTTGAACGTTTATATTCTTGCAAGTTTTCGACCCCTTTGTTAGATTTCACCTAGTTTAAAAGGGAGCCTCTGTGTTGAAAGATGATAAAAGGTGGATCAACTTCTATGGAACTGCACATTATTAAACCAGTCACAATTGAAGGCGAAAAATATTGCCGAATAAATAATTATGAGGCAACAAAAAGTACTTGAAGTTACTTTTCCACTTGTTAAAACCATACATTTTGAACAGCTGTAAGCAGAGGAATATAATATTGCTTATAATGATGATAACGGTCATGATGGTGGTGGTGGTGGTGGTGGTGGTGGTGCTGCTGCTGCTGCTGCTGCTGCTGCTGCTGATGATGATGATGATGATGATGATGATGATGATGATGATGATGATGATGATATGCAAAGATGAAAACGTTTGCAAATATCTCACACTATTTTAAAACCTATTCAACGCAATGGTTGAGTTATCCTAATGAAAACTGCACGAATAGTGTCAAATTGGGATCGTTTTATTATTTCATAAGCAGTTTGGAGCATATAAAAAGTAAATGTAACCCCGTGGCACAACAGCCCTTTCCCAGCCAGGGCCTACCACCTGACCGCTGCGTCCCCACCTCTGCCCACCACAGGCGTCATGATTGGGGTGCAGTACTGGAGGTGGGACGTGGTGAACGCCCCGGTCCCTCCCGGCCAGTTTGGAGAATGTAATTATGGAAAACAACTTAAATATAACAGTAATGATCATTAGAATGTCGTATCGTAAGGCCATGCATGAAATAACTTGGCCTGTTTACCGGCAGTCAACAGCATGTGGGGTTTCCCAATTCCCACCGCTCTAAACCTTCGCTCCTGCCTTAGGTAGTATAAGTCAGGAGTGTTCTTGACCTCTCAGCATTGAGGAAAACTGCCTGCCTAGGCGCAGAACCTATCTGTAGGGATAAGTAGATGCAGGCAGTGAACATTGCAGAAATGCACACCTAACTAGTATGAAATATTAGGTCATAGTTGTGTTTCGAGTGCATTCACTCAACTGCAAAGAGACGACGCTCAATTTTCCATTACATAATTTTACTCATGGCATTTATTAGTGGCGGCGCCGTGGCCGAGCGGTTAGTGCGCTCGCCTGCCACCTAGGCGGCCCGGGTTCGATCCCAGGGACCCGCATGTGGTATTCGTGGTGGACGAAGCGGCGTCTGGGCGGGTTTTCTCCGGGTTCTCCGGTTTCCCCCGCCATCTCATTCCACCGGTGCTCCATCTTCATTCCATGTATCATTAGTGTCACCGCCTGCGGTGCCGTAGTAGTAAAAGCGGGCGTTAAACACTACACACACACACACACACACACACACACACACACACACACACACACACACACACGCATTTATTAGTGATTTTTTTAATTAGTATTAATCAGGGTGCAGGTTACCGAAAGCGGAAGCAGCGGAGATTCATATTTGAATGGTCGCAAGCTTAACCCTAGCACACATACGAGGTGCATACGCAGCCCCTGTGCTTGTTCAACTACTCATGTCTTTTAATATGTTTCACTAAATGCTGTTCATCGCTGTACTTTCCTAATGCAACCTAAACATTGCCACTATCCTTTTGTTAACGACTTTCTCATTATTCTCTGACCTTGGCACAGGGGTGCGCGGTCATACTGTATGCATAAGCGCTGGTTCACAACCACCCGACTATGGTAACCGTAACGATATCGGCAACGCGAAGCAAGGTAGTAGTCAATATGTATTTTGGTTCACAACAGCCCGGTAACGAAGACGATAAAGGACCTATCGATCAGCTTACCTACAGAAAACGGGAGGTCTATATTGCGCATTGGGAGTTAATTTGTTCTGACCAGTGATATTTTTTCTAGCTTGCGAGTAGAGAGAGCTCTAGTGGCTGTTTCATGACACGGATGCCTTGAATAATTTCTACATATGAATCTAACATACCGTGCCCGGTAACGGGAACAGAAAGTTAAAACTTCGCAAAGTCCTCTTTCCCATTCCCTGAGCCCAGGAAAAATCCTTGTCGGTTGTGAACATTCCCATTTGAATACACGTCTTTCAACTTTCTCCTTATTGTTATCCTTACCGTTGTTGGTGGTTGTGAACCAGCCTTTAGTGGTTACGATTTTCAGGTAGCTAGAGTTTCATGTTTCTGCCTTGCTGTTGCAGAGCTTACACTTTTACTATTTTCAGTGATATGGTTGTGCTTGAAAATTACTTTAGAGTGGACAGTCCCACATTTGATGCAAAAATCCAAGCAACTTTACTAGAAGATAGTGATAGTGTAAATAGTGATTTTGATTTTTTATCAGTAACGTAGAATAACGTGGTTGTGCATTCCGAAGAAGACAGTGAATTGAGTTCTGGTAACAATAGCGATGAAAAATCTGAAAAAACAACCTGCAAATTCAGTGTCACTTTTCGGCAAGAATGGACAAAAAATAGAATGCAGAATATTACAAAAGTTAAGGGCATACAACAGCAAGAAGTGCTGTCCTGCAAATTCCAAGAAATAAAAATTAAGCAAAGAATATATGACATGGACATGAAGCATGGAGACCTCTTTTTGATAACATTGATGTGAGAATTATTGAGTTCACAAATAAACATTCAAATATCTGACTATGCAGATCCTTCACATTTCTGCCAAGAAATGGAAATCCTTGCCGCTATTGGCCTTCTGTGTATTGTAGGAACTTCCAAGATGGAAAGCTTGTTCTAGAAATGTGGTCACCGTTATATCATCTTTGCACATCTACATGCGTGATAGAAATATGATTTGGCAATCTGTTATTCATAATAATGTCGCGCCTTCGTATACCGGATTTCCCGTCTACTTATACGAGTATGTGCATTTCTAGCTTCATAACTGCTACACAATTTGAAGTAAACTCCAGGCCATTTTTTGGGGTAAGTTTCGCTCTTCAAATTGGTACTACTGTCAAGTATGGCATTTTCCGTGTACTCAAGCCAATTCATTTCTTTCTTTGAAAATATATGTACATATACTTTTTTTCATTAAACAACTTTTTCTGCGAATGACATTTTCTGACGTAAATGATCCGTTTTCTCATAAACTATTGAATGTAGATAAATTATCTTTTAGGATGATATGAGCAATCTTCTGTTATGGATCTAATTTTGTATCAATAACTTCTTTGATTGCTTCAAAACTAATTCCTGATAAAGTTGAATCTAAAGATGACATAAACAAATATTTTTCCTATCTTTCTTAATAAACAAAAGCATTGTACCAAGGGAAATTCGTGTACTTAGAAGACATACATCTATATTCTCAAAAATGTTCATTCCAATATCTTTATAGTTTTCCAATAATAATACATAGGTCTTGAATTTAGTAGATTTAACGTTTAACATTATTAGGAATATAAGGTTTTTATTCCTTCCTTAACTCTGGTGGTCTGTGTGGAATGCATATGAGAGAGGGGCAGACGTGTAGCTGTGAAGATTGGAAATAAGAAACGAAGAATTGCATAAATACTAAGTTTGGTATTTAAAGATTGAAGATTTTCAATTGCCAAATCTCAAACAATCTTTTCCCTAGAAAGTGCTGCATTTATTACTTTCTCTAGCACCTTTAATTGTAGGTAGAAGAGTGAGTGAGTGAGTGGGTGAGTGAGTGAATGGGTGAGTGAGTGAGTGAGTGAGTGAGTGAGTGGGTGAGTGAGTGAGTGAGTGGGTGAGTGAGTGAGTGAGTGAGTGAGTGGGTGGGTGAGTGAGTGAGTGAGTGAGTGGGTGAGTGAGTGAGTGAGTGAGTGAGTGAGTGGGTGAGTGAGTGGGTGAGTGAGTGAGTGGGTGAGTGAGTAAGTGAGTGGGTGAGTGAGTGAGTGAGTGAGAGAGGGAGTGAGTGAGTGAGTGAGTGAGGGAGTGAGTGAGTGAGTGAGTGAGTGAGTGAGTCAGTGAGTGAGTGAGTGAGTGAGTGATTAGGGTTTAAGGCCCTTGTCTACAGCTAGGTCATTAGAACCTCCTGTAGGTAGAAGAAGCATTCCATTGAAACCAAAACTTCAACATCGTGAAGATTTCACTTTAAATACAAGTGCTGAAGTCCGTCGAATACAAAAACAGCATTTTAGAAAAGAAATCTACACGCGCGTGTATTATAAAAACTCAAAAACCAAAAGTCGGATTAATGCAAACTGTGGTATATAAATTCATTACTACATATATTCTAAGGCTGTGACAGGAAGATTTTTGAGAAAATAGCCATTCACCAATCTACCCTTTACTTGGAATATTCCTTATTTTCTTAAAAATGATCAACAATTATGATTAAAATGCCAAAGTTTCAAGATATTTACATGGCTAGCAATTTGCACTGGTGATGTTTCTGGAAATAGCCTGTAAAGTACTCTTAATTTGGAATTAATGTGTGCAGTTTTGTATATGACAAACCGAATGAGATATATGGAAGCCTACTATACACAAAATGTGTATCTCTTCAAAACACACAATTATTCCAAATGATTCTGTGAAGAGAAGTCACCATTAAGTTGTTTCTCATGTTATTACGGAAAGAGTGTGTGCGTGACATTTCAACGCCAGCATACGAGATCTCGCTAACTCCTCAGATTTCTGTACTCCATTCCTATGAAATATGTAGGTAATTTGAGTAAACATTGCTGCAAACGTTTATCTTGATAACACAAAGTAAAGGGAATAATTATACTTTTCTAACAAGAATAAGCAAAAGAGATGTACAAACAAAAGTTAGTGCTAATAAAGTCATCTAAATATCACACATGAGATTGTTTTTATTTTTTCAAAGGTGGCTAAAATTAGTTTGATAAAACCCTATAGTGAGATATTATTACTGTCCGTTTTAGGCGTTTGTGTGTGTTGCAAATAGCTACATGCTTTTAATTACACCTATTGGGTTTTCATATAAACTTGGAGTGAAAGCTGTAAATATCATTAAAATTATATCCTGCTTAATAAGGTTTCATATAGCGTTAACCGTCTTAGAAGCATTTGAGGTGAATATTCAATAAGATTTTAGAGTTAAAGGCTAGCTGGATCGCCGTCTCCTATAAATATTTGAAAGTGAGCTAAGCTATTTTCTCTCTTTTTGCACGGTCACAACGAACAGCGTATGCTGTTTCCACATGTCTTATTTGAAATAATTTCCAGGCACACATTCAATTCTGATTAAGGCCAACTTGATAGAGGTATCGCTTTTTACACGAGTTAAAAAAAAAAAAAAAAAAAAAAAAAAAAAAAAAAAAAAATTATACCCATTAACTGTGAAATGGATATTTCCATAAATATTTTCCACGTCGATTGTCTCATCCGATTACAATAAAATTTTGGTAAGTTTTGCACATTCTCGCGAAGGTTTCTGAGTTGGTCAAACCTTTTACAATAAGTAGAATGCGAGTAATCTGATATAAATGGATGTTATGTATGAAGATCATAAACTCCAACAGCGGTTAATAGATCACCATTAAAATTGGCACATCTATATGTTTTTTAATGCAGAAAGTTTTATGCATTTTACTAATTAACGTATTACATTCACGGATTTCTCAACTCATTTTTCTTTTACGAAATACAATCAAATTTCTTTCTCTACTCCCTTTTCTACATGTTTTAAATAGAGGTGCTACGTATTACATTCACACGTCTTTCTCTACTCGCTTTTCTTGTTGTAGTATTTACGGTTGTTCAACAATGATTTTGTATAGTGTCTTCCCTGTGTTTTATTTATTGATTTATTTTGTTTATTTTTTGTTCTTTGTAGTATCCTAAGGTTTTTAATTAAATCTTTGTTAAGCGTATGGAGCAATATTTTTACATGTCTCCAAAGAAACGCAAGGTGCAACCAAAGTCTAAAAGCTGTTGGGATAAATCGTCAAACCACAGGCAACGCCAGGCATTTCAGCTAGCTTGGAATAAATGTAAATAAAATAATACCAGAAATGTGCAAACATGTGCAGCTAAAGCATGCCTTAATCTGAGTCAAAACCTGGTGTAATACAGATATATTAATTCATTTATGGGTTAAATGGTATTTTTAACAATATACGTTTAAATGACAGTTGTAACTCTGGAGATAAGCATTCGATAAAATATAAATAATACCTAGTGATTTAATTACATCTTGCACGAGATAGTGAAAAGTAGGACGGAAGTGTAAACAGTAGCACGAAAATGGAGCATAGATGCTAAGTTAATTAATAATGTCAATACATACAAACCATCGGTATCATCTAGTAACTTACAGCTCATGACCAATTGTAGCAGCTTTTAGTATAGTGTAGTAATTTTTGAGGCACCAGATTCACAGCAACAAATCAGTTTGTGTGGGAATTTCATCACACTTGCTGTGATGCCTTTGAATACATGCTTAGGGCTATATACAGTTTAAACTGAACAGATGCATTATTTGGGTATTTTTTGTTAAATAAAAAGATTTCGCAGAATTTATTATTGAAATTTACACACGCAATCATGATATTCGTGGTCTAATAAATCTGGCAACTCGCCTCTTGTCACACAACCCTGATCGTTGTCACGTAGGTCCGTTGTAGGTGAGTCAGATAGTCAAATGATGCATAAAATAAATTACTTTCTTGTTTAATGACGCTGTCAATTGCCAGGATCACATTAGCGTCGCTGGTGTTCCGGATTTTGTCCCGTAGGAGTTCTTTTACATGACAGTGAATCTACTGAAATGGAGCTGTCGTTTTTAACATCATCGGTCTGGGCCGGATTTGAACCCGCGACCTTGGGATCAGTAGGCCAGCGTTTAACCAACTGAGCCACCCAGACCAACTCAAATGATGCGTAAAACCATTTTGAGCTGATGGTAAACCAGAAAGAACACGAAAATACTGCAGGAAAGTATTGTTTCATTCTTGCGAGCAATACGGGGATGCATGACTCATTGACAACTTGCGGAGGGGGACCTAGCACCTCGACTGAAAGGCAATCTTTTGTACTTATGCCCCTGACGTCGCAGCCCCCGGAAGGATAGATGATGTGAATGGATCCTAAGGGTGGCTGAAATATTGCCAGGACAGAGCAGGTGGCAGGGTCGCAGTTTTCCCAGTTACAGCATACAGAGAAGAAGGTAGGTCTATAATTTGAGGGTGAAACCTACATCCATACCACAGGCATTTATGTGATCGGGTTTGTTCATATGTGTGTGAATATAAACAACAATATAGCAAATTGAGCATGTTGTCATCCAGAGGTGGTGTGTTTGTACATCTTCCAGCGGTTAGCTGTTAGCGGCAAAGGCACACAACTACCATCCCTACTATATGTACATTCATAATCCTCGAAGCAGAACAGCCAAAGTAAAACTATGTGGATAGAGTAATGAAGGAAACTCTGATGTACCGCATTCACGTGACTTTGTTTACTCGCCTTTCTACAAACTACTCTTATAAAAGCTTATTCTTCCATCCACCTCTGTAACGTAGATTAACTTTCATACATATTTTACTGTAGGAGTAGTTGGAAAACAGTAGATAATCTAAAGTGATAGTGCAATCTTTTCAAATCCGGTCGTTAAGTCATAGTTGTGAAATTGCGTTCTCCTAGCATAAAAAAGAACAAGAAGGAAGAAGAGCAAAAGGAATTGTGATTTGCAGTTCAGAAAAGTATGAAGTGCCTGAAAATTAAATTAATAAGAAAGAATATCTCTGGAAAGGCTAACTCCACAAAAAATTTACATAAACTATGTCCTTTAACGAGATCTACATCGTTTATTTGGTAGGGTACTGTCCCTCTCTTACGATTTGCCACTTATACGAAAGTACGAGTAATTAAGAATAGAGAAGCTGTTTCGGGAAAAATTCAACATATGCATTGCAGTATTTTAATCAAAACTGTCAGCTGGGTTTTTGCAACTAAGAAATCACAAAACATTTTCCATGTAAAGAGTAATTTGATGTGAGAGCATTTCCTTGGAAATCTTCTTTGTTACCCCCTTGGAGGATGCTAAACTTAAATCCCACGTTTCATATTTAACCCAACTTTTGTTTCTGAGTTATTCTGTTGTCTCTCTCCCTCTCTTTCTCTCTCTTTCTCACACACACAAACGTGTTTCCCTAAAGTGCTTTTCACTCAAGGGACCTCAAAACATGTACTTCAGGTAAAATTTTGACATGGGAGGGATTGTTGGGTGGTACACAATAATACATCCTCTACTTATTGCACTTACTGTATCCACATAGAAGGGACAGTAAAGAAGGTAGAATGATTAGGATTTTTGTTTTAGAAATATTAATTGTTATAAACAAATACTCTTGAGCCTGCCTCTGTAGTGTGGGAATAGCATCTGTGCCTCTCATTCAAGAGGTTGCAAGTTGAGGGTGAGTTATCTGGATAAGGTGTTTTTCCGAGATTTTCACTTAATCTAAGAAGACAAATGCCGGGTAACTCTGTGCTCTATGGACCCTGAGGTAATTTCAGCATGATTTTACCCATTTCATTCATTCACCACCGATATGAACTTGTTAAACAACAACTCCCTCCCAAAGGATAATTTTTGTCTTTATCTGTGGTTGGGTATCTTAGTGAAAGAGCGTTTGAAGGGAAAGGTTGTACAGCGGAGTAACGTTGTCTTCTCGTGTGCCGAAGAGGCGAAATAACAGAGGGGCATGGAGAAGCGGATAGAGCTAGAGAAACGGGGAAGAGCTCCTGATAAAATTTTAGAACTGAATTTGGATAACTGTAGGAGCACAAGTATTGTTGGCCTGAGTGATGAATTTGTTAATTTAGACACACTAAGTCTTATTAATGTTGGTCTCACAAGTCTTAAAGGCTTTCCCAAGCTTCCAAATTTAAAGAAGCTGGAATTGAGTGATAACCGCATCTCAGGAGGACTAAATCTGCTTCACACAAGTCCCAAGTTGACATACCTCAATTTAAGTGGAAACAAAATAAAGGACCTGGACACATTGGAACCTCTGAAAGAGTTTAAATATTTGAAAAATCTGGACCTCTTCAACAACGAAGCAACATCAATAGACAACTACAGAGAAAAGGTGTTCAACCTCATTCCAAGCTTAAAATATTTGGATGGGTTTGATGTGGAAGACAAAGAAGCAGAAGATAGTGAAGTAGAGGATGATGAAGTAAATGGAAATGAAAGTGAAGATGACGATGAGGAAGGATTGGAGGATGAAGAGGAGGAAGAAGATGAGGACTTAGATGAAGAAGAAGTTGGTCTGGATTTAGTATTCAAAGAAAACCTTGATGAGGAAAGCGAAGGAGATGATTATGAAGGAGAGGGAGTTGATGATGAGGAAGATGAAGATGACTTGGGAGATGAGGAAGAAGATGGAGAGGATGAAGACGGTGAAGATGCGGAAGCAGCACCGCGAGGGAAGAAGAGAAAACATGAGGATGGGGAGGGGGAAGGGAACTAAAAGGGAAAATTAGCAGGGTGTATAATACAGCACAGTGACGCTCAAAGCGCAAATTGCCCATTGACCCAGAAATGTTGACTTGTTTTGTTGTATACTGGGCAACTTAAAATGAGTGGTCGGGTTCACATCGTGTGTTGGTATGTGCGAGTGTGAATGGTTAGGTTTTGTTGGTTAAATGAGACTGGTTTGTGAGGGAAGGGGTTTTTGGCCATCACATCCTAGCGGCTGTTTGATATTCCAGCTCACTCAACGGATTGAACTAAAGGTGGCCAGCTGCAGAGTTGTGGAAACATCTTTTTTGTACAGGAAAATCTCAAACATAATTAACTATATATATATTCTTTGCACTTGTATTCAAGCACATTTAAATCTATTAACATTAGCAACTTAATTGTTTTAAAACAACTTGTAGATTTTAAGAAACAGAATGCTGTGGAAACCGGTATCATCTTGGGTTCTACATGCCTTACAGAGGGATCTTAATTGGTCCATGCTTTGTGCAAGGGTCCTTTTTGGTTTTTAATTAAATATCTCGACATATTTAAGGCCAGAGCAGAAGACTTGCCAGAGTTAATAAAATTCCTGCAGTTGATCTTGGTAAATCAGTGTGCGTTTAGTGACTAAATGGCCAGGAAGAGTACAAATTGTCTAGAATCTTTTGTATAAATAAACAAAAAATGTCTTGGATTAACTGTGGGAATTGACATTTTAAATTACTCGGGAATCAAATGGAAATTCTAATTTCAAAAAGATCATATATTTTTTGTGCCAATATTTTGGTTTGTCTTGTCAGAGGCCAAGATGGTTCTTTGTAGTGCGTTACCGCATTCTATTTTCTGTATTGAAAATAAGAATCATTTACTGCAAAGATCAACAGAGACATAGGTTGAAAATTTGTAATACTTGTTCATGTACTATGTTAGTAGAGATGTTGACAGTACTATAGCAAAACCATGCCTTAGTTGTACTGCTAATTTATCAAACTTTTGGCAAAAAAAAAAAAAAAAAAAAAAAAAAAAAAAAAAAAAAAAAAAGAGAGAGAGAGAGAGAGAGAAAAAACTGTATACAGCAGACTGTTCGAGCTTGAGTGTGCGCTAGCGAGAAGCGGAGTACTCTCGCCTCGCAGGAATCTGCCTGCATTTCGGCATTAGGGTAAGCTCTCGTCCCAACTGAATTAAATAATAACCCTCTGCGTTCCATTTCCTCTACGAATTCAGTATCTTCTGACGTACAACACACTGAGGAGTCCGTCCTTTTCGGTAAACAGAAACTGTTCTTCCCACAAAGTAGTCAACTCTCCAGCTTGACATAGTGACGTTAATTTGCGAAACATTTATTTACAAGTGGAACGGAAAGGTCGTTTTCCTTCTCCTAGGTGAACAGGTCGCTAAGTTCTGTCCGCAACTACATTGCCAAAAGAATTTCCGAGCCATGTGTGGCGAAGGATATTCTCGGTGTACCTAAGATTGTGAACTTTAGCCAGCACAGTTTATGTTCTCAGATATGGAACGGAGCGTAGTGATGATAATATTGTTAGTATAATAAACAAAGTACTAGAATGATTTTCAAAAAGTCGGATTTATTTAAAATGGGGTAGTAATAATTATTTTACCCCGTACTACAGGATGGATCCACATAAGTTCATTTGTACTCTGAACCATTTCTCCACCAATCTTTCCCATACTCTGTTTCTTATTCCTCTTGCCAGTTTTCCCCACTTATATTCTCAGATGACATTTTATTTTCCTCTTACTTGCCCTTTAATGCTTTTCCAGCATTAGTTCCTTGTTTGTATCCATCTTCTGTGACGAGGGTTGGGCTGTGTGTATTTTAGACCTAATTTACATGAAAAGTATGTAACGTAGAAAATGTTTTCTTCACGACGAAAAAGACTAACATTTATTGATTTTGACAATCTAAATATCAATTATGTAATGCCTTTTAAGTTTATTAATACTCTGACATACAAACTAAGCCAAGTTTCTTAGCAGTTTAACGATTAGTCATTTAGCAGCACCTACAATTCGGAACATCATTACATTAAATGACATTGATAATGTAGAAATCATAATATTTAGATCGATTTATTAATCTGTAAAAAAACCGCTTATCACTAATTGGTTTCAGATAAAATCACTTACTTTATTATTTCTATAAAATTACTATAGTTTTATGGATTGTGTCTAAAAACAAGGAATACTTGTAGTATTGCTGTCAAACATCAGCAGACTTCAGCAAGCTCGTGGTCAAATTCATTTTGTACGTGTGTAAGGATATATTGACGGAAGTGAACATGTCTTTCATATTTTCATTGTGGTTAAGCGGCAAAAATCTCAAAAATATACCAAAGAGGATCAAACTCCTGCTCATTCATCGCAAAAGGCTCTTGACTATGGTGAAATTCATTAGGTATTCAAATTTTAAATAACAAACCTAGCATGAAAATGAAAGTCTATCGTCATTTGTTATTTAACAATAATCAATATGTTTTATTTAGACCCATTTATAACTCGTTTGGCAAGCAATTTAGATAAATATTCTACTTACTGTGTGACAGAAAATGTATACGAAGGTTCATAGTAAATGTTTGTTATTTTTACATGAAAGGGCAAAAACAAGAACAAGAACAACAACAACAACAACAACAACAATAATAATAATAATAATAATAATAATAATAATAATAATAATAATAATAATAATAATAATAATAATAATAATAATAATAATAATAATAATAATAATAATAATAATAATAATAAAAATAATAATAATAATAATAATAATAATAATAATAATAATAATAATAATAATAATAATAATAATAATAATAATAATAATAATACCCTAGTGTAGGCCAAGACCTATCGAAATTTACATACATTGCACATTCTTCTAAACTGGCTGATATCTAAAGTACTTGTTTCCGGACATATTGTTATAGGAACATTTATTCTCGTTTTGATCAATCCCTACTCCTGTCCCAATATCGGACTTTTTTTTAACAAATGTATATATCTGTGTGTGTGCGTGCGCGCGCGCGCGCGTGTGTGTGTGTAATTGTGCTTCCCTAATTGTTAGCATGTGGTTTACCTTTGACCATCAGAAACCTCTCCGGTAACACATGTCACATGCATTGTTCGTTCTTGGAGGTCGCTGAAGTTTCACATTGTACCAATAAGCGTGTCACTTCAGCCAATGAAATAAAAGGAATCGCAAATGACAGACAGTTGTTCATTCCACGTGAAGTGAAGCACAGCGTTGCAACATCTTCCCCTTTTTGTCTCATTCTGTTTGTTTTCTTGTGACATTGATCTTCTAAGAAGCAAATATTCAGGCGTGGAGTGCAAATGTTTACTTGGAGAAAATGTGACGGGATGGGACGAGTCGGGACGGGACGGGACGGAACGGGACGGACGAACGGATGGATATGTATATATGTATGTAACGGCTAATCTCCGAAACCCCTTAACCGATCACCTCGAAATTTACACATATCTGTATTTTTTCATGGAGAAGGTTTGTGAGTTATCCATTTTACTATGTAGTGTATTATATTCACATGGTTTTCTCTACTGGGTTTCTTTTACGTATCACATTCACACATCCTCTACCCTTCAGTACACAATTAATGCAATTTTCTGTATGTTTGAAATATAAATGCAACGTATACATTCATGTGGTTTTGTCTACCTACTTTTTTTTTTACATAACACGTTCACATGCCCTTCTTCTACAAACAATCCATGCAATTTGCTATGTTTGAAATAGAAATGCAACGTATTACATTTACACTGCTTTCTGTACTCACTGTTCTTCTCATGAAACACAATCACACTTCCTTCTCTACTCCCTGTTCTACAAACAATTCATACAATTTTCTATATGATTGATATAGAAGTGCAACGCATTACATTCATGCGGCTTTCTCTACTCGCCTTTCTTCCTTTAGTACTTATGATTGCAATACAGTGCGTTTGCATAGTGCTTTACCCAAGTTTTTATTTATTTATTTATTATTTCCCTGTGGTATCCTAAGCGTTTAACTCTTTCTTTAAGCGTATAAAGGAATATTTTTTTAAGTAGGGATAAATCGATAAACCACGGGCAACGCCGAGTATTTCAATGAGTATGCAGTATTTAGACGAATAAGAGTTTTAACAATAATTTTACAAGAGTGAGTGGAGAAAGTCATGTGTGCACACATACGATGTGTTTTTATTGAACAATGAGATTATAAAAATGAAATGCTGTTGAGCTTCCGTTTCACGGTGAGTCAGAGTAACGCCTCTTACAATTAACACCCTTGCCACATGCTAGACTTCACTCAATTTAGTAGCGGAATACATCACGATATACATCTACCAATTTAAATAGAAATCCGACCCGTGCCCTACTGCTGTTATCTGGGAGGGATGCGTAAGCGTCAGACGGTGGCCTTTTTACCAAGAGGTCGCCCCTTTGGATATCTTAACGGCCAAAACACCTGTTCTGTTCCTTCAGATGAGTTCGCTCCTGTGTAAATACATTTTTATGCTGTCGAACCATCACAACATGAAGGTCTGGAACCTTAACTACATCTTTAGAAAATATTATGCTAGTTAAAGTTTTCCCAATGAACAACACAAAAATGAGAAAATGAGTACACAGCTGACCAGAAAAAAATGCTTCTGCCTTTTTATTGGTACAGTCCTTATTAAAGAACAACTTGAAAGTGTCACTGATCCAATTTTATTATATGTTCCTGTGAGCCCTGGACTCCAATAACATTAAGGACTGCACGCCTCTTAGCCTTTGGCGGATTTCTAGACCAAGATTCCATTTTTACCTGCATCATTTTTATCAGTTGGTATATCATCTTCATCAGCACCGTTTTCTGTTTTATCCGCTATTTATTCTTCCACCTCAAACACATTCTCATTTTCTGATGATTCTGATTCGTTATCGCTATTTAGATCTTTACTGTCTCTATCGTTCTGTGTCATGGGAATTACTTCACTAATATGCTCCGGATTACTTAGATCATATCTACCACGAAAGCTTTCTGACATTTTTATCTCACTGGCACAAACAGCACTCATAATCTCTCAGATCAATGCCCAATAATAAACTAAACGTAGTCAGACAACACAATAATGACTGCATACTTCCAACAATGAAATACTGTAATGTTCATTAGCAGTATCATTGTTACCAATAGAATGAAGAGAAATCACATCCTGAAAAAGAAACTTGTACAACGACGTCTCCACTGAACCCGCTTGGTTGTCTGAAGATTAACATAATTAAGCCTAATTGAAGGGCAAAATAGCTTTAGAAAAGAAATATGGCTAGTATCTTCACAAATCCAAAAGAAATCTGATGTACTGCGCTAAGATGACATTGTTCTCTACTCTTGTACAAACTTTTCATACAGACGCTTAATCCTCTATTGCATGTTAATCGAGATAAACATTTGTAGAAATTATTTTATTTGCTATTTTTACTTTCTCTACTACTCATAGTAAGTAGGGGAAGTATTGTGTTATACCAAAACATTCAATGTTGAGATTTCATCGGAAATATATGTTTTGAGGCCCCTGAATTAAAAAACAGCATTTTTACTTTCTCTACTACGTATAGTAAAGTAGAGGAAGTATTGTATTCCATCCAAAAATTTGATGTCGAGATTTCATAAGCCCCCTGAATCCATAAAAAGCATTTTTAGATAAAGTTCCGTGTGCGCGCGTGTGTTTAAACTACCCTTTATATGGACATTTTTTCGAAAATTTTGATTTTTTTGTGAAAATGGATGTGACGATTTTGATTAAAATGACACATTTGAGATTTTTTATGGCAAATAAATGTATATCTTCAATTTTCTGGCTGTAGCCCATGTAGTACTATTTACTTTGGATGACTTTTGTATAACTCGTAAACCGTAAGAGATAGACCAAATGTAAGTGTACAAAAATGTACATCTTGCTAAAACATACAGTTAATGTCTGAATATTTTTTTTCCTTAAGTTTAATATTCTTTAAGGATGCGACACGAAGTTTTGGAGAAAAAGAAAATTCCCCCACCCTAAACTATCCTTTACGTGGAACATGTTTCGAAAGTTTTGATTTTCTCAAAAATGGCTCTAACGATTTGGTTAAAATTGTTCAACTTTAGATATTCATGTCACAAACAAAATATAGAAATCTGAAAGTGCTATAAATTATATTTCAGGTCCATTCAATTTTATGGAACTTCATAAAACTGGGGAACGAAATTACTGCACGAAAATCTAAAGTTTGTTCGGTTATGGGACACTGTTACAAAGTAAGCCGGTTTTATTTCTGGAATACAAGATTATTTGTATTCTATAGTTAGTAAGAACACAAATAATATATTATTCACTTTCGTCTTCTACGTCTGAATGAACAAAATTTGCTATTAGCCTTCTGAAAAGCTATATGTATAAGGACATACTTCTGAATTTTGTTTCAATGTTAACAGTTAGAACAAACACCATAAATAAAATCTAAACCATCAATTTGCAAACATCAGTTTCTCTTCCCAATGTCACCTTTATATCTTTTTGACAAATTTCTCTTGCAAAAGCTTGTTTCTCTATCCACTTCATGTTAATTAAATAAACGCTTGTGGAAGTGGTTTCATTACCAATTTCGTTCTAGGTACTAGGGAGATACGATCGCCTCCGTAGCGCAGTGGTAGCACGCCTGTCTCTTACGTGAAGGACCCGGGTTTCTACCCCCGGCACTGGCGTGGGTATTTTTTCCCCCGCTGGGAGGTCTGGTATGGGTTGCACTCAGCCTCGTTAGGTACCTCAAGGGCCAATTGAGGAGCTATTTGATTGGAAAATAAGGGCCCCTGGTCGAGAAGACCACGTCCCACATCCTATACTGCACCCCACTCTTTAGGTGGGGGACGTAAGTGGTAAGGCTTGGCCCGGATGGACTGTTATTGCGTTACTCGGGAGATATAAGAAGCAGAAGCGATAAACGTATCTGGTGGTGCACTTCAAAAATCTGTAGGAAAAGTGCTGGAACATTCCAAGCAATAACCCACGAAAAGAAAGTTCAGTGTGTTTCAATGAACTTTTGTTTGCCTCTTACAATTTTCCAGCTATACAAAATTATGTAAATGTTGATCAGAATAAAGAAGATTCCATAGCGTTTCCGGGAAACCTTGTTATGCATTTTATAAATTATTATATCAAATGTATGATTAAATAAAAATCGTTAAAGGTATTATTTTAGATAATAAAAAGTTAGTTTGTCATGGAGTCTTCCGTTCATATACCTGGAAGATGATGAACTTAGTGTTTAAGTTCAGTGCTCCCAGTATTCACCCGAAATTGCCCTTTAGATGGATTTTGTCTTTTTTTTTTAAATTGTTATTTGAAAAAGTAGATCTAATGGGTTTGTAAGGAATGTCATATATTTAAGAGAGTTGAATGACTAATAAAATGTGTCTTGAATTTTATGCGAACAAACTATCATTCTGAATTATTTCTGTAACATTTTATAATAGTTAAATTATAAAACAAAGTTGAAAAACTTAGTAGACGAGAAATGCGGATATCATTAAAAATGTTTACTGTATGTCAAAGTAATTCCCTCTCTTAGCAACAACCATTTCCGAGATTTTTGCTATTGTTTTTAATTTTATTGCGATATCATGAATTCTATGGGACATGAAAGCCAGTACATAGCGACCCACTTCAGTCTTATTCTGCCTACAACATAATGAAACTATTCTGAAAAATCTTAATCGATTAACATGAAGTCGATCAAACAAGGCGACTCCGCGGTAACGTGTGAGGTTTGCATTCGGTAGATTCAGGATTCGATTCTCGTAGAATGTTGGATTTATTGTATTGTAATACTGCGAGTTTTTCTGTGCCTACATTTCCCGTGATTTCATTTCCTTGTGTTTCAGGGTTGAAAGATCAGGCCGTGGAGGGCGGACAAGACATTTGGGGGTGGAGTTTACTTTGAAGAACCGTCTGCCTTGGTGTTCGATGTGTGAAGGGCCTCCAGTGAGATCGCTCCGTAGGAAGAATTAGGCCTATGTGGGATGTCCCGTCAATTAGGATGCAATATCAAAGTACGTTAGAGACCCTGCTTCTGTTCGAGACTTTCACCTGTATTTGGTCACCCTTTATGCCCTTTGTTTCAACCTCTTCCTCTGGAGGTTTCCAGAAGCTCAATAGGCTTAAGTTCGGGAATGTTCTTCCGCTTTCTAATTACATGAGGGGATATGAAAACAAGCTTTTGTAGGAATGGGAATGTGACAATAGGTATAGAAGGTAAATTGAATGTAAAATTAGATTTTATTTGTTTTTATCAATATACACTCCGTCAAATGATCTTAAAACCACTTGTTTTAAAACTGCAGCTTAGATCCTGTTAGTTTTGCTTTGTTTATTCGCCTCATCACCGTCCGTTACTTTGCGCTTGCGCTTAACAGATGGAAGGCTATTACAGCTTCAGATCCTAAGAACTGAAGCTGTAAAATCATCTCATTTGTCCTCGCTTTCTCTGGCACACGAATTTTTGGAGCCGCAAAGGGGATATTATGTTACAGAAATCTCTTATGCATTCAGTAACACTACAAAAACTAATAATTGATACATCAAGTTTAAACGCTGACTCATAAATTACTATTTAATCACAAGAGGTGTAAAAGATGCCGCCGGACATTAACATAATGTATTTGCAGGCAAAAATCTACATAATTGCCTTGAAGGAATAAATAAACTATAATTATATGCAAAGTTGTTGTGAGGCTTTTGATGGTCCACTTGCCTTGTTTCCACAAAATGGGAATTTTAACCCCTCTGAGGCTGACGTGAATTTAACCGTTTTCTTTGGTTCATAATACATTCTTAGTACATTAGACTCTAACCAGGGTTTCTCTCGTCAATTTCTTTCGTCTATGTTCATTTGCGTTGTTAAATTTCTCAGAACTACGCATCGTATTTTGTGTCTGGAAAATGGTAAAAGTTCTTCCCTGTGTGGTTTGTATATACAATATGCACTTTATCTTTAGTATCGTCGTGTTCCTGTAGCATATTGCTGTACTAAAAACAGGCAGGTCCTCAATAATTTGAGCAGGCAAGTGTCTCCTCATTGTGTAATCGAATCTTGTTAAATTCGGAAGCTTGTGCAGTACAGTTATGAAAAAATCCTAAAGTCAAGCCAAGTACCCGAGTAAAATTACAATAGTTAGTTTCGATGGTCAGAAAGTGATTTCGACTGATGGCAAAATGCAGTGTTGCACGGTGTGACGTTAAGTGTTAAAAAAAAGTGGTAGAAAAAACGGAAGAGTATCATGCAGTATGTTCCATTTCAAGGATTTTCTTAGCTGAAAAGCTTGTCTTCATCATTTAGTAGTAGATTCAAGTGATATTGGTGTGTGTGTGTGTGTGTGTGTGTGTGTGTGTGTGTGTGTGTGTGTGTGTGTGTGTGTGTGTGTGTGTGTGTGTGTGTGTGTGTGTGTGTAACGGAGGGGGGTCACCTCGACCCACCGCGACTCCGACATGGATCTTTTGCGGGTTACCACCCCCCAGGGGGAAGGGATGAGACGAAGTAAGACCGTAGACTTGTCAGAGAGCGGAGCCAGCGAAACCCAGAGGCACACAGAGGTCCCTAACAGTTACAGATATTAACACTCGCGCACAACCGAAGTGTTTCCTCTACTCAGGAAGAGAGTGACGAGGGGACCTTGCGGCCCGGGCAGCAACTTGAAGGGAGGGCTGGACAACAGGTTCCAGAGAGCAAGCAACTTTGCCATTTGTCCGCATTCGTCGGAACGCACTGCGCTACCAACCAAATCTGAAAAATGACAAGGGAAGGAAATGAGAATTGAATGGAAAGGAATCCGTGAAGAAGACCTTAATGCACTCCAGCATTCGCCTAAGTGACATGGGGAAACCACGGAAAAATGCATGTCAGAATGCGCGGCCTTCCGAATGAGGGGCACAGACATTACTGCTTGAGCAATCCCGCTCAGTAAGCGATATTAATATTTAGATATGTTCCTCTTGAGTCAGCTGAAGTAGAAGCATTTTTTAAGTGAAAAACCTTGTTGGCTGACCACATAAAGGAGTTCGTATTTGATAATTTGCACTAGGCATTCATTGTACCATATTTTGCAACATGGAATTGTACTCAGAAGTAAAGAGGCATCTAAAAATCATAGCGCACATTAACCATAATAGTGATAATTTTGATAAATTAAAAAGTGAGCTACAAAATCAAATACCATAGCTTAGCGTGCTTCTCATGTGCATTGTATTCTGAAAAATAAATTGTCCATTGTCGTAAACACAATTACTAACTGAAATTTTACCTCAAACATAACAGTGTCAAGTCATATTTTCCTCTATCCACTGCGTATAGTATCTGCATTCCACCCAAAAATACGATATCGAGATTTCACCGAAAATACATGTTTTGATAACCCTGCATCTAAAAAAGTAATTTTTAGAAAAAGGCCCGTGTGTGTGTGTGTGTGTGTGTGTGTGTGTGTGTGTGTGTGTGTGTGTGTGTGTGTGTGTGTGTGTCTGTGTGTGTGTGAACCGCACAACTCAAAAACGAAAAGTTGGTTAAATGCCAAACTTGGTTTCTAAGTTCAGCATCTTCCAAGAATGCGATACGAACATTCAAGAAAATCCTCCAAGGCTGTACTTAACACATTTTCCGAAGATTTTGAATTTATTAAAAATGGCTCTAAAATTTCGATTAAAATACCATATGTTTAAGATATTTTTATACCAAACGAAATATGTCTTAACTTTCCTGCGAATGTCCTCAAAAATCTCCATTATGGTTGAATTTTGTACAACTCGTAAGCCCTAACAGATAGACAAAAGCTTGCTGTGCTAAAATGTAGACCTCGTCAAAACACACAATTCTTGTCTTTATATATGCCTAAAAACTAAGCCCCGACACAACTAAGCCAAGCCTTACCGCCCAGCCGCTGCGTCCCCCTCCTCGGCCCACTACAGGTGACACTGGTGGGGTGCAGTACTGGAGGGTGGTACGTAGCCTCCCGATCCCTCCCGGCCAGTTATGCCGTCTTCACGGCCTGGGGCCGCTACTTTTCCATCAAGTAGCTCCTCAATTGGTCCTCCCGGGACTAACGAGGCTGAGTGCACCCCGTGCCAGCCCTCCCAGGGGGGATAAAATCCCCATGCTGGCAGCGGGGATCGAACCCGTGTCCTCCATGCCAGAGGCAAGCGCGTTACCAACTGCACTATGGAGGCGGTCCCTTTATATGTACCAGGTGGACCATTTCATCCGAAATCGGGCTGAGTAGATAACCCTATTATAATAATAATAATAATAATAATAATAATAATAATAATAATAATAATAATAATAATAATAATAATAATAATAATAATAATAATAATAATAATAATAATAATAATAATAATAATAATAATAATAATAATAATAATAATAATAATAATAATAATAATAATAAAAATAATAATAATAATAATAATAATAATAATAATAATAATAACAACAACAACAATAATAATAATGATAATAATAATAATAATAATAATAATAATAATAATAATAATAATAATAATAATAATAATAATAATAATAATAATAATAATAATAATAATAATAATAATAATAATAATAATAATAATAATAATAATAATAATAATAATAATAATAATAATAATAATAATAATAATAATAATAATAATAATAATAATAATAATAATAATAATAATAATAATAACAATAATAACAGTAGTAACAAACGAACAAATGTCAATGAAACATTGCGTGCCCTCATGTTTGTACGGATTTTGTTACTATAATTTACAATCAGTAATCCGTAATGTTAGACAATAGCAGCATATACAGCAGCGAGTTTATTCCCTGGAAAATAAAGTGGAAAATATTCTAAGACTTTTCTTGTCCATTATCACAGACTACACACTATAGTTCAATCTTATCTTCTCTGATAAGTAGAACAAAGTTCACTACTGCCACTGGCACTCGCTTCATAGGAATTACGCCGGTGTGTTCTGCAACTGTTTTAACACACGTAGGGTTGTCTACCTACGGCAAAGATGGCTTGCGTGCACCACCTGTTATATATAACTAAACCTAGCCTAACCACTCAGGAATCAGAAACTCAAGCTTATATAGCGAGTGACAAGCTCGCTTTGCTCGCGTACTTTGGTATGATCTTTGTGAGATGTTGGCGGTGTTTGTTAGTCTTATGCTTGCAGAATTTATTTGTGCATTTGCAAAACCCAAAGGTGACATCTGCAGGGAAACTCGAAAATGATGTTTGGCTAAATTGGAACCTTCTTCTTTTTTATCTGATTACCCTCCCCTTATGTAGGACTTACACCCCGTAAGACTTACAAGCCAGTGCCTAGGGTCAGACGCCTGTTGGGGAACACAGGAACCTATGGACCGGACAGCGTGAAGACCTGGAAGCAGTTGGTCAGCCAAGAACCAGGTATGATAGTGGGGAAGATGGTGCTATGAAATGCAGGCGAAATCGATAACTGGAGAGGTGATTATAGAGCATTCGGTAGAATGAGTGGCGGAGAAACCAGAAAACCCGCCTAGACTCCGCTTCGTCCACCACGAATGCCACATGCGAGTTCCTGTCATCGCACACAGACCGCCTAGGTAGTAGGCCAACGGTCTAACCGCTCGGCCACGGTGCCGCTGAAAATTACATTGATGGTTGAAATTCTTAACTATGACACATATTGTGGTACGTAGAAGTAATGATCATTTCCCGGTGAAGTGTTATAGAATTCAGTGTACAAAAAAATGCAGTTGCTGCACTATTTAAAAACTATGTTATATATATATATATATATATATATATATATATATATATATATATATATATATATATATATATATATATATATAATTGGCTATAATGATAAACTACGTATGAAATTAAAAAGGAAGCTCAAATGTACCTACAAGCTATCTTATTTGGAAATTTTAGACATTTAGTTTCCCCTTAATACACATCACAGTAAAATGCTGATGTGTTGCACTCATATGGGCTTATCTATACTTGTACCAACTATTCCTACAACCAAGTTGTCGAGGGGCCCTTAAACCCGATATTCCTACAAACTCTCATTCCTCTATCTTGTTCATGTTAGTCAAAATAAACATTTGCAGAAATTATTTCATTGCTAATTTTCTTGCAAAGGGAATATGGGAATACAGTAGGCTTTGAGTGATAGTCAAATCTTGTAAAGTTGTTCGTTATATGAAGGCTTTGCAATTTCGCTTTGCACGGCCAAGAGATAAAAAAGTGAATATCGACCTTCGATTTGAGCAAATTATAGGTATTGCTAAACTCGCAAAAATAATAAGAAAATCTCCGAAATGGTACAATAATGCATATGGACGTAAATTGTATGTCTTAACAAGATTTACATTGTTTTGTATGGCAAGGTCTGGTCAATCTCTTAAGGTTTACCAGTTATACAAAAGCCATCAAGAGCAAAAATGACTATATAGGCTATAGCCAGAAAATTCAAAATATACATTTCATCTGCCATAAAAGTACCCCAAACATATGCCATTTTAAACATAATCGTTAAGCGCCATTTTTGAGGAAATCAAAATTTTCAAAAAAAGGTTCCATGTAAAGGGTAGTTTAGGGTGGAGGAATTTTCTCCAAGATCTTCGTGTCACATGCTTGAAATATATGAAACTTGAATACCAACTTTGGTTTTTAACCGGCTTTTCGTTTTTGAGTTATGCTGTACACTGGCAGCCACACACACACACACACACACATACATACATACATACATACATACATACATACATACATACATACATACATACATACATACATACATACATACATACATACATACATACATACATACATACATACATACATACATACATACATACATACATACATACATACATACATACATACATACATACATACATACATACATACATACATACATACATACATACATACATACATACATACATACATACATACATACATACATACATACATACATACATACATACATACATACATACATACATACATACATACATACATACATACATACATACATACATACATACATACATACATACATACATACATACATACATACATACATACATACATACATACATACATACATACATACATACATACATACATACATACATACATACATACATACATACATACATACATACATACATACATACATACATACATACATACATACATACATACATACATACATACATACATACATACATACATACATACATACATACATACATACATACATACATACATACATACATACATACATACATACATACATACATACATACATACATACATACATACATACATACATACATACATACATACATACATACATACATACATACATACATACATACATACATACATACATACATACATACATACATACATACATACATACATACATACATACATACATACATACATACATACATACATACATACATACATACATACATACATACATACATACATACATACATACATACATACATACATACATACATACATACATACATACATACATACATACATACATACATACATACATACATACATACATACATACATACATACATACATACATACATACATACATACATACATACATACATACATACATACATACATACATACATACATACATACATACATACATACATACATACATACATACATACATACATACATACATACATACATACATACATACATACATACATACATACATACATACATACATACATACATACATACATACATACATACATACATACATACATACATACATACATACATACATACATACATACATACATACATACATACATACATACATACATACATACATACATACATACATACATACATACATACATACATACATACATACATACATACATACATACATACAGACAGACAGACAGACAGACAGACAGACAGACAGACAGACAGACAGACAGACAGACAGACAGACAGACAGACAGACAGACAGACAGACAGACAGACAGACAGACAGACAGACAGACAGACAGACAGACAGACAGACAGACAGACAGACAGACAGACAGACAGACAGACAGACAGACAGACAGACAGACAGACAGACAGACAGACAGACAGACAGACAGACAGACAGACATACATACATACATACATACATACATACATACATACATACATACATACATACATACATACATACATACATACATACATACATACATACATACATACATACATACATACATACATACATACATACATACATACATACATACATACATACATACATACATACATACATACATACATACATACATACATACATACATACATACATACATACATACATACATACATACATACATACATACATACATACATACATACATACATACATACATACATACATACATACATACATACATACATACATACATACATACATACATACATACATACATACATACATACATACATACATACATACATACATACATACATACATACATACATACATACATACATACATACATACATACATACATACATACATACATACATACATACATACATACATACATACATACATACATACATACATACATACATACATACATACATACATACATACATACATACATACATACATACATACATACATACATACATACATACATACATACATACATACATACATACATACATACATACATACATACATACATACATACATACATACATACATACATACATACATACATACATACATACATACATACATACATACATACATACATACATACATACATACATACATACATACATACATACATACATACATACATACATACATACATACATACATACATACATACATACATACATACATACATACATACATACATACATACATACATACATACATACATACATACATACATACATACATACATACATACATACATACATACATACATACATACATACATACATACATACATACATACATACATACATACATACATACATACATACATACATACATACATACATACATACATACATACATACATACATACATACATACATACATACATACATACATACATACATACATACATACATACATACATACATACATACATACATACATACATACATACATACATACATACATACATACATACATACATACATACATACATACATACATACATACATACATACATACATACATACATACATACATACATACATACATACATACATACATACATACATACATACATACATACATACATACATACATACATACATACATACATACATACATACATACATACATACATACATACATACATACATACATACATACATACATACATACATACATACATACATACATACATACATACATACATACATACATACATACATACATACATACATACATACATACATACATACATACATACATACATACATACATACATACATACATACATACATACATACATACATACATACATACATACATACATACATACATACATACATACATACATACATACATACATACATACATACATACATACATACATACATACATACATACATACATACATACATACATACATACATACATACATACATACATACATACATACATACATACATACATACATACATACATACATACATACATACATACATACATACATACATACATACATACATACATACATACATACATACATACATACATACATACATACATACATACATACATACATACATACATACATACATACATACATACATACATACATACATACATACATACATACATACATACATACATACATACATACATACATACATACATACATACATACATACATACATACATACATACATACATACATACATACATACATACATACATACATACATACATACATACATACATTGCCCTCACTGCGCAATGAAACATAAGATTAGCGAATGTAAGGCCAGCAAAGACAGCTATCGATGCATCAATTGCGTTAATTTCAATAGGTACAATGAAAAATCATTGAATGAAAATCACTCATCCTTGGACAAAAGTTGTATATGCTACATGAATATGATAAAAAGAAATACAGAGAAAATTGACTACTGACATGGCAGAAACTCACAGAAAAATAAATATGAGATCCATAAATTACCTGCAACATAAGGATGCGGTGAAAAGTAATCCAAATATGGATAGTTATATTCTGAAATGTTATCAAGTAAACGTCAAACATTCGAGGATAGCCACGAGCAATTTAGTTCAAATTATTAATGAATTCAATATTGATTTAATATTCGTTCAGGAACCATATACGCTAAATAACAAACTTGCTGGAATTCCCAATAAATTAAGAACATATACAAGTGGTAACCTGAGGAAAAGAGCAGCTATAATAATCAACAACAAAAGCATTGATGTCATTAAATTAGCCCAGGTATCTGATGAAGATTGTGTACTTATAAAAGTTAAATATGGAGACAAAAACTTTTTCGCTGCAAGCATGTACTTCGACATAACTAGAGATATTGAAGTAGACCTACAAAAAATTGAAAGATTTTTGAATGTTATTAAAGACCACGGATTAGTTATTTCAGCAGACACGAATGCCAGAAATAAAATGTGGTTCGACACAATTAATAACGAACGAGGACAGAAACTTGTAGACCTTATAACTTCTTGTGATTTACATATTATCAACGAAGACACTGGAGAGGCAACTTTCGAAAGTGCACAAGGTCGAAGCTGCATAGATCTCACCATCGTGAACACTAAATTATTGAAGTTTATCATTGAATGGAAGAATAGTGAAGAAGAAAGCTGCTCAGACCACAAATTAATTACATTCATGATAGGCAAAATAAATCGAAGCAGAGAAATTACACACAAAGGCTCCAGATACATTATTAAAGATGATAACTTTAATACATTTGATAAACTCCTAATAACAAATTTCACAGAATTTCTTAATACAGATTTGAATGACGGTGAGCTTGACACAGAACTTTACAACATAACAAATGAATCGACAGATATAGAACAACTAGTCGAAAAGTGTTTTGCAGGAATAAATTCTGCATGTAAGGGATCATTTCGAACCACTGGGAAAACAAAAGAGATCAATGGGAGAACTGTCCCATGGTGGTCACCTGAGCTCACGATTCTCAGAAAAAAGGTGAACGCACTCAGAAGGCGATACCAGAGAACAAGAAATAATGAAAAATTAAGACAAGTGAAGAGACTTCAGTATCAAGAAGGCAATCGTGAATATCAATCTAAAATTAATGCAGCAAAAATAATATCATGGAAGAAATATTGTAGCATCACTGATGGATCTAACCCATGGAATATAATTTATAAAATTGCAGCCGGCAAATTGAGAGACCAAACACCACTGACTACACTTAAAAAAGAAGACGGAACATACACAATTGATTCATCAAGTACACTTGATTATATGATGGACTACTTCATTCCGAAAGACAGTTTAGAGGATGACAGTGAGCAACACAAACAATATAGAAGACAGCTGGCTGAAGAAATTTATAACCCGGATGATGTCGAATTTACACAGACAGAAGTTATGTGCGCATTGGAAACATTCAATCCTAAAAAGGCACCAGGAGAAGACGGTATTACCAGTAAAATATTCTTAAGGGCATTTAAGCTTTTCCCTCGTTTCTTTACTGCACTGTAAAATGGATGCCTGAAAAATGGTATATTTCCCAAAAAATGGAAGAACGCAAAAATAATTCCAATAGTTAAACCAGGGAAAATTGATAGTGAAGAAGTTTCAAAATACCGCCCCATAAGTCTGCTTAACACTGCTGGCAAAGTTTTGGAGAAATTGATGATAGAGAGAATCCTTCATCACATAAATTCAAGAAACCCCTTCAACTCAAACCAGTTTGGTTTTATGCCTCAAAAAAGCACAGTGGACGCAGGAATGGCGATGAAAGCGTTTGTACAACAGAATCTACAAAAATATAAGTACATCATATTAACTAGTCTGGATGTCAGAGGAGCATTTGACGCAGCATGGTGGCCCAGCATCCTTAATAACTTGAAAAAGCTCAGCTGCCCTAGAAATCTATATAAACTATCGGAGAACTACTTTCATGATAGGAAAGCTAGTTTATGCTTCAATTCATATAAATCAGAGAGAGAAGTTACAAAAGGCGTCCCCCAAGGATCGAGCTGTGGACCAGGTTACTGGAATATATTATATAATTCCCTACTTAACCTGCAATTTACTGAAAGGACCGAAGTCTTAGCCTTTGCTGATGACTTACTAGTAATGACCAAAGGCAGCAGCATAATGGACGCTGAAAACTTCGCAAATCAGGATATCAAGAAAATAGAGTTCTGGGCTAAAGACAACAAAATTAATTTCAATGAAACAAAGTCTCAAGTACTATTAATAACAAGGAAGAGACACCCTCTCAACGGTGATATCCATATCTACTTGAATGATACAAAATTGACACAGAAAAAAGAACTAAAATATTTAGGAATATATATAGACTCAAAATTTAAATTCGACAAACATATAGATTACATTCAAGAAAAAGCATTAGCTCTCTTACACGCCTTATCCAAATCTGCAAAACTGAACTGGGGTCTTGGATGCAAAGCTTTCCATACAATTTACAAGGGAGCCATCGAACCGATAATAACCTATGGAGCTCCGATATGGGAAGAAGCTATAAAAAATAAGAAAAATCTAAAGAAACTCCAAAGAGTTCAAAGATTATGCAATATAAAAATTGCAAAGGCATATAGGACCATCTCTTATGAAGCATCTTGTATTATAGCTGGAACCCAACCAATAGATCTGACTATTATGGGAGAAATAAATAAGTATAAATCATTACATGGTGACAGAGATTACGACGCACCCCTGAAAACAAACTACTGGGTTCACCCTGCGAAACGTATTTGTATAGAGGAAATCAATCCCAAATTACAATATACGTTTCAGATTTATACAGATGGGAGCAAAATAGCAGAGAAAGTGGGAGCTGCAGCTGCGGTATTTCAGAAGGAAGAACTAATACGACAACTTAAGTACAAATTAGGCAATCGCTGTTCTAATAACCAAGCGGAGCAGTTGGCAATCCTGAAAGCTCTTCAAGTAATTTCCACTTTGCAAGAACTTAAAGATGAGGACAAAAACGTTGCCATCTTCACTGATAGCAAAGTAACACTGTGTTTACTGAAGAACAATAAGAAACATAATTCCATTGCACAAATGATATTAAACACTATGTCAACTCTAAACCAAAACAAGTGGACAGTACACTTCAGCTGGGTGAAAGCACATGTAGGAATACCAGGCAATGAGTTAGCTGATAAATTAGCTAAAGAATCTGCGCTGGACCAACGAAGTGCAATCATCTACAACAAAGTACCAAAATCGACCATCATAGCTGAAATTAGGGAAAAATGTTTACAACAATGGCAAGACAGATGGAATAAGACTACAAAAGGTCTTTTAACAAAATCCTTTATTCCCTCAGTTAAAGGAAGACATTGCATAAAGCTACCTACATCATCGGAACTTACAGCAATAATTTCAGGACATGGCAAAACTAAATATTACTTATATAGATTTCACATTATAGAAGATCCCACCTGTACTTGTAACAGAGGCCCTCAAACAGTAAACCACTTAATCTATGAATGTCCAGACATCAAACAAGAAAGGTCGACACTCATAAATGAACTAAGGAAGAACGGAGGAACCTGGCCAGCTACGAACAGTGAACTGTTATCAAAACATTTAAGAGCATTTCACAAGTTTGTTCTCTCACTTAAATTATAGGTTAGCCACAAAACAGACATAAAACGTACCATTCAAAGGAATGGTGCTACTTTATAATCCTAAACGCTTTTAAGATTTTTATAAAGATTGTAATCGTCAAATTATGACATAGACCAGGTTATATGTGAACTAACTAAAATTCTATGTTAAAGATAGACTTTAAGCAGCACTAGAATGTTTTGTAACAAGTCAACTACAAATGTCTCAATGTAAATCCCAATTTGTAACTTGCATGTTATATGATTCAACATTTTATAATATGTCTTGAAAACATGTAATGTTACAGCTGTAATGGGGCATGTTGTTAATTATCAATAAAAAAAAAAATACATACATACATACATACATACATACATACACACATACATACATACATACATACATACATACATACATACATACATACATACATACATACCTACCTACCTACCTACCTACCTACCTACCTACCTACCTACCTACCTACCTACCTACCTACCTACCTACCTACCTACCTACCTACCTACCTACCTACCTACCTACCTACCTACCTACCTACCTACCTACCTACCTACCTACCTACCTACCTACCTACCTACCTACCTACCTACCTACCTACCTACCTACCTACCTACCTACCTACCTACCTACCTACCTACCTACCTACCTACCTACCTACCTACCTACCTACCTACCTACCTACCTACCTACCTACCTACCTACCTACCTACCTACCTACCTACCTACCTACCTACCTACCTACCTACCTACCTACCTACCTACCTACCTACCTACCTACCTACCTACCTACCTACCTACCTACCTACCTACCTACCTACCTACCTACCTACCTACCTACCTACCTACCTACCTACCTACCTACCTACCTACCTACCTACCTACCTACCTACCTACCTACCTACCTACCTACCTACCTACCTACCTACCTACCTACCTACCTACCTACCTACCTACCTACCTACCTACCTACCTACCTACCTACCTACCTACCTACCTACCTACCTACCTACCTACCTACCTACCTACCTACCTACCTACCTACCTACCTACCTACCTACCTACCTACCTACCTACCTACCTACCTACCTACCTACCTACCTACCTACCTACCTACCTACCTACCTACCTACCTACCTACCTACCTACCTACCTACCTACCTACCTACCTACCTACCTACCTACCTACCTACCTACCTACCTACCTACCTACCTACCTACCTACCTACCTACCTACCTACCTACCTACCTACCTACCTACCTACCTACCTACCTACCTACCTACCTACCTACCTACCTACCTACCTACCTACCTACCTACCTACCTACCTACCTACCTACCTACCTACCTACCTACCTACCTACCTACCTACCTACCTACCTACCTACCTACCTACCTACCTACCTACCTACCTACCTACCTACCTACCTACCTACCTACCTACCTACCTACCTACCTACCTACCTACCTACCTACCTACCTACCTACCTACCTACCTACCTACCTACCTACCTACCTACCTACCTACCTACCTACCTACCTACCTACCTACCTACCTACCTACCTACCTACCTACCTACCTACCTACCTACCTACCTACCTACCTACCTACCTACCTACCTACCTACCTACCTACCTACCTACCTACCTACCTACCTACCTACCTACCTACCTACCTACCTACCTACCTACCTACCTACCTACCTACCTACCTACCTACCTACCTACCTACCTACCTACCTACCTACCTACCTACCTACCTACCTACCTACCTACCTACCTACCTACCTACCTACCTACCTACCTACCTACCTACCTACCTACCTACCTACCTACCTACCTACCTACCTACCTACCTACCTACCTACCTACCTACCTACCTACCTACCTACCTACCTACCTACCTACCTACCTACCTACCTACCTACCTACCTACCTACCTACCTACCTACCTACCTACCTACCTACCTACCTACCTACCTACCTACCTACCTACCTACCTACCTACCTACCTACCTACCTACCTACCTACCTACCTACCTACCTACCTACCTACCTACCTACCTACCTACCTACCTACCTACCTACCTACCTACCTACCTACCTACCTACCTACCTACCTACCTACCTACCTACCTACCTACCTACCTACCTACCTACCTACCTACCTACCTACCTACCTACCTACCTACCTACCTACCTACCTACCTACCTACCTACCTACCTACCTACCTACCTACCTACCTACCTACCTACCTACCTACCTACCTACCTACCTACCTACCTACCTACCTACCTACCTACCTACCTACCTACCTACCTACCTACCTACCTACCTACCTACCTACCTACCTACCTACCTACCTACCTACCTACCTACCTACCTACCTACCTACCTACCTACCTACCTACCTACCTACCTACCTACCTACCTACCTACCTACCTACCTACCTACCTACCTACCTACCTACCTACCTACCTACCTACCTACCTACCTACCTACCTACCTACCTACCTACCTACCTACCTACCTACCTACCTACCTACCTACCTACCTACCTACCTACCTACCTACCTACCTACCTACCTACCTACCTACCTACCTACCTACCTACCTACCTACCTACCTACCTACCTACCTACCTACCTACCTACCTACCTACCTACCTACCTACCTACCTACCTACCTACCTACCTACCTACCTACCTACCTACCTACCTACCTACCTACCTACCTACCTACCTACCTACCTACCTACCTACCTACCTACCTACCTACCTACCTACCTACCTACCTACCTACCTACCTACCTACCTACCTACCTACCTACCTACCTACCTACCTACCTACCTACCTACCTACCTACCTACCTACCTACCTACCTACCTACCTACCTACCTACCTACCTACCTACCTACCTACCTACCTACCTACCTACCTACCTACCTACCTACCTACCTACCTACCTACCTACCTACCTACCTACCTACCTACCTACCTACCTACCTACCTACCTACCTACCTACCTACCTACCTACCTACCTACCTACCTACCTACCTACCTACCTACCTACCTACCTACCTACCTACCTACCTACCTACCTACCTACCTACCTACCTACCTACCTACCTACCTACCTACCTACCTACCTACCTACCTACCTACCTACCTACCTACCTACCTACCTACCTACCTACCTACCTACCTACCTACCTACCTACCTACCTACCTACCTACCTACCTACCTACCTACCTACCTACCTACCTACCTACCTACCTACCTACCTACCTACCTACCTACCTACCTACCTACCTACCTACCTACCTACCTACCTACCTACCTACCTACCTACCTACCTACCTACCTACCTACCTACCTACCTACCTACCTACCTACCTACCTACCTACCTACCTACCTACCTACCTACCTACCTACCTACCTACCTACCTACCTACCTACCTACCTACCTACCTACCTACCTACCTACCTACCTACCTACCTACCTACCTACCTACCTACCTACCTACCTACCTACCTACCTACCTACCTACCTACCTACCAACCTACCTACCTACCTACCTACCTACCTACCTACCTACCTACCTACCTACCTACCTACCTACCTACCTACCTACCTACCTACCTACCTACCTACCTACCTACCTACATACATACATACCTACCTACATACATACCTACATACATACATACATACCTACATACATACATACATACCTACATACATACATACATACATACATACATACATACATACATACATACATACATACATACATACATACATACATACATACATACATACATACATACATACATACATACATACATACATACATACATACATACATACATACATACATACATACATACATACATACATACATACATACATACATACATACATACATACATACATACATACATACATACATACATACATACATACATACATACATACATACATACATACATACATACATACATACATACATACATACATACATACATACATACATACATACATACATACATACATACATACATACATACATACATACATACATACATACATACATACATACATACATACATACATACATACATACATACATACATACATACATACATACATACATACATACATACATACATACATACATACATACATACATACATACATACATACATACATACATACATACATACATACATACATACATACATACATACATACATACATACATACATACATACATACATACATACATACATACATACATACATACATACATACATACATACATACATACATACATACATACATACATACATACATACATACATACATACATACATACATACATACATACATACATACATACATACATACATACATACATACATACATACATACATACATACATACATACATACATACATACATACATACATACATACATACATACATACATACATACATACATACATACATACATACATACATACATACATACATACATACATACATACATACATACATACATACATACATACATACATACATACATACATACATACATACATACATACATACATACATACATACATACATACATACATACATACATACATACATACATGAGCAACACAAACAATATAGAAGACAGCTGGCTGAAGAAATTTATAACCCGGATGATGTCGAATTTACACAGACAGAAGCTATGTGCGCATTGGAAACATTCAATCCTAAAAAGGCACCAGGAGAAGACGGCATTACCAGTAAAATATTCTTAAGGGCATTTATGCTTTTCCCTCGTTTCTTTACTGCACTGTATAATGGATGCCTGAAAAATGGTATATTTCCCAAAAAATGGAAGAACGCAATAATAATTCCAATAGTTAAACCAGGGAAAATTGATAGTGAAGAAGTTTCAAAATACCGCCCCATAAGTCTGCTTAACGCTGCTGGCAAAGTTTTGGAGAAATTGATGATAGAGAGAATCCTTCATCACATAAATTCAAGAAACCTCTTCAACTCAAACCAGTTTGGTTTTATGCCTTAAAAAAGCACAGTGGACGCAGGAATGGCGATGAAAGCGTTTGTACAAAAGAATCTACAAAAATATAAGTACATCATATTAACTAGTCTGGATGTCAGAGGAGCATTTGACGCAGCATGGTGGCCCAGCATCCTTAATAACTTGAAAAAGCTCAGCTGCCCTAGAAATCTATATAAACTATCGGAGAACTACTTTCATGATAGGAAAGCTAGTTTATGCTTCAATTCATATAAATCAGAGAGAGAAGTTACAAAAGGCGTCCCCCAAGGATCGAGCTGTGGACCAGGTTACTGGAATATATTATATAATTCCCTACTTAACCTGCAATTTACTGAAAGGACCGAAGTCTTAGCCTTTGCTGATGACTTACTAGTAATGACCAAAGGCAGCAGCATAATGGACGCTGAAAACTTCGCAAATCAGGATATCAAGAAAATAGAGTTCTGGGCTAAAGACAACAAAATTAATTTCAATGAAACAAAGTCTCAAGTACTATTAATAACAAGGAAGAGACACCCTCTCAACGGTGATATCCATATCTACTTGAATGATACAAAATTGACACAGAAAAAAGAACTAAAATATTTAGGAATATATATAGACTCAAAATTTAAATTCGACAAACATATAGATTACATTCAAGAAAAAGCATTAGCTCTCTTACACGCCTTATCCAAATCTGCAAAATTGAACTGGGGTCTTGGATGCAAAGCTTTCCATACAATTTACAAGGGAGCCATTGAACCGATAATAACCTATGGAGCTCCGATATGGGAAGAAGCTATAAAAAATAAGAAAAATCTAAAGAAACTCCAAAGAGTTCAAAGATTATGCAATATAAAAATTGCAAAGGCATATAGGACCATCTCTTATGAAGCATCTTGTATTATAGCTGGAATCCAACCAATAGATCTGACTATTATGGGAGAAATAAATAAGTATAAATCATTACATGGTGACAGAGATTACGACGCACCCCTGAAAACAAACTACTGGGTTCACCCTGCGAAACGTATTTGTATAGAGGAAATCAATCCCAAATTACAATATACGTTTCAGATTTATACAGATGGGAGCAAAATAGCAGAGAAAGTGGGAGCTGCAGCTGCGGTATTTCAGAAGGAAGAACTAATACGACAACTTAAGTACAAATTAGGTAATCGCTGTTCTAATAACCAAGCGGAGCAGTTGGCAATCCTGAAAGCTCTTCAAGTAATTTCCACTTTGCAAGAACTTAAAGATTGGGACAAAAACGTTGCCATCTTCACTGATAGCAAAGTAACACTGTGTTTACTGAAGAACAATAAGAAACATAATTCCAGTGCACAAATGATATTAAACACTATGTCAACTCTAAACCAAAACAAGTGGACAGTACACTTCAGCTGGGTGAAAGCACATGTAGGAATACCAGGCAATGAGTTAGCTGATAAATTAGCTAAAGAATCTGCGCTGGACCAACGAAGTGCAATCATCTACAACAAAGTACCAAAATCGACCATCATAGCTGAAATTAGGGAAAAATGTTTACAACAATGGCAAGACAGATGGAATAAGACTACAAAAGGTCTTTTAACAAAATCCTTTATTCCCTCAGTTAAAGGAAGACATTGCATAAAGCTACCTACATCATCGGAACTTACAGCAATAATTTCAGGACATGGCAAAACTAAATATTACTTCTATAGATTTCACATTATAGAAGATCCCACCTGTACTTGTAACAGAGGCCCTCAAACTGTAAACCACTTAATCTATGAATGTCCAGACATCAAACAAGAAAGGTCGACACTCATAAATGAATTAAGGAAGAACGGAGGAACCTGGCCAGCTACGAACAGTGAATTGTTATCAAAACATTTAAGAGCATTTCACAAGTTTGTTCTCTCACTTAAATTATAGGTTAGCCACAAAACAGACATAAAACGTACCATTCAAAGGAATGGTCCTATTTTATAATCCTAAACGCTTTTAAGATTTTTATAAAGATTGTAATCGTCAAATTATGACATAGACCAGGTTATATGTGAACTAACTATAATTCTATGTTAAAGATAGACTTTAAGCAGCACTAGAATGTTTTGTAACAAGTCAACTACAAATGTCTCAATGTAAATCCCAATTTGTAACTTGCATGTTATATGATTCAACATTTTATATTATGTCTTGAAAACATGTAATGTTACAGCTGTAATGGGGCATGTTGTTAATTATCAATAAATAAAAAAAAAAAAAAATACATACATACATACATACATACATACATACATACATACATACATACATACATACATACATACATACATACATACATACATACATACATACATACATACATACATACATACATACATACATACATACATACATACATACATACATACATACATACATACATACATACATACATACATACATACATACATACATACATACATACATACATACATACATACATACATACATACATACATACATACATACATACATACATACATACATACATACATACATACATACATACATACATACATACATACATACATACATACATACATACATACATACATACATACATACATACATACATACATACATACATACATACATACATACATACATACATACATACATACATACATACATACATACATACATACATACATACATACATACATACATACATACATACATACATACATACATACATACATACATACATACATACATACATACATACATACATACATACATACATACATACATACATACATACATACATACATACATACATACATACATACATACATACATACATACATACATACATACATACATACATACATACATACATACATACATACATACATACATACATACATACATACATACATACATACATACATACATACATACATACATACATACATACATACATACATACATACATACATACATACATACATACATACATACATACATACATACATACATACATACATACATACATACATACATACATACATACATACATACATACATACATACATACATACATACATACATACATACATACATACATACATACATACATACATACATACATACATACATACATACATACATACATACATACATACATACATACATACATACATACATACATACATACATACATACATACATACATACATACATACATACATACATACATACATACATACATACATACATACATACATACATACATACATACATACATACATACATACATACATACATACATACATACATACATACATACATACATACATACATACATACATACATACATACATACATACATACATACATACATACATACATACATACATACATACATACATACATACATACATACATACATACATACATACATACATACATAGATACATACATAGATACATACATACATACATAGATACATACATACATACATACATACATACATACATACATACATACATACATACATACATACATACATACATACATACATACATACATACATACATACATACATACATACATACATACATACATACATACATACATACATACATACATACATACATACATACATACATACATACATACATACATACATACATACATACATACATACATACATACATACATACATACATACATACATACATACATACATACATACATACATACATACATACATACATACATACATACATACATACATACATACATACATACATACATACATACATACATACATACATACATACATACATACATACATACATACATACATACATACATACATACATACATACATACATACATACATACATACATACATACATACATACATACATACATACATACATACATACATACATACATACATACATACATACATACATACATACATACATACATACATACATACATACATACATACATACATACATACATACATACATACATACATACATACATACATACATACATACATACATACATACATACATACATACATACATACATACATACATACATACATACATACAGACACACACACACACACACACACATACATACATACATACATACATACATACATACATACAGACAGACACACACACACAGACACACTTGGGACCTTTTTCTTAAATACTTTTTTGGATTCAGGAGGCCTCAAAACATGTATTTCGGGTGAAATCTTGACATAGGATTTTTGTGTCAAATACAATACTTTCTCTACATATTATATGTAGTAGAAAAAGTGAAAATTTAGTCCTCAACGTGTTGATACACACATCATTACACAGGGATCTTTTATGGCAATTAGTTCGGGTAATGGTATAGCACCTGGGGACCAAGTTGTTCTGAACCGCTTTTAAAGCGTATTAAATAATAAAGACATTTTAGGGTATCCCTTTTTCTGGTAATGTTTAGTTTGGCCATAAAATGTTTGAAAACCGTGATATTACACGCGCATGCGTCACGGCGAACCCGTCATGAGCATACATGGATGACGATCGCAAGGAATAGTTATGAACAGTGGAGTGTGAGGTTATGATGTGGATAAATGTTGCATTGCGTAGTTACAGAGTAGGTTTAGGAGCTAGAGTCTAGTTTCAAAACAGAGAAGGTCATTAACTGCTTTCATCAAGAATATGGATGATATAGATGTATACAGGTTAGTGTTTCAGAATTTGAAACTATTATGCTTAATACATCCAGATTCAGAATATGTCCAGGAAGTACTCAAACAGGATATGTTTGAGGTACCTAATTATAAAGCTTTCCAGCTAGTTATGAACTCTTTACTGAAGCTACTTATACCAGAACAATGGAAAGATTTGATTGTATGGCCTGTGTGCAACAGAAAAACAGAGTATCACTTCCGTTTAGCATTAAAGAAAGCATTCATTGAAGTTAATAAGGTTTATTCAAGTGGTAATCTGCCTGTCGCAAGAGCTGCAATTTATACAAATGCAGGAGGCAAAGACCTTGCAGTCTTTTTATTTCGTTTGACAGTTTTTGTTTTACATAAAGGTCTTGTCGAGAAATATTGTCTTTCTGATTTACTTTCCATACCTATGAAGTCCAATAATCATTGCCAGGAGACAGATAAATTGGATGTTTTTAGAGCGTTGGCTAATAATGCTGTGCAAAACTTTATACACAACTCCTCAAGCCTTGCAACAGAAAGGAACCTCAACATTAAACTCAAAGAAGTAAAGGAGGCTATAAGAGATGAAGAACAACACCTGTTTAAGTTATTAGAAAGTCTGCGTCAGTCACAAGTTCTAAAACACCATCTACTTGATATAACGTCTTCTTTTGTTGTTGAGAATTGGACTGCTAAGGTGGAAAAGGATGTAATGTCAATATTAGACAAAATTGGCAGTGAAGTCTCTCAGTGGAAGGAGTTAATTGAATCTTCGATGAAATGCACTGCTTCTGGCAATTGCATTGATATATCCTCTGCAAATAATATAATGGAATCTGAATCACGGGGCTCCTTCTCTGAAGAACTTCCCAGAATCTCAGACGTCGTCCTGGCAGCAAACAAACTGATACGCGAAAAAGTAGACGAGATACGAAAAAATAAAGTATCAGATATAAGCACTGTTTTATATTGGTTGAAGGAGTTAACAGCAGAGTTTGCACAGCTTAATAAAGATGTGAAAAGAACATATTCAGAGTTGGAAAATAAATTAGCTGAGCTTAAGAATCTCTCTGATATACAAAATGGTGAAGAACTTAGTGCAGCAGGAATCAATAAAATCTCAAAATCACCAGTTGCACCCGAATTAAATTTCTACCAAAGATACAAATGCAAATAAATTGGATTCATTGTTTGGCACACCTAAGGATGGTACCAAACAGATGATGAAAAAGGTAGTTTGCGAGCCCAACTTTGATGCAGAATTACTTCTCTCTCCGAGACTCGATACATTAGAAGGCAGTCCATTGGATAGGAGTTCACACACACAATCAGGTGATGAGCCACAGACAAGTAGATTTAGTCCACAGACAAACACTAAATTCAAACCTAAAGCAACTAATCTGCCCTTGATTACTGGTATGTTGTTAAAGAGCACTAGAAGGCTAATGTGAGAGGACTATCGCTTTCAACAATATGCGACACGAAAGCATACATGCGCATTCCAAAGGATCATGATGGCAGAGCTTTGGGAACGACCAGCAAAGCGCCACTTCAGAAGGACAATAAAAGTCTACCTGAAAATTCTCCCACAGCATTTTCACAGTATGCAGACTCAGAAGATGGTTTATGGGATAGTAATGGAGATTTGAAAGAAAATGTTCTGGAGTTATATTCATCATTGAGCTTGCAGAGTGAAATTTCTCCAGCAGCCATTATGCGCAGTACAGAAGTGGAAGAACATGAACAATTTCCAGAGAAGGAAAGGGCGCCAAGAAAATCTTTAGAAGCACTGATCGCGAGATACAAGAAAGTAATCAGTGAAAGTAAAAATATAAAAATTAAAACTAGTGAAGCTTAAGATTGATAATATTCATTACAGTTGCAATATTGATGTAAAGGTTGGATAATTTATGTAATATGTTGCAGATGTTGAAAGGTTTTAATTAAAAATAAATGATTCTGATATTCTGTAAAACTTTTATAATATTTCAAAAATGGTATAGTGCTATAGTTAGTTTATAGAAAAAGGAAAAGAAAACCTTGCCTGAGGTTTATTTCTCTGAAACTTAAGGTCTTTGTCATTACGATAATATAGGTAGCCCATTGTAATAGATTCAATTTTTTCAATTGTTTCATTTATATGCTCCCTTTAATTACAATGCTCATATCGTCAGTCTTTTATCATTAAAATATACTACCTATCAGTAATAGTGTTAACTCGTAATACTAGTGGGTGAGCGGGTCGGCGGGTGGGCGAGTGGGTGAGTGAGTAAGTAAATAAGTAAATAAAATCACAGATTACTCCATTTTCCCAGCGCATATGAAATAGACATTTTGCAGAGCTGATCACCCAAGCAACAACAGGAAAGGAAGTTGAGCAGTTATTACACCAGACTTACTGTGCGATGAGCTGCCCCTCATAAATGAATAATAGTATAATAAAACTAAAGCATATATTTTACTCAAAGCGACTGGATATCTGCATAATGCTAAAATACATGTTTATTTGTGTTAGAGCAGCATGTGACAATATTTAGGAAAAAGAGCATAAAAACTGCAAGATTTAAAAAAAATTCTGCTATGGGTGGGTCTTAAAAGTTTATTTCTGAAACAACACTTTTGCCCCAAAAATGACACCTTAGAACATTACTAAGTATTAATAAGAGCATTTTAAGCATGAATTTAGGGAGGCTAATACGGAAAAGTTGCAAAAAGAAATCAGTTTGTTATGTAATCCTATTAATTGGAATTTCCTCTTTAAATTCTATATGTAACAAATTGTATTTGAAATCTCCCATTTTAAACTGGGGATTCCGTATCACATCAAAGAAAAAAAAAAGTAAGTAAACAAAGTAACACTTTGGAATAAAATAATAAATTTTCGCCCATCCTCTGGAGGAAGTTTTGTTCTAAAACTCGGTGCTACTGTTAAGTATAGCTCTGGCCGAGTTGTAAGAAAACTGCCATGTAAGTAGCTATTCCCTTCTTTAGTTAATGACTGGGTCAACTAGTGAAGTCTCTAAACTTCAGTGAGTTGCAACAAAGACATTAGACCACTCTTTTCCTATTCCCGTCTTCAAGAAGAGAAACCGCAATTCGATAGAGCCAGCGTAACCGCATACATAGACAGATATCTCAATCACATGTATCATGTCGCTGCAACAAACAATTGCCACGCCTTCAGAATTGCACTTCTGATTTTGTTGATAAAGTCGTTTCGTGTTTTCTGCAAGACAAAATGTAGGATAAAAGGATTAGAAGTAAACTTTTCTATAAAAGGAACAACATACAGTCAGCATTAATTTCAGAAAATAAGAATAGTATAAAGTAAAGTCAGGGACACAGTTACAAATTGAAGTGAGAAAGTTGGCAACGTGGAATTATGTCCTCAGAATGCAGACTGCTTGAACTTCAATAGAAAAGTAATTAATTAGTATAAAATTAATCTGTCCTGTTTCTGAAAATTTCACAGGCATTTGAATTTACGTGTAACTGTAGTTTGTAGCACCGATAACATTAGAGAAATTATTAATCACAGAACCCTTGTCTCACAGTTCGTAAATAATTGCCTTGACCTTGCAAGCAACAGCTGATTTTGTGGCAACATGGACATTGTATGTACCTATGTACATGCCTCTTGTAGTCAGTTTTTCACTCTGCAATTCCGCCACGTGCAAGATATCCATGAATGTTTGTTTGGAGAACCTAAATATAACTTTCAATTCTATGTTGTCATGTTCTTGAATGGTATTGAACTATATCTAAATTTCCTATTCGTATTTTGCTAAAGCACTTCATATCCGAACATGTAACATTAAATTGCACCAATTTATTGCACAACTTGTAGTAATACATGTGATTGTCAGTAATTCACCTTCAGGATATGGTAGTTACACTTACGTATATAGGTATATGTATGTATATAATTAAAATTAAATAGTAAAGCCGTCTAAATTGAGTATCATAGTCAACACTCCACATCGCTTATTGTGAGTACGTAGAATTATATTGGTGCATTCTTTTATTGCAGAACTTGTAGTAATACAAGTGTAATTGACAATAATTCGTCAGGATATGGTAGTTACAGTTATATGTATGTGCTTGAAAAAGTGAAGTCACTTAAAAGGGACAAGGGTTTCATTTTATCGTATTGAGTACGGTAGCTTGTTGAAATTGGAAACATGCATCACTGGTAAAAATACTGATAAAAGGTATTTTATGACGAAAAATGGTTTTCAGGACATACGCAATATTAAACGAAATATACTCAGATCCAATATAACCTCTTTGTCAGAAAAGATTGTACAATGAAGAACAGAATAGGAATACAACACTTCCCGGCATATCCATACATCAATCGACAGTAATGCACAGAGCAATAGTTTTTATTTACTTGTATCTGAGGATGTCATAAGAAGAAAAAATTAAGAGGAAACCATGCGATGAAATCGATAATGGCGGCAATTCTTTAACTATTTATAGATCAGAGATTAAATCTTTAGTGATATTAGATTGAATAGCGTTGTAAATCGGTCATGCAACTCAATTCAGAGACAAATGAATACAAATCTCTAAGTGCTCTTTTGCAATCCAGCATCTGTGTGTCCAAGCCATGTCGTTTCCTTTGAATATATTATGCTAGTTTGTTTTCTTCTTTTCTGTTTTGAGAAACTTTCCTGTGAGTGAGATTTGCTGATATAAGCAACTCTTTTTTGCAGAAACTATTGAATATGGCCAAACTAAATTTTAGACCGGTGAAAACATCCCAAACTGCTGTTGTGGATTTACTTTGGTGCTAAAATATGCTTAGTTATTTAAGACATGCCTGGTTATGTTAGTAAACATTTAAACTTAAGAGAATAATCCTATCGTCTTCAATCAGCAAATTGAAGATTGTATAAACACAGATAAGTGTACTTAAAACGTCTGGCATGTACAATCCATGAAAATGTAAATCCAATGCCTGTTTGAGATAATGGCAGATAGGGCTTTTAGTTAACTCTTAAAACAAATCGGGGCTAAATATCCAAGTACGACGAACGAGAATAGTACAAAGTCATTGTAACTGGTACTTAGTGCCAGTGGATGTAGAATGAGGATGTTACCAACTTATGCATGAAAAAAGTCACAATATGTTGGAGGTTCTGTAATGGAAAAGAGTAGTGTTTATGACTGCGTGAAGTAAGTGGTAAATGAAATAAAAATGGCATGAATCGGGAACCGAAACTTACATAAATAGAGGGACACTGATAATTACAATCAAGGGAACGCATGCTCGCTTCAGTTGCAAGCTTAGTTGTAGTCTCTGGTTGCTAAATATAACAAGAAATTAAATCTAACCTAGCCTAACCTAACCTCCCGTGAATCTAAAATCTAAACTTCAATCATAAGCATCGTTACCGGAACGGAAGCTCTGCAACACAGCAACACCGGAATAAACCAGGCAAAGGAACATTACAACTATTTATATTTGTTTATAACAGCAATGCGCATTAAACAGCTCATATGTGAGAACAAAGCATAAGTTTTCCATAAATCTTTGGATTACTTTGATCACAACGTATCTTTTCTTAATAATACACGTAACTGTTTATTTCCTTCTTCCTGCATAACGTTGTTAAACGTTCTAAATAACTAATGACAAATGGTTACGCTTTTGCTACTTTCAATAACAGCCATTCTAGCGGATTTCAGTTCCTGTGCTTGGATTGGTAGTGAAGGCAAATGAGGTGGTTTGTTGGCCTTGCAACATGATTTTCGTATGAAACAAATATTGGTTAAAATCCTTTTTTATTTATTAGATAACTTAATTGCAACAAAGCGTATTACAGTTTTTATAAGTACATACACAGTTGACATGGAATATGTGCAAAAAGGTACTTCTGGAGTATTAATGTCGTTGGAAGTGCTAAAATGTTAACAGAAACGTACTATAAAGGTATTGTGATCCGATGTAGTTACTACTGGCTTTGTCCGTCTGACTTGAATTTTTGTCGCAGATCGGTCTTCGGATGCTAAAGTAAATAATTAACCGAGGTTAGTTCATATAAAGTATACTGGATGCTCTTAGTGGCAATAAAAGCTTGTACTAAACACAAGCGACTCTGGCGGATACTGCCCTATGCCAATACGAGTACCATGTTTTGCGGTATCCTGGAATAATGACTTCTTTATCCGAGATATTATTGCAGTCTCGAAATCTTCCTCCACTCCTACACAAAGTATTGACCATATCTCTAGGAGGAAAGAAATTGCCATTCAACCATGCGTTATACAGCTTCATGGCACCGTAATTCTGGACGTACAAATGGCACTTGGACTTGAGTTACCTGGTCCACTCTCCATCCATTGGTGACGGCACGTGTTCAGTAACTACCAAGGCTTCCATCAGCACTATGTTGCCTTCATACCTCCTCAGTTCGTAGTTGTAAAATCCATAGTCGCACACAGACTCCAATAGCTGGGAGACGTAATTTTCATCAAATTTCACTCTTTGGTTTTCAGTTGCTTTACTGAATGTGTAGTTGACTCTCAGTGCAACGGCCAAGCAAACCCCACACATGAGGCAGGCGGAGGTGGAGAATTTAGATGTAGAAGAAAAACCGTCTTCTGAAGATTTGAGGTGGAGCTTTGCACACGATTGGATACCCAGATAAGGATCTTCTTCCGGAGCCTCTGCCACTTTGGGAACCTTCGGTTCCTCTATTTGTGGGCTATTAGTTCTGGTTTTCGAAGGTATCTTCCTTAGGGTATATTTATACGTCGATATTTCAGTAGGGGCGAGAAGTATTAAAAGCAAGCTGGCTAATAACATTCTACACATTTCCATCGGACTTTTGTGATTGATAAAAATATTTCCAAAAATACCGCAGCTTTTAACTGAAGATGCGAGAAAGCTTAATTTCACACAATCAAATAACATACCAGGAACATTAAAATTTACGGATACGACATAAATTGTGTATGTTAGATTTTGTTTACCATGTTTTCCTTTGTTTTCGGCGTTAAACTATTTAAAAAAATAGTCTACTAATTTGATGCTAGGAGGCCAAGTTAAGGTTAAGAAGCACGTGCATATGTTAGGATATCCGAACAACACACACTAAAACACTAAATCGGGAATGCTACAAACTTAGGACCTTGTATATACTACTCACTACGTATAGTAAAATTGTATTCGAACTGTACGGCGGAATTGTATCCAACCAAAAACTCTCCCCCCTAAAAACAGCACATTTGCTTCCTCTACTATCTACTTACATAAGTAAATAGGGCAAATATTGCATTCCACCCAAAAATTCGTTTCCGAGATTTCACCGTAAATACATGTTTAGAGGCCCCAGTTTTACCTTTTCTACCATATATATATATATATATAGTAGTTAGTAGTTTGAGAAGAGCTCCACACAGAGATTCTGGTGTGAATACACGTTCTTAGGGCCCCTGAATCCGACAAAAGCACTTTTACTTTCTCTACTACGTATAGTAAGTAGGGAAAGTATATTAGAACCAAATATTCGATGTCGAGATTTCACAGGAAATACATGTTTTGAGGCCCCTGAATCCAAAAAAAGAATTGTTAGAAAAAGGTCCCTAAGTGTGTGTGTCTGTGTGTGAGTGTGTATTTGTGTGTGTGTGTGTGTGTGTGTGTGTGTGTGTGTGTGTGTGTGTGTGTGTGTGTGTGTGTGTGTGTGTGTGTGTGTGTGTGTGTGTGTGAATAGCATAACTCAAAAACCAAAAGTTGACTGAAAACTGAAGTTGGTATTTAAGTTTAATTATCTTTCCAGAATGGGCCACGCAGAAAATTCCTCCACCCTAAACTACCATTTACATGGAAAATGTTTTGAAAATTTTGATTCTCTCAAAACTGGCTAACGATTTTGATTAAAATGCCAAATGTTTAAGATATTTTTATGGCAAACGAAATGTATATTTTGAATTTTCTGGCTATAGCCCATGTAGTCCAGTTTACTCTTGATGACTTTTGCATAGCTGGTAAACCGTAAGACATAGACCAACTATTACTATACAAAACATGTCGATCTGGGTAAAACACACAATTTGTATCCAAGTGCATGGGAGTGAACCATTTTTGAGATATTCCTTATTATTTGTGTGAGTTTTTCAATAGTTATATTTTTCTCAAATGGGCGGTGATTATGCACTTTTTTGTCCCTTGGCCATGCAAAGTGAACGGAATTTCAAAGCCTTCATTTAACGATCAGTTTAACAAGATTTGACTATCGCTCAAAGTCTATTGTATTCCTATATTCCCCTTGCACCCACACGAAAATTAGCAATGAGATAATTTCTGTAACTGTTTATTTCCACTAAATGAAAAAGAGGGATAACAGTTTGTAAGAATAGTTACTACAAGAGTTGAGAAAGTCATGTGAGTGCAACACATCAGATTTGTCTTATGCGACAGGCAAGTGTTACGTTTTCCAAACTTATATTGTTGCACGTAACTCGTTGGCAGCCGTCTTTACTTCGCTATTCTAAGTGAAGTTAAAATGTTTCCGGATTGGCGGATTCTATTTCTGCTAGGGAAAGCAATGGCATAATTGTTGCCATTTCAGATATTTAAGGCCCAACCATAACTTTCGTATCCGATGAGATACGCTACCCCATGCTGAGAACTAGGTACCTAGCCTTCCAAATACAAAGAAATCATGTGAATCGCTTCGCCCCCACGTTTTAATGTACAATGGAATTTTAACAACTGTTCGTGAAAGGTTCCCAAAATACCAATGCGTTTTCAGCTGTTATTTTTCATGCTTCATTTACCAAAATCAATACAGCTACCTAGTACTTAGAGGGCTTTCCAAAGGTATAATTTGTATTAATCTGGGAAAAGAATTGGAGAATTTGATTAAATTCCTCCTTAATTAATGGGACATAAGTACCAAATTACTCACCGTTAACAATGCTTTCCTACCTTCAAAATCATCGCTTCACAATACGTACACTGGGAAGTCATTATACATTGTTTTCCTTTTTTTCTGAACATGTAATGATAATGGTATGTCAAAGCCATCACATAGCGAGCAGCTGTTAAAGGATTTAACTATCACTTAAGCCTACTGTATTCTCCTATTCCCAAAGGAAATATGTTACACATATACATTTCTACAAACGTCTGTTTCGGTTAACATGAAGTAGATAAAACGAGCGTTTTAAGAACAGTTTGTACAATACTGAGTAAAGAAGGTCACCTGAGTGTACACATCAGACTTTTTACATATAGTAGTGAATACCGTGAGTAGGGTAGTTGGGGGGAAGTTGGCGCAGTCTTTTATGGGCAAGATGGCCGACATGCGTGATCTAAGGATTACTAGGTAAGGTGGTAGGTGAAGAAGGAAGTTGTGGGTGTTTGAAGCAATCTCTAGGGATAACTTTTAACGACTATAGCAGTGTATCTATGTTTATGAGCGTTCATGGTAGTTCAGTATGTCGTTCACTATATCGATGTAAACCGCCTAACGCAAGAGCTTTCTATCTGGATTGAATATGATACCCCAACATAATGACACTTCGCCTCACATCGCCACGTTAACCTAACCTAACCTAACCTAACCTAACCTAACTTAACTCCTACTCTTTTTACTAGACCTTTCATAATTTAACCTAACCTAAGCTAACCTAACCTAGCTCCTACCCTTTTTACTAGACCTTTCATAATTTAAATTAACCTAAGCTAACCTAACCCAGCTCCCACTCTTTTTACTCTGGTCATTCATAATTTAAGCTAACCTAAGCATTATATTTGTACTCGACCTAACCTAACCTAGCTCCCACTCTTTTTGCTCTGGTCTTTCATCATTTAACTTAACCTAAGCCCCATACTTGTACTCGCCTAACCTAAGCTAACCTAACCTAGCTTCCACTCTTTTTACTCTCCTCTTTGATAATTTAACCTAACCTAAGCCCCATACTTGTACTCGTCTAACCTAAGCTCATCTAAACTAGCTCCCACTCTTTTTACTCTGGTCTTTCATAATTTAACATAGCCTAAGCCCCATACTTGTACTCGTCTAACCTAAGCTCACCTAACCTAGCTCCCACTCTTTTTACTCTGCTCTTTCATAATTTAACATAACCGAAGTCCCATACTTGTGCTCGTCCAACCTAAGCTCACCTAACTTAGCTCCCACTCTTTTTACTCTGCTCTTTCATAATTTAACATAACCTAAGCCTCATACCTCTACTCGTTTAACCTAACCTAATATTACCTTACCTAAGCGAGCACAAACGCTCCTATTTATTAAAATATTTGAACCTATGTCATCCCATTTTACCCGAGCATTCCATTCGACTATAACCTATTCTGACCTTTACACCATGCTGTTTCAGGCTTAGATATTTCACTTTCTTTTGCCGATGTTTTTTCAACAACTTTAGATACTTTGAAGCTATTAGACCCCTGACGTGCGAACGCTAAGCATTTTCTAATCATTTCACGGTATGTTAATACTATTTAGGAGTTTGGTAGGTATTTTAGCCACTTTTGCGGCATTCTAGGGATTTTTACGAATTTTTGAAGGTTTGTCATTATTTTTCGGTGTTTTCACGTCTTTAACATGTTTGATACTTTTAATGAGCATGTACACCCCTTTTTGCGATTCGTTATGCTTTCACGAACGAATTTCATCCTTTCGTAAATCTACTATATTCTCGCCTAGAGCATTGCTTGCGGTCTTTCTAAGACTAACCTAACTTAACCACAAGCCTCTTTAGATATATTTCTTCATCGTTATTTTACATTATTCGTGTTTCTTCTCCCTCCTCCCACTCTTTCTTAAACTATCATTAGAAGACGTTGTAACCTTGTTGCTCAACTAGCTATTACCTCCGTCTTTGTACACTGCTCCAGTATGCTATACATGTTAACCACATTTAACGATTCTTTTGCAGAGTTCTGTATGTCTAATGGTAACACGTCAAACATTGTCTAAATTCCTTCTGAGGCTATCCTAACCTAACCTAACCCAACCAACAACCATCATCACCAGCGACACTATAACCTGCACGACCACAACCATCTCCAGCACCGGGGTTCCTACGATCTTTAAAGCCTTAAGGCACTCCATGTAGCTATTGAAGCTGATGTATTGCTTAATGGCGCTATGTTTTATGCCTTTGATCTTTTTTATCACAGAGCCATCAATATCGAGAGCATACATTTTAGGTCTGAGACCAACGAAACGGGGAATGATTTTACCACTTGCTTCATCTTTAAACTTTCCCAACACTTTCTTGTTTTGTGTAGAATAGTATATATGGTTAGCAGGGTAATCCGCTGTATCCAGATGTTCAAGCATGTGTAATTTATCCTGGTATATATCAGCTGCAGTCACTCGATGGATGAAGGAATCCGTATCCGTATAAAACAGTTTAAGGTTCTCAGCTCCATAATATGGAAGTAACACATCATATTGATATGAATACATAAGCGTCTTGGAAATGTGTAGTACACTCATACCAATGTATATAGGCTTGTTGAACACTATTTTACGAGAAACCATATGATGAGCTGCAAGATTAGGACCGTATATAGTTCGATCGATAAATGTAGGCTTGGCTATCAGTTTTTCTAACGTTTTGCTGTTTGCCACAAGACGTATATCCATACGATTACGAATATTTTCCATAGTTTTTCCAAACATCGCATTATTGAAAAGTTTGTACAATTCCTTCTCGACATCGTTTCATGCTTGCTGTCGTAGGCGATTATTAAATTCGACGTAAGGCTTTAACCAACAAGATTGACGGAATTTTAGTGCTCGATGAACCTTTACTAGTCGTAGACCATGACCAACAGCCTGTTTCGATAATGAACCACATACTTCTTTCGGGATCCAAGATGGGCAATTAGTTTCTTTGAAGACGATTCCCCCGGTTTCATACTCTCGGGCAGAAAGGGTAAGTCATTATGAAGTTCATGCAGCTCTGCAGGATATTCCACATCAACCTCCAAGATATATCCAAAGGAATCATCCCCTTCAACGAGCCGAGATGTATATCTTCAGGAGAAACCCACGTAAGTCCACCATAAGGAAGGGCGTGACACATTGCCCAGCCGTATTGGTTATTGGCGTCTTCGTACGTGATAAAATGAGAGGGTTTGCGAGGATCATACTGCTCCATATAGATGTTGTTAGCCTCCGATTACCGGTGAGAAACCTGGCATAACCCTCCTCTTATACCAGATTCAACCATGAGTAGCTGATCGTAATCAAGAAGCAATTCCAACTCGATTCCAGTATACAGCAGCATAGCATCCCATGTAAGTCCTGGAGAGGTAAAATAATGTGCAGGATCCACTTTATGAGTTTTCAGGGGTTGGTCTCTAAATGTCTCGAAGACATCCGCTAGGAGAAGAACATCTGAAACTAAGTACAAATCACTGTACTCGCCAAGGTTTCGAACGTTAAAGTGCTTCCACACGTTTAGAGCGTGATCATAGTCCTCACTGCTGATTTCTTCGCTGTTTAACCTGTTGTAGAAGGCATCCCTAGGAGGCAAACATATATCGTTCAGGGTATCCCACGATGTTACGTAATAATAGGGAAATACCCCCTTACGAGTCATCAAGCCAATATTCTCTGCTCCAAAGTATTTCGCTGTTTCAGGATGCGTTTCAAGGTTCTTTACAAGCTTCTCCAATCTCGTACTGAGGAAGCGGAAAGTATCCACAAACCTAAGTTTAATATCCCCAACATACTTGGAGAATGATATATAACTTTCCTCTGAATTTGGTATAACCTCTACTCTTTCGCTAGTACACCACAGTCCCTTAACAATGAAATGAGAGTCATACCCACTCAGGTATATAATTAGGTGTTTTACAAGCCAGGTTACATTTATTGTGTAAAGACCCTCTGTATGCCCCGCTTATATGTGAGTGATCGCGAACCTTCCAATTATCGTCTGTAAATTCATGTTCACACAGGTAGCATATTGTAGAAGCATCAAATGATTCCTGTTCTTCAGCTGTAAGATTCAGAGGCTTAGCAGATTTGTATAAGTCACTAATTTTATTCGCCAGATCCATCAAGCATTCCGTAAACTTCTGTGCAGCGTCAGGCCCTCGGTAAACATACGGTTCATTAGGAAGTTGTTTCTAGTTGCTCAACACTGGACGACGGTTTCACATAAACGTAACAGCTCATAGGAGAATGACTTTGATAGGGAATTGTGTAGGAGGTTTCAGGGTTAGAGGAGCAGGTATGGAGAGGGGTGAGAATGCATTCAAAATCGGCGTAGATAACATAAGGAAGTTTCAACATCCTCTCAACATTCTTGAATTTAAGGATAGAGTCATCCTTTGTAGGCATAACGCATCTAGCAATACCATGTTGTCTACACATTTGTCGGTGCTCTTATAATTTTTTCATTCCACTTCGTCCATGTCGGTCATTAAAATGACTGAAACATCTTTTACATACATAAATTCGTTCTTTGTGCTTAGTTTTCTGCCTACGAATGAGCTTCTTAATATCCTTTGTATACACATAGTGATGTTTTTCAGCTCAATCACTCAGCACAAGAAGGTCGCGGTGATCAGTTAATTCTTCATCAACCACCTTTAGTGGAAACACTTCACATTTATCATCAACTCCAAACACATTTATGGACATATTATTGAGTTTTTCAAATTTAGCGCTTTCACTCAAGCTCGTAGGAAACGTGACGCACGAGAAATCATATTTTTCTTGGAAATCCTTGTACTTCCTTACACGGTGAGCATCCTGTTGAATGAACTTTGCAAGAACAGCATACACAACGCGTTTCTCGTCACTATAGTTCTGAGGGTTTATACAGGATCTTTTCGCGTCCAAAGATGACGGTAGAGGAATATAGCTGCTCCCTCGAAGAAGATTATACTTGTTAATACGCAGGCGAACACCATCAACATTCAGTAGAGCCGAATTACTACCTTCCAGCTTACTTTCTTCCATTTCAGCACGAAGCTTCTCGAATCTTTTTCCAAGATGGCATCCAAGTCGCTATCTAAAAACACGGCATGATTACGCGTTTTGAGGGCTTTGTTAGTGATATCCCCCACAGCATTCACAAACTTACATTCAGCCATAATGTTAACTTTCAAACTGTTATGAACCCGCAGCTCCTTCTGAACAGCATGAATTATGCGCTGCTTCGCCTGCTGCAAGTATGAATTTAGATCTTGACTTGCTGGACATTGGATGGAATACGATTTCAGCCGATCCTGAAATGCCGCTTCATATTCTACAACATCGTCTTCATCAGGAGACATTAACAATAATTTATGCTTAGTAGGTTCGAATTTGACTTTCTTAGCATCTATAGCCCTATCACAGAGCCCTTCATGTACATCCCTTCGATTTTCAGTACCGTAAACATCACCACAATGTCTACACTCCAAAAACTCACAACATATCAGCTCATACCTCTTCTTATGGTAGTCGCGTGGAAAACTCTTTTCACATTTGCTGCACCGATAATCTGCTATAGCACTCAGAACCGATTCCATTACTCTACCATTCCACATCTTTATAATATGTAGTGCAACACTTGTAAATTATATAAATCAATAAATGCTTATAGCACTTTCCACTGACTCGCCTTGATAACTTGTCAAAGCTATTGAACGTTAATTTCACTAAGAGAACTGATGTGCTCGACTCGGAGGACAATTACTGAATACCTATCTAAGATCCAGCAATCTGTATTTATTCTGAAAGCATGCACCTCTCAGGAAACTACATTACTCAAAATCGCGCTTGTGGCGCCTTATAGCGGCTTCAAACAGTATTAACATAGATATTCTACTTTTATGGGGGTAAATTATATATTAGTCTTCAACTATCCGTATTTTTATTATTTTTTATCGTTTTTACGTACTTTGAGACAAATACAGCATCGAACTAAGACGCGAAACGACGGCTACGCATCTGTAACTAACAAACACATTACTTTTAACGATATCGAATGACAGCGATAGAAGCACTTGAGCATTATTTAAACGCTTAAAAAACCAATCTTTTCGCTATATTTCATCAACTTCAGCATTAGAGTCCTATGAAGTCACACTCAGGCATCGACGGAATGTGTGCTACCTCCAAAAATGTTCCTACAAGTCTAATGACGTCAAGCAAGCACCATACAGAAGGCATAATTCAGCGACAAAGACATTAATTTTAACTATACATTCCAGCAAAGAAATAAACCTATTTGAAAGCGTCTTAACACGTTAACTTCAATGCATGTATATAAAACCTCTAATATAACAATGAAAAGAAAGAAAAAGAAATAAAGAAGAAATAAAATAGAGGGAAAAGAAATTATTAGCAGAGTACACCCTTGGAAACGAGGTTAATTCTTAACTTTCACCATCCAGTCAACTAACATAGCTAAATGACGTCATACAGTAGTGCTGACCTTCTGTCTACACTCCTTCAAAACAAGTTCAGACAGGAAAGTCTCCCCACCCACGGATCCACGTAGCAACATTATGAGAAGGCCAGCAGTAACCTCCAAGCCATCAGAGCGAGTATATGGGACGTGAACAGCTGACAAGCCTTTCATCGTTTAAACTTATTTGCATCATATTTTTCCAGGTACTCATCAATCATACATTGTGCTGCACATCATATAGATCACAATACTCAGCATTGTATGCTATAATAATGTAATAACCACTATTGTATACTCCTTTAATGATTTCAAATTTAATATTACTAATTTTCTGTTTCCTCTTAAACTTCTTCTCATCCCATATCTTCACCTTAGTTCTTCTGTTCTCGTTCTCCCTCATGATAGCAGGGAATATGTACGTAAATGAACGTTATTAGCTTACATATTAAAGAAAATAACAGCATTCTACGTCAATTATATTCTGGAATCAAGGTTGGCAATGTTTCTCTCAACAACAGCATTCAGTAATTGATTTCGTAAATAATATCACGAATTCAAGCCTTATTTAAAGCCTTTAAGACCCCTAGTTTGCAAGGAATTTAAATGGACACTTAGAGATTCGAACTAGACCCACAGTATGAAAATTACCATTTTATCTATAAATAAGGACCAAAGACCTTAACTAAAGCGTTTAACCCTTTATTTCATGTCGCTATCTTTATTGATTCGCGAACAAATCGACATTGAACTAGTTGATGATAAATGTGAAGTGTTTCCCATAAAGGTGGTTGATGAAGAATTAACTGATCACCGCGACCTTCTTGTGTTGAGTGATTCAGCTGAAAAACATCACTATGTGTATACAAAGGATATTGAGAAGCTCATTCGTGGGCAGAAAACTAAGCATAAAGAACGAATTTATGGATGTAAAAGTTGTTTCAGTCATTTTAATGACCGACATGGACGAAGTGGAATGAAAAAATTATAAGAGCACCGACAAATGTGTAGACAACATGGTATTGCTAGATGCGTTATGCCTACAAAGGATGACTCTATCCTTAAATTCAAGAATGTTGAGAGGATGTTGAAACTTCCTTATGTTATCTACGCCGATTTTGAATGCATTCTCACCCCTCTCCATACCTGCTCCTCTAACCCTGAAACCTCCTACACAATTCCCTATCAAAGTCATTCTCCTATGAGCTGTTACGTTTATGTGAAACCGTCGTCCAGTGTTGAGCAACTAGAAACAACTTCCTAATGAACCGTATGTTTACCGAGGGCCTGACGCTGCACAGAAGTTTACGGAATGCTTGATGGATCTGGCGAATAAAATTAGTGACTTATACAAATCTGCTAAGCCTCTGAATCTTACAGCTGAAGAACAGGAATCATTTGATGCTTCTACAATATGCTACCTGTGTGAACATGAATTTACAGACGATAATTGGAAGGTTCGCGATCACTCACATATAAGCGGGGCATACAGAGGGTCTTTACACAATAAATGTAACCTGGCTTGTAAAACACCTAATTATATACCTGAGTGGGTATGACTCTCATTTCATTGTTAAGGGACTGTGGTGTACTAGCGAAAGAGTAGAGGTTATACCAAATTCAGAGGAAAGTTATATATCATTCTCCAAGTATGTTGGGGATATTAAACTTAGGTTTGTGGATACTTTCCGCTTCCTCAGTACGAGATTGGAGAAGCTTGTAAAGAACCTTGAAACGCATCCTGAAACAGCGAAATACTTTGGAGCAGAGAATATTGGCTTGATGACTCGTAAGGGGGTATTTCCCTATTATTACGTAACATCGTGGGATACCCTGAACGATATATGTTTGCCTCCTAGGGATGCCTTCTACAACAGGTTAAACAGCGAAGAAATCAGCAGTGAGGACTATGATCACGCTCTAAACGTGTGGAAGCACTTTAACGTTCGAAACCTTGGCGAGTACAGTGATTTGTACTTAGTTTCAGATGTTCTTCTCCTAGCGGATGTCTTCGAGACATTTAGAGACCAACCCCTGAAAACTCATAAAGTGGATCCTGCACATTATTTTACCTCTCCAGGACTTACATGGGATGCTATGCTGCTGTATACTGGAATCGAGTTGGAATTGCTTCTTGATTACGATCAGCTACTCATGGTTGAATTTGGTATAAGAGGAGGGTTATGCCAGGTTTCTCACCGGTAATCGGAGGCTAACAACATCTATATGGAGCAGTATGATCCTCGCAAACCCTCTCATTTTATCACGTACGAAGACGCCAATAACCAATACGGCTGGGCAATGTGTCACGCCCTTCCTTATGGTGGACTTACGTGGGTTTCTCCTGAAGATATACATCTCGGCTCGTTGAAGGGGATGATTCCTTTGGATATATCTTGGAGGTTGATGTGGAATATCCTGCAGAGCTGCATGAACTTCATAATGATTTACCCTTTCTGCCCGAGAGTATGAAACCGGGGGAATCGTCTTCAAAGAAACTAATTGCCCATCTTGGATCCCGAAAGAAGTATGTGGTTCATTATCGAAACAGGCTGTTGGTCATGGTCTACGACTAGTAAAGGTTCATCGAGCACTAAAATTCCGTCAATCTTGTTGGTTAAAGCCTTACGTCGAATTTAATAATCGCCTACGACAGCAAGCATGAAACGATGTCGAGAAGGAATTGTACAAACTTTTCAATAATGCGATGTTTGGAAAAACTATGGAAAATATTCGTAATCGTATGGATATACGTCTTGTGGCAAACAGCAAAACGTTAGAAAAACTGATAGCCAAGCCTACATTTATCGATCGAACTATATACGGTCCTAATCTTGCAGCTCTTCATATGGTTTCTCGTAAAATAGTGTTCAACAAGCCTATATACATTGGTATGAGTGTACTACACATTTCCAAGACGCTTATGTATTCATATCAATATGATGTGTTACTTCCATATTATGGAGCTGAGAACCTTAAACTGTTTTATACGGATACGGATTCCTTCATCCATCGAGTGACTGCAGCTGATATATACCAGGATAAATTACACATGCTTGAACATCTGGATACAGCGGATTACCCTGCTAACCATATATGCTATTCTACACAAAACAAGAAAGTGTTGGGAAAGTTTAAAGATGAAGCAAGTGGTAAAATCATTCCCCGTTTCGTTGGTCTCAGACCTAAAATGTATGCTCTCGATATTGATGACTCTGTGATAAAAAAGATCAAAGGCATAAAACATAGCGCCATTAAGCAATACATCAGCTTCAATTGCTACATGGAGTGCCTTAAAGCTTTAAAGATCGTAAGAACCCCGGTGCTGGAGATGTTTGTGGTCGTGCAGGTTATAGTGTCGCTGGTGATGATGGTTGTTGGTTGGGTTAGGTTAGGTTAGGATAGTCTTAGAAGGAATGTAGACAACGTTTGACGTGTTACCATCAGACATACAGAACTCTGCAAAAGAATCGTTAAATGTGGCTAACATGTATAGCATACTGGAGCAGTGTACAAAGACGGAGGTAATAGCTAGTTGAGCAACAAGGTTACAACGTCTTCTAATGATAGTTTAAGAAAGAGTGGGAGGAGGGAGAAGAAACATGAATAATGTCAAATAACGATGAAGAAATATATCTAATGGGGCTTGTGGTTAAGTTAGGTTAATCTTAGAAAGACCACAAGCAATGCTCTAGGCGAGAATATAGTAGATTTACGAAAGGATGAAATTCGTTCGTGAAAGCATAACGAATCGCTAAAAGGAGTCTACATGCTCATTAAAAGTTGTTGTTGTTCGCTAATGCTGGATTTCTGACAATGAAGTCATTAATCCTCTTGCTCTCCAATATTTTTCACTGATGATATTGAAGAGAGCAATAGCAGTAATAGTAACCGCTTTTTAGAGAAAACCATATTTTTATGTTTTGGCGGTCACATCGCTCTCTCACAACCCCCAGAATGTCTGGAGGACCACACCTGTCGTTGGTTTACGGGTCTCACCGAGCTGACCGGGAGAATTATCAAAATAAATTCACCGACCATATCCTCTGATTACCAATCAGAGGACGTATTACATGCCATGACAGGTCAGCATGTCAGGGGTTAAGATTTTATAGAGAAATGGAGAGGTTGGAAAAATAAAGACTCCCTAGCCCTCGGGAACCCTAATAGCATCGGGGTCGTAAGAGAGCAAGAGATGACCAAGGTAAGGTCAGATAGAAAAGTTACAGTGAGGAGCAAAACACCAGTACGTGGAAGTAATGTTCTGCTCAGCTTGGGTACCTTGTGGTCGTCACCCACACATATCCCCTAGATCAGTGGTGTCAAGGTCACAGACCCTTCGGGGCTAAACTGTGCAACAGCTATATGCAGAGGGCAAAACATGACGTAATACATATCAACACTAGACGCTTTATCAACTGACACCTGTTTACTTGCAAGTTGGTCGCGTCCACGAATATAACCTTTCTTGGAGTGCGTACACCTTACGAATTTTTTTCCTTCAGATTTGCCTACAAGGATAAATAGCACAGATACAAGTTGGATCTGCGAAGGGGAACAGTACATTTCACGCGTAAATAGAAAACTACTGACGTAGTTATTAAAGTTGATTAAAATAGTTGCAACCTTCTTATGATTAGGCTGAGTAATAGGTACTATTAATCCTACCCTAGCTCTTGGGTTAGCATTCTCAAACAGGAAAGTACACCACTTACGCACTTACTTGCCTCTTAAAGATAGATGTTATTACTTTTCAATCCCAGATGTAAAAATGTCAATCTACTTTGAATGAATGAATAAATAAATAGGAGAATAATTACACGGTATTAATAATAGTGCTTTTAATACGAAATTGTATTAGATATAATCTATATTTATATAAAAAATAAATAGCAGCTTTCAAATCCTGTTATACCTTAAATGAATATTCTTTGCTATTTTGATTAAACATAATAACACAATATTTACTTGTATTATCTTCAAACATGTGAAATAACACAAAACATTATTAGTAACAGGGGTTGGCGATTTCCTCCAAAATTAAAGGAAAGGACTACATGCAAGTTGTTTGAAAACTACTGTCCTTAAAGATACGTATTTTAGTGTTAAGCGTTTGCATAATGAATTTAAGACAATCTTAGTGAAAACCTAAGTAAAATACCACATGTTACACATTTGTAGGATCAGTTACTTGGCATATTTTTCAACTCACACCCTTTTCAAAATTTGGCTTACAAAGACAGATTCTAAGACTGGATGCCAAATTGCTATCCGAGAGTCTGTTTCTGTGGCGAGTTTTCAGGCGCTGCGTTAAAGAGAAACCCTGTTCATAAAGGTAGGTACTGCCAGACATTGCCATACTTTTTGCTGCGTTGAGAATCAAATTTGGGAAACACATATTATGAAGTTTCCGGTAGAATTCGATCAGTGCGTCTGAGCATGAATTGTCAAATTTCTCATGAAGGCGACTCACGCTGTACTTCTATCAGCTCCAGCGGAACTGCTGTATTATTTACTTTATCTATTTCATAATGACTTTGCATGTTGTATTTTAATGCAAGATACTGGTTGCATATTAGGTACTGAATACTACTACCACAACTTTGCAAAGGAATTGTTTTCCCATTCGAAACATGGGAATCCAAATGACACATGTCTGTGCTCTCGGACGCAGCCATTGCTCTGCCTGCATCACACGGAAAACTGCACTGAACTGGTTTCTAACGGTCTGGCCCTCTATGCCCAGGGCACAGCGACTTGCTCTCTCCGTGGCATTGCCACTCGGGGCCACGATTGACACCACTGCCCTAGATGGAGACCCCTGAGTCAATCAGAATAATGTGGGTTGGGTTAATTACATACCGAAAAGTGTGTGTTTCATTAACCTGACGATTTGAGGGTGACTTATGGGAGTGGGAGGGTCACAGACTCTCAGACAAGAAACGTCACCTCGACATTCTCGAGCGCGTTAAAATTTTGTTTTAGTTTGAAGGAAATAATTCAAGGATAACGAGAAAAATGTAATATGTGAATTTCTACAAGCCGAAGTAACAAAACTCGAATGAAGTTCATTAAAAGCATCAAACATGTTAAAGACGTGAAAACACCGAAAAATGATGTCAAACCTTCAAAAATTCGTAAAAATCCCTAGAGTGCCGCAAAAGTGGCTAAAATAGCTACCAAACTCCTAAATGGTATTAACATACCGTGAAATGATTAGAATATGCTTAGGGTTCGCACGTCAGGGGTCTAATAGCTTCAAAGTATCTAAAGTTGTTGAAAAAACATCTGCAAAAGAAAGTGAAATATCTAAGCCTGAAACAACATGGTGTAAAGTTCAGAATAGGTTATAGTCGAATGGAATGCTCGAGTAAACTGGGATGATATAGTTTAACATATTTTAATAAATAGGAGGGTTTGTTCTCGCTTAGGTTACGTAATATTAGGTTAGGTTAAACGAGTAGAGGTATGAGGCTTAGGTTATGTTAAATTATGAAAGAGCAGAGTAAAAAGAGTGGGAGCTAAGTTAGGTGAGCTTAGGTTAGACGAGCACAAGTATGGGACTTCGGTTGTTAAATTATGAAAGAGCAGAGTAAAAAGAGTGGGAGCTAGGTTAGGTGAGCTTAGGTTAGACGAGTACAAGTATGGGGCTTGGGTTAAGTTAAATTATGAAAGAGGAGAGTAAAAAGAGTGGGAGCTAGGTTAGGTGAGCTTAGGTTAGACGAGTACAAGTATGGGGCTTAGGTTAGGTTAAATTATGAAAGACCAGAGTAAAAAGAGTGGGAGCTATGTTAGGTGAGCTTAGGTTAGACGAGTACAAGTATGGGGCTTAGGTTAAGTTAAATTATGAAAGAGGAGAGTAAAAAGAGTGGGAGCTAGGTTAAATGAGCTTAGGTTAGACGAGTACAAGTATGGGGCTTAGGTTAGGTTAAATTATGAAAGACTAGAGTAAAAAGAGTGGGAGCTAGGTTAGGTGAGCTTAGGTTAGACGAGTACAAGTATGGGGCTTAGGTTAGGTTAAATTATGAAAGACCAGAGTAAAAAGAGTGGGAGCTATGTTAGGTGAGCTTAGGTTAGACGAGTACAAGTATGGGGCTTAGGTTAAGTTAAATTATGAAAGAGGAGAGTAAAAAGAGTGGGAGCTAGGTTAAATGAGCTTAGGTTAGACGAGTACAAGTATGGGGCTTAGGTTAGGTTAAATTATGAAAGACTAGAGTAAAAAGAGTGGGAGCTAGGTTAGGTGAGCTTAGGTTAGACGAGTACAAGTATGGGGCTTAGGTTAGGTTAAATTATGAAAGACCAGAGTAAAAAGAGTGGGAGCTAGGTTAGGTGAGCTTAGGTTAGACGAGTACAAGTATGGGGCTTAGGTTAGGTTAAATTATGAAAGACCAGAGTTAAAAGAGTGGGAGCTAGGTTAGGTGAGCTTAGGTTAGACGAGTACAAGTATGGGGCTTAGGTTAAGTTAAATTATGAAAGAGGAGAGTAAAAAGAGTTTGAGCTAGGTTAGGTGAGCTTAGGTTAGACGAGTACAAGTATGGGGCTGACGTTAGGTTAAACTATGAAACACCAGAGCAAAAAGAGTGGGAGCTAGGTTAGGTTAGCTAAGGTTAGGTTAGGTCGAGTACAAATATAATGCTTAGGTTAGTTTAAATTATGAATGACCAGAGTAAAAAGAGTGGGAGCTGGGTTAGGTTAGCTTAGGTTAGGTTAAATTATGAAAGGTCTAGTAAAAAGTGTAGGAGGTAGGTTAGGTTAGGTTGAATTATGAAAGGTCTAGTAAAAGGGGGTAGGAGCTAGGTTAGGTTGGCTTAGGTTAGGTTAAATTATGAAAGGTCTAGTAAAAAGAGTAGGAGTTAGGTTAGATTAGGTTAGGTTAGGTTAGCGAGGCGATGTGGGGCGAGGTGTCATTATGTTGGGGTATCATATTCAATCAAGATAGAAAGCTCTTGCGATAGGCGGTTTACATCGATATAGTGAACGACATACTGAACTACCATGAACGCTCATAAACATAGATACACTGCTATAGGCCTTAAAAGTTATCCCTAGAGATTGCTTCAAACACCTACAACGTCCTGCTTCCCCTACCACCTTACCTAGTAATCCTCAGATCACGCATGGCGGCCATCTTGCCCATAAAAACTGCGCCAGCTTCCCCCCAACTACCCTACTACCGTGGCTTGAACTTTTCTTAAATGGAAGGTCTATTCACTTTTTTATCCCTTGATCGTGCAAAGAGAACGGAATCTCAAAGCCTTGATGTAGGACTAGTTTTAAAAATGTTGACTATCACTCAAAGCCTACTGTATTCCCTTATTTCCCTTGCACCTCCAAGAGAACCAGCAATAACATAAGCTCTGTAAATGTTTACCTCAACTGGCGTGAAGAAGATAGAGGAATAAGGATTTGCAAAAATACTACAAGAGTGGAGAAAGTCATATGCGTGCAACACAGCAAATTTTGAGAGAAAGGTCTGTGTGTGTAGGTGCTTGCTTCCTTTATATTTAGGATCAATTAGTGTGTTCCAAGGATACGACAAAAAGATAAAAAGAAATTCGCCAACTCGAATTACCTCTACGTAGAAAATGTTTGTAAAATCTTTATTATCTCAAAACTGGCTGCAATGATTTTAACTAAATTACCACATATTTGAGACATATTCGTGACAAATGAAATTTGGTTCTTAAATGTTTTGGGAAGTCCTCTTCTTTATGGATCACTAATGCATAGCTGATAAATCGTACAAATCTGCCAAACAAAGAATCTGATGTGTTACGCTCACATGCATTTCTCTACTCTTGTAGTAACCATTCTTACAAACTCTTATTCCTATATCTTCTTCGTGTTAGTTGAAATAAACATTTGCAGAAATTATCTTATTGCCTGTTTCTTTGTAGGTACAAGGGGAATATGGGAATACAGTAGGCTTTGAGTGCTAGTCAAATCTTTTAAAACTTTGAGATTCCGTTCTCCTTGCACGGCTAAGAGATAAAAAAAAATAATAACGCTCTTCCATTTGACTAAAGTTTTAAGTATTCCAAATCTCACACAGATAACAAGGAATATCTCCGAAATGGTTCATTCCAAAAAAAATTCATGTGGAGATAAATTGTGCTTTAACGAGGCATTTTTTGAGTTATGCAGATCACAGACACACACACACACACACACACACACACACACACACACACACACACACACACACACACACACACACACACACACACACACACACTCAGACACACACATACAGACACTCTCACACTCACACACATACCTTTTTCTAACTTTTATGGGATTCAGGGGGCCTCAAAACACATATTTCCAGTGAAATTTCGACATCGAATTTTTGGGCCGAATACAATACTTCCTCTACTTACTATACGTATTGGAGAAAGTAAAAAGAAAGTAAGACGACTGAGGCGAAACTGCAGACGGTCTTGGCTTCAAGCTTTACGGTTTTTCAATAGTTGCATAACGTTTTATTTACGACAGAAACAATTTCCACTTGTTATGGAACGTGAACGTCGTGTTTTGTGATGAAATATGAGGATCAACTTGTAATCAATAAAAACTAGCATTATGATAATAACTATCTTGTAAGGTAGAAATGTCTTTAACATAAATTTTAGCGTCTCCTTAATATTCAGATTAAAGAGAAAATACTACGAGTATATCATTAGTTTGTGCCCTCAGGTAAGAGCAAAATGTTGGCACATATTTTAATCAGTGCAGCTAAATACGCTGCTTGACTTTCTTATGCCGCCACTTTCAGAATAAGGTGCTGTCAAACAAAGAAACAAATAGCCTACCTTCCTCCAGGACTTTAAGGACACTTACATCGTCTACTATCATATACGAGGTGATTTCACTTTCTCTCTCCATAACTTAATGGAGAGGAAATCTTGTACTCGGTCACAAAGTTATAGTCCGTATAGGCTGTACATATCTATTAATAAGTACATTTCCCGGTGCCGTGCCGTACAGTCTGTTCAATTCCTAATGTGCCCACCAAAGCCCACTAGAGAGCGTTTTTGTGTAATGAGAATCCCTGGTTTGTAGAAGGCTTTGTCATTTTGTTGGCGTTTGTTCTTTGTGTTTAAAGGCGTGGAATGAAGAAACAAGATGCCGCTTACCAGAGATCAATATGCATCCCAATGAAGGGACTTTGTTACAATTTTAGATAAATATTCTGTGTCTCCTGTCTACAAAAATGGTCATTGATTCCTTCTTATTCCCAGAAGACTCTGTTAATGGAAATGATTATTACGATATCTTGCAAATGTTTGTTATCCCAGAATTGAAAAGACTTAACACTTTGACTTGTGAAACACCTTTTCAACTAGATAGAGCTCCACCACATTATGCAAGGAGCCTTCGTGATTTTCTTAATGAAGTGTTCCCTCGGAGGTCGCTCTTGGCCTCTACGATCTCCCGACCTAACTTCCTTGGATTGTTCCTTATGGGGATTCATTAATGACAGAGTGTATGCAACTAAACCAGGCACTGTCCCTGAGTTGTAACTACGGTAGAGACGGTCACACCGCGTATGCTGTCGGAAGTGCATGATTAGATGGAAATCGCCTGCACTTGTGCATTGTTCATGATGGTAGGCAAATTGAAAATTGTGGATATTGATTACAACTGTTACCTATGTGATTTATATTACAGTATGTTACTTTAAACTTAAATTTATGCAAATACGGCATTGGAAAATGTTTTTAATTAATATGTATAACATATCCAAAAATAATTAAAATCGGTTAATTTTTCGAATGTCCAGATACTTATGAAACACTCTGTACATGCTAGTTTTGAAGGCCTTTGACAAGTATGTCTCATAAGTTGTGGGGATTGTTTAAAAATAGCTAGTTTTACACATACTTATGTAGTATTCTATTTAGTTGTGAACTTAACATACAGTTGCCCAATTACAACGTCCATTACACAAATACAGCTCAACAAAGTATATGGACCAAAAATAAAAATATGGTAACAGAATTTCAGTAACATAATTGATGTTGTGTTTACCAGATGTCCAGTGTCACCAACAAGTTTGACTCTCTGTTACTGTTACTGCTTTTATTAGAAAATATGGAAATAACAAAAAAGGAAAGATTGCAACTTTCTGGCTGTATAAAGCTATTGATAAGTTTATTGACTCCTCATGTTTTGATGGCACATGCGGAGTTTCCGCGTACCTGTCGCAGGAGGAGCACTGTAATTTGGATAAAAGCTGCTTCTGAATATTCCTTCATCCACGTTGCTCTCGGCTACCGCCCCACCAAAATTGCTGTTAGATATTAATGAGGACAAAGTAAAAAGAGATTAATAGATAAACTAAACAGCATAAGAGATAAAAGCATAGCGTTTAAACCGTGGCATCCACTAATTATTCCGAGATGATAGCAGAGTAGATGGTGGTAAATTCGAGCTCTTCTGTCACATGAAGGACGATCATTAACAAAACAACTATGAAGCGAAACTGCGATAAAACTTAATCCACAGCTGCTCTTACTACATCTGGCATTAAATATAGCGGAAATTAAATTCTGCTAGACGTTACAAAGTATCTTACGCTAAGACCTAAATTACGTAATTTCACCTAGGTTTGAGAAAGGTACAGTGTATTAACTAAACATAATTCAGAATAATAAATTGCTAATTTAAACTAAATAGGCCATGTTTAGAAAGAAAGTCTTTGTGTCCCTTATATTAAACCTTAAACGATGACAAGATTATAAAGTGACTGATCGAGATGCACACCAGGGTGGGTTGCGCCATCCTTTGCTAAGTTCGTTCTAAAACTCACCACAAACGCATGTGTATTGATCAGTCAAGTTCTGGCAGTTCTATAGATTTTTACCAGCAAAATTGCATTGTGTGTTGCCAATAACTTATTCAGGGACATAGTATTGTTCTGAATTATGCGTATTTGAAATACTTATCCGTAAGTTTTCAGAGCTTAAACTCCTAACCAGATGAGTTGGGAATAAATTTTATCGTGATGAATGTTCATTAGTACCCTCCATAGGAAAGAGTTCAGAACGCTTTGAGTCAACTGGATGAAATATAGACATAATGAATGCATTTGCAAGCAAAGCCGTAAGTGTGTATTTTTTCTTTGCTCACATATTCTTGAAGATTCTTTCCAAAACTACTACAGCAGTTCAGGTTAAGATATTTCCGAATATCTCAAAGTGGATTCTATTTACAAATATTAAGAAATCATAACGAAACAGCTCCAAGTGTAAGAAATACAGATTTTTCAAAGTCCTGTTTAAGACATGCTGTATATCCCATTCAATTGTTTATGCTCAATATGGGCCATAAACTTAAACATTTTGATTTCACAAAACTCTTTATTGTGAATTTTTTCTGTGGTTTGTAGGTGGTAGATATCATGTAGGGAACTTGTGGAATATGGATTTTTTAAGTCCTGTGATTTTCATCACTCGCTAGGCTTGTGATCAAAATACTTCCACTTCCAGCCAAAGATTACGTAAATAACTATTGAATTGTGCCACGACAAATTTTGCTTTGTGACAGCATCTAACCCGTCAAGATGTGTTATACCCCCCCCCCTCTCTCTCTCTCTCTCCCACTCATTTTTACTCACACAATTAGAGTTTTCGTTCTTTGCGCCTAATATAAATCTGTTGCAGAAATGTTCTGACGAGAAATGTTTTATTATTCCAATATTACAAAACGTCTAAAAGGTCCTCAGTCAATCAAAAAGTAATATTGCTAACAATGATCTGTTGCTTGCACCCTACAAATCTTCAGTTCAATAACCTTGTATATGTCCGTCTTTATGCCTCTTTCTTTCCGTTACTCCTTTTTATGGTTTACCCCTCTCACCACTTACCAGACAGATATGGATTTAAATAGCAAACCCAAAAGCTTACATATTATTAAATAAAATATAAGGTTACGAAATATGACTCTCACACTATCGTACATTGGGATGCAGGTTCGGTAAGTACAAATTTTCAGAACGAGTTTAAAATACGAAACGAAGTCGAGTATTTTCACTTCAGAGTTTCTGCATGTGTATTGCGTACTATTTATTCGAAATAATGAGTAACCGAAATACATAGCGAAAATAAAACTTATTACAGTCAGCTGTTCAGAAGCAATATCAAGGTCGTTCGGGCTAGCCTCTGCAAACTGGTGATCAATTGGTCACGTCTTTCAATGTTGACTGATTGAACGTGAGATGACTGTTTACCCCGAAAGAGTTCTATTTAAATGCTGTGTAAATTAAATCGTAAGTAAATGTTAACACTGAAAAGTGATGACTCTAATATTTAAATGATAAAAGTTAATAATCAAATGACTATGTTGCATGTCTAAAACAGTAAATATACGTATCAGTAGTTGGAGGATTAAATACATTATCTGTGGTTAAAAAGAAAAGCACAAGGTGTTTGAATTTCCCACGCATCATAGCTTGAGCGGGAAGTGGATAAAAAAAAGAACTGTAGTCGAAATAGTAACTTATCCAATGGGTGACCACGGAGCTAGGATGTCTGTCCATGATGCGCATTTGCTCGGGAACTGAAGCTCAATGGTCATTCTGTAATAAAGCTCCCAGGGAGAGACGGTCATCCTGAAATCAATTGCAACAAACATTGTTGAGAAGAGACTTGAGTCTACTACTGAGAAGCTCAGAAAAACGAATCGGTTTGCTAGTTATACTCAGATTTTCACAGACTGGCAAAGGGAGGGATTCATAGAGGAATTTTCGAATGAAGAAATGGAGAAGCCTTGCCACTATCTTCTCCATAGTCTGGTAATTAAATTCTCAATTTTGACAACACCTGTTCGCCCTGTATTTGATGCATCATGTAACACAGATGAAGGAATGTCCTTGAATGACTGTTTAGAGACGGGGCCTAATCATGTCCAGTTAATTCCGGAAATACTCATGCGATTTGAGTATGAGAATCAAACGGAGATTTCGAGAAAATATTATTTGAGTTACTTCAGATATTAGGAAAGCGTTTGAAATGACTGAAGTTGCAACAGAAGATCGCGATCAATATCATTTTCTTGGTGGGAGAATGATGGCAAAAATAAAATGAAAGTTTACAGACATTCAAGAGTTGTCTTCGGAATAACCTGCAGCCCATTCATCCTAAGTGCTGTATTAGAACACCATCTCTCCAACGTCCACAAAGATGACAACTAGGTATCTCAGAAATTGTTGGAGGTCATGTATGCAGACAACTGCGTTACATTAGTCGCTTCGAAGGAAGAGTTTGCCATATTTCGAACTAAGAGTATTAAGCTAATGAATGATGCCAAGATGGAACTTAGAAATTGGGAATGTTTGGTAGAACACATCTTGTCCATTGAAGAGAGCAAAAGTGAGAATGCATACATCACAAAAGTTTTAGTTTTACAGTTGAATAGAAGACTAGATACACTAAGTGGTAAAATCAATACTGAATTTTGATCTCTGCAAGAAGTACTAACAAAGAGAATACTGCTCTCCTTAGTACAAAAAGTTTTTGAGGTTTTTGGTTTTCTTATTCCCGCACTTCTTCCTTTCTTATTGTTACATACAGCATGGCATATTGAAACTGAAAACAGAAGTGAGCAAACGAGAGTCAAACTGAAATTGGATTCACCACTATATGAGAGTATAGCTTGTGAATTCAGAAAGCATTATCAGGAAATTAGTTGCTTAAAGGAAGTGAAAATGCCACGACCAACAAGAGGTAGTGTGTTAGAAAAGAGCCAATGGACACTACATACTTTTGTGGATGCTCGTCAGCACGCATATGCTGCAGTCGTTTTTTAAGGAGTTGAAAGTAATCTAGGAGTTTCAGTGCAACTGCTCTGAGCCAAGGCCAGGGTAGCTTTACTCAAGTCAATTTCACTTCCAAGGCTAGAATTACTAGGATGTCAAGTTGGAAGTAGACTCGCATCTTCAGTCAAATCAGATTTGTACGAGTACAAGATGTAAACGAATATTTTTGGAGTGACACGCATTGGCTTGGATAGGAAGGGATGAGCAATGGGCTACATTTGTTAGCAATATAGTAAAAGAAATTAGAAGCTTTACAAATCCTAAGACTGAAAATATATATCAGGAATTCAAATCCGGTTGATATGATATCTAGAATGTTATCCTAGCCAGGTTCAAGACTCAGAATGGTGAAAGTGACCTGAACGGTTAAAAAGATCTGAGCTAGAATGGCCATTTAAACAAATAGAAATTGATGAGAATGAAACTGCAATCATTGAGGAAAGGGAAAAGGAACTGAACCACACTGTAACAATGACAACCATAGACATGACAAGAAACTGGAGTTTTTCTCAACAAGTACGGGTAGTACCCTGGATTCTCAGGTTCTATAATAGTGCAAGGAGGAATAATTCTCATGTGGGTACCTTACAATATTCAAAAATCAAGACAGTAGAATTGAAATTGATTAAAGGGATTCAATCAGATCCACTTCCCCCTGAAGGTAATACAGTCAATGGTATCAATGTTGTTAGGGGTGAAGATGAAGTGAAGATCAAGATTGTGATGAGAGATGACCTAATGAAGTTTAGGTACCCGTTAGTGTTGCCTAAGAAACATGAAATAGTGGAAGCAATGATTTTCGAGCAGCATCAACTTCATTATAATGCTGGTGTACAGTTTTTAATCATCCATTTAAGAGAAATATACTGTATAATACAAACCAGAAGAACAGTTAAGAAGGCTATAGCAAACTGTCTGAAATGTAGACGGCATAAAGCTAGAAATACAGAATCAGATTCTGCTCCTCTACCAGAGGATCGTGTCAAGGATGCCAGTGTGTTCGAAGTGGTTGGTAGTTACCTGGCTGGAACATTGATTTGGATAATCCTCTACACCTGGGCAGTCTTCCGAGCAATTCATTTGAAACTTGTGTCATCGTTAAGTATGGAAGCATTCATTGTGTCATTGAGAAGATTTATAGCAAGAAGAGGTCGTCCTTCTAACATCTACTCAGATAATGACACAAATTTCGTTGGAACGTCCAACGCATTCAGAAATTTCAGCAACAATCTGGGTTCCAAGAAATAGAGTGAAAGTTTAATCCTCCTACTGCTAGCCGGTGAGCCGGGGGTTGGGGGGCGGTGGGAGCAGTTAGTACACTCTATAAAAATGCTTAGATGAATGTTAGGAAAATCTGTGGTAGCCTATGAAGAACTACTAACTTCAATCTGTGACGTGGAAGCGGTAATCAGTGGACGCCCATTGACATACATATCCAAGGGTTCTGGGGATTTAACTCCATTGACACCATCTATGTTTCTTTGTGATTCTGGAGAGATTTCTGAACAGAACATGAATAATTTAGAGAAGATTAAGTTCCAGGCACGCTTACGCTACAGACAACTCTTACATTAGAGCGCTGCAGAAAAGAGTATCTATCTCAACTTATCAACGTCCAAAGGGCAAAAGGAGATCAAACTTGAAAGAAGGTAATGTAGAACTATTAGACCCCGAGCAGCAGGAGAGTGGCCACTAGCAAGGATTGTATCACTCTTTCCTGGCAAGGACGGTGTTTCTCGGATAGCCAAGTTAAAATTAGAGGACAGAACACTGATAAGACCGACTGAAAGACTGTGCTCTCTAGAGATAGACACACGAAAATGTCTTTGTTTTTAGGAACTGTTTGGCTAAGGAGATACCCGAGAGTTACAAAACCCGCAGTGGTCGTAGAGTGGTTCCCAATCCAAAGAATTCTCCTTAACTGAGTAGACTATATTAACATTTATAAGAAAAGGAGATTGGATAATTGTGTTTGTATGAACAAGAGACATGTGACTTTTATTATATTATATTCCATTATTTTGACTGAAATTATTCTCACAATTTCAGGGTGGGAGGAATATTAAAAATCTATTTAGCAATGGCACAGGTTTAGTTATGACTTCAGTTGTCATTTGTTAAAAAAAGTTGAAAAATGAACGTTTGTTTTATCCATCACGACAATTATTATTGGATTATTGAATTTATGTAACAAGATTTTTAAGTTTCAAAATATATAAAAGGAGTCAGATTTTGTATTTTATTGTAGATTTATAACACACACGTTGAATGTTTTAACTTTTTCAGTTTGAGTTTTGGACAATAATTAATTGCAACTAATCTGTTTTATATTTTTAGTTAATGCATGCGAATTTTTGAATCCATATTTCCTGAAGCTCTTCTGAAAATTACAAACTAATAAATTCTAAACTGTGCCCCATGGAGCATTTTGGAAAGTGAAAAATAATGAAAATAAGAAACTGAGAGAAATGTAGAGTTCAACGCAGTGCTTTACCATTAAAACAGATATTTGGGTATACAATTTTTATATTTTTATGAACCACTATAGACCCAGATGGTGGAGTAAGAATGTACTACATTTACACTTAATTCAGATTATAACAGGGCCTGACATGGGGGTGCAGTTATTCAGCATGTGTTACAAGAGAAATAATTTACTATTTAGAAATACAGGTTGGTTCGAGGTAAGCCAAAATGGATAAATAAGAAGCACTAAGTTACATCATAAGATATATTCAAATATTTTTATACATGATGTACAGAGCGAGGTGGTCGCTAGGCGAATGCGGGTAAGATAACTAATCCCCCGAATTTCCTCTCCCTCCATTTTACCTCACTTCTCATTTCATTTCACCTTTCATCTGCTTGGCTGTTTCAAGGTTCTAAGAGTCGGTGGGATTTTCGGTGGTTCTTTAGTAGTGTTTAACGCTCGCATTTACTACATGCGGTACATGATATATGGAACGAATATGGAGCACCGGTGGAATGAGATGGCGGGAGGAACCGGAGAACACGGAAAAAACCCGCCCCTGCGCCGCCTTGTCCACCACAAATACCACATATGGTCGCCTGTTATCGAGCCCGAGCCGCGTTGGTGAGAGGCGAATGGTCTAATCATTCGGCCACGGCGCGGCCCAGTTTCGGTGTGCACGACAGCTCTTCGATCTATTTCGTCTTACCTATTTTAGAAATGGTTTTATTACATATTTTCATATATGTACAATGGGAATACAGTAGGCTTAAGCGGTAGTCAAATCTAGTAAGGGCAGGTTGCTATGTGATGGCGTTGACATTCCATTCTCTTTGAATGGTCAATGCATACAAAACGAACGAATTCCTAACTGAGAAAAGTATATATTCGAAAATTCAAACAAAAAATACAGCTAATGTCGAAATGGTTATCTCAAAAATAAATAAATACATATTTTACATTACTTGTGTGCTTTAACGAGATCTACACTCTTTGTATAGTAACCTTCTGTTGGTTTACCCGTTACACAAAACGCAACCAGAATGATGAAGATTTCAGAGGGTATTCTCAGAAAATTTAAGACACATATTTCATTTGTCATGAGAATAACTTAAGCATATTGTATTTTAAAATAAATTGTTAGGGCCATTTTGGGGGAAATAAACATTCTCGAATAATTTTCATTTGCAGGATAGTTTGGGGTGGAAGCATTTCCTTCAACGTCTTCGTGTCACACCCTCGGAAGATAAAATAAAATATCCGATGTTCTCGTTTAAGAAGAAATACTCGTGATTTCATTTTATCAGTTCAGCTGATTGAGACTCAGTAGACACTGTCACACAGCACTTCTATGAGTATGATGGTTAAAACAATGTCCGTGTCCTTGACGTAAACAGGAGAACTATTGCATTCCACCCAAAAACTCCATGCTGAGATTTCACCGGAAATACATGTTTTTAGACTCCCCGAATCCAAAAAAGTAAATGTTTACAAAAGGTTCCGTGTGTGTGTGTGTGTGTGTGTGTGTGTGTGTGTGTGTGTGTGTGTGTGTGTGTGTGTGTGTGTGTGTGGATAACTCAAAAATAAAAAGTCGGTTAAGCATCAAATTTGGAATTTAAGTTCAGCATCGTCAAGAAAATGCCCTCCCCCCTCCCGGAATACCCTTTGCATGCAAAGTTTTTGGACATTCTTATTTTTCTCAAAAATTGCTCTAACAATTTTACTTAAAATATCACATATATTTGAGATATTTCTATGCCAAATGGAATGCACGTCTTGAATTTTCTGACACTGCCCTCAGAAGTCCTCTTCATTTGGAATGACCTTTACATAACTTGTAAATCGTTAATAGAGAGAATCTTCCTCCACAAACAATGTAGATCTCATTAAAACACAATTTACCTATGTCAAATATATTTTTGTAGGGTGTACCCTTTCCGAGGTATTCCTTGTTATTTGCTTGAGTATTCAAGTAATTGCTTTTCCCATATATGAACTCATTCGTCTTGTTTATAACCTGACATGCAAAGAGAATGAAATAACAAAGCCATCACATAGTGACTGGCTCTTAAAATATTTCACTATCGATTAAGTCTACTGTATTCTCTTCACATTATACTTACAAGCAAACATCAAATAAAACCGTATCTACAAATGTGTATCTCGATTAATATATAGCAGAAATGTTTTTATGAGTAGTTTGTACACGGGTGAGTAGAGAAAGTCAGATGAGTCCACACATAAGATTTTCTTTTCCTACGTATGCTTAAACGCACCCTATTCTTTCGTGTATAGGCGTTAATTATTCCTCCTAGTTAAACGCTATTTTTTCAGTTTCCTATTGTTCGCTTAGCGTCATGATATTTCGTGTCTGTTATTTCCGTCTGGGTTACTTCTCGAACAGTGCTATCGATTCTCTTTGTGCATTGATTACATATACTTCTTTATTACCTACTTCCTATTTTAATATTCTGTTTTTCTACTGTTCCATTATTCTACCGCTCCACCACAAATCCTTCGTGCTCTCCCTATAACATACGTTTTCATTACATCCTCAGTTGAGTAAAAAAGATGTAAATACTCGTATAGTTATAAATATCCTTTCTTCGTTGTTCTTGGAGTGAATGTATCTAAATACGTTTAAAAATGCTTTACTTCTTTGATTTCATGCAATTTTTATTTTTACAAGGTACTTGTCCTGAAAATTTAAAATTTAGTGATTAAGGAAATGAATAGTAATCATTATCTAACAGTCTGTATTGTTTTGTCGGTGTTCACGTTTAAAATCCCATACCATATGTGATATCTGATACCATATGTGTAATTAATAACTTAAAGGGCACATACTAAGCATATTATGCAGATGCTTAAAACCGCTAACAATTAAAGCCATATGCTAACAGCAATATTAACTTGAACTAGGGCAATATAATATATTATGTACATTTGTATATACTGATTTAATAAATTATTATTTTGTTGTAATTGACTAATCATGTTTAGAAACTAAAAATAAATATATATTTATGTGTACGGTTTACATAAATGTGACCATAATGGCAATAAAATTGATTATATTCCTGTTCTATTCCTATGATCAACAATAGGTTAATAAAGCTAAATTAACCTTTTATAGTTTGAGTTAGAGGGAAAACACGCAATTTTATTTGTTTATTTATTCCTTTATCATTTATTCATTCAGTTATTTATTTATCTATTTTTGCTTCTATGCAACAACAAACTGTGCCAACTGTTTACTTTTTTCATAAAGTTCTTCCTTGCTATGTATTTAACGATTACCATTGAAGCTTTAATTTGCATCCCCTGAAAATCTTTTTACACATACATATTATACATTTCACCAACCTGGGCGATCATCAAGTTTTCCCCTTAGATTTTCACCCGCTCAAAGGCAAGTCTTACTCTAGCGCATCAGATGTGCATTCCAATCATGAAAAGAGCTGAGTGTGACAAACTGAATGCACTCACTCTCCTGTTTCTCTTTTAGTCAATACAGTCGAAACCATAAACACGTATTTCGTTTCTGTGCCATTTTGTATCCTTGACTTTGTTTATTGGATAAGATTATTTAGCAAAAGGACTAGCACATCCTTGCACCGTGGCCTAAAGCAACCCATGAAATGGCCAAGGTTTCTTATAACGATAAATATGTCGTAGACGCGAGGTGCATTGAGATTATCTTAGGCGTTCCGTGTACCAGTAGCATACAACTGCACGAGGCGAGATGGCTTCATGGTAGACTATGAGGCTCACATTCGGAAGGTCTCAGGTTTGATTCTCGTTGACCACCCACTCTGACCTTAGGTTTTTCGTGGTCTTCTCTGTTTGGAAGACGACTGCTGGGGTGGTTTTTTATCTATCACGATTTCTGTTCCTTCTCATATATCAGGCCTAGTTTTAAGTTTATTGGGTTCCCAGACAGATGGCGCAGATGCGTACTCAAATGAATGGGTGCTCCCTGTGGACACTAGACGGCTGCTTCATCGATGGGTCGTTCATCGCCCTCTCCAGCCAACTCCAGCGATGGGACAGATCTTCAAGCATGGAACTGTCACTGACTACCGCGGGGTTCTATGGCCTGTCTACCTGCGGTCTGAGCCTCCTGTAGTTCCTTCACTTCATCCCACGGCCTGGGGCTATCGCCCTGATAGCCACAATGGATGTATGTAGGTTGCAGTATTATTTATTTATTTTATTAGCGAAGTGTGCTTCATTGCCGTACCTACATGCTAAACATTAATCAGTTACAAAATGTGGTTGTCAGAATACAATTTTACAAATTTGAACAGATGGCTATTTGATATTGTAATTATTAATCTTTCAGAGATTGTCGAAATCAACGGAATTAACAAACTATTTGAGGTGTGTGGAATAAGAATTGATTAATGCACTTATATTCACTGGCCATTCGTAACGAGTTCTATTAATCACTTTCTGTCTTTAGCGCTGGACAGACGTAAACTAGGCGATTTAAAGTTTATTCTTCTGGGCTGTAGTACGATGCAGTGTGTGTGTGTGGTGTCCTCCGCCGTTGTATAAATAATCTATACCTAGATTTATAACATGTACATATGTACTTACGAATAGCAGTGGTAATGGCAACTAGCGAAGCTTCGTGAAGCTTCGTGCAGACAGGATGTGGATAAATCTCCATTTTGATTCGCTTAGCCGCTATTTAAGCAAAGCAACGTGTTGCATTATAACTTGTTTGTTGGATTACAGCTCACTTCATCGCTTGAAATGTATTTCAAGTTTTAAAATAGTGAAATTGTGAAAATTTGGAAATTCTGCATTTGCAAGTATTCTTGAAATTTTGAATTTTGAATAGTCAAGTTTTAAAATAATGAAATTTGGAAGTCTTAAAAAATTATGAAATAGTGAAGTATTGAAACTTAGATAAAGGTATTCTTAAATAAAAATTATTTGACACTTTAAAATAATGAATCTTAAATAATGACATTTTAAAAATGAAATTTTAAAATTTTGAAACAATGAAACTTTGTAATAAAACTATTCAAATAATAAAATTTGAAATGTTGAAATACTTTTAAAAATGCACGAAATTTTGAAATATTGAATTTTTGAAACAATACAATTTTGAAACGATTGTGATGTTTACGACATTTGAGATAATGAAATTTCGGAAAATTGATACTATTTTGTATATTTTGGAAATTTTGAAACTACAAACAACATTTTTAAATGTTGAAATTTTGGAATATTTATGAAACTTTGAAATCATGAAGTTTTAAAATATTGAGGTTTTAAGTTAGTGACATTTTGGTATAGTGAAATTTTGAAATATTAAACATTGGAAATGCTGAAATTTTGAAATACGTTTGAAATCTTGAGATAATGAAATCTCAAAATATCTATGAAATTATGAAACATTTATGACATTTTAAAATATTTATGAAATTTTCAAATTTTTATGAAATTATGAAACTATGAAGCTGTGAAACTAGAACATTGTGAAATTAAGAAATTTTGAAATTAGGAAATTTTGAACGTATGGAATTGACATAATGAAACTTTGAAATAATCAAATTCTGAAATAATGCTATTTGAAATATGAAATTTTGAAATATTTATGAAATTTTGAGATGTTTATGAAATTTTGAAATAATTAAATTTTAAAACATAAAAACTGCGAACAATGAAATTTTGAAATATTGAAATTTTGAAATAATGAAATTTTGAAGGAATGAAATATTGAAATATTTATGAAAATTTAAGTTATTGAAAGTTTGAAAAAAATGAAATTTGGAAATCATTTTCAAACATTTATGAAATTTTGAGATATTTATAAAAATTTGAAAAAATTATGAAATTACAAAATTCACTTGAAATTTACAAATACTGACATTTCGAAAGAATAGCTGTGAAATAATGAAATTTTTAAATAATGCAATTTTGAAGTAATGAAGTATTGAAATGGGTAAATTTAAAAATATTTATGAATTTTTAAACTAATGAAATTTAATGAAAGAGTGGGATTTTGAAATAACGAAATTTGGAAAATATTTGAAAGGTTGAACTAATGAAATTTTGAAATAATTTAATTCTGAAGAAATGAAATTTTGAAGTAATGAAATTTTTAGTAATAAAACAATAACAAAATTATGAAATACTGAAATTCCGAAATATTTATGATATTTAGATATTTGAGGTATTGAAATTTTCAAACAATATTCTGAAATAATGAAGTTTTAAAATATTTGTAATACTTGTAAAATAGTTATGCAATTTTGAAATAATGAAATTTTGTAATAATGAAATGTGAAAGTATTTTCAAACTTTGAAAAAATAAAATTTTGACATAATTTGACATTTCAAATATTTTGAAATTTTCGTATAATGAAATTTTGAGTTTATTTTTTGACTTTTGGAGTATCAACATTTGGAAATCATTATGAAAATTTGAAATATCTTTGAGGTTATAAGATAATGAAGCTTTGAAATAATGAAGTTTTAAAACTGATGGAAAGTTTTAATCGTATTGTAAACGTAAATTTGAATAACATAATCAAGGAATAACCAAATTGTGACATAAGAGAGACGGAAATATTTCTGAAGTTGTGAAACGTTTTAGAAATGTCGAAATATTTACGGGAAAATAGTAAGCTGTAGCTACTACCGCTGTAAATTTCAATGTATTTCAAAATTTCAAATTATTTCAACGTTTGAAAAATATTTCAAAGTTTCAAATATATTTCAGGAATCCAAATATAATTCAAAGTTTCAAATATATTTCAGAATTTCAATGAATTTCAATAACCTTGAACATTTCGGTATTTCAAGATTTTGATATTTCAAAATTGCTGTCACAAAAGTTCAGCTTTCAGTATTTCAATCTGTCAATATTTGAATCAAAATTTCAATAAAAGAATTCAATCATAAAGTTTGAGTCACAAAGTTTCAATTGCGCAATCTCAATCACAAAAGATTATACCAGGTGGCCCATATCATCCGGAATCGCGTGGGCAACCCTTCGTGCGTTAAACGAGTTGTAGAACGCACAATCGCAGTGACGCCAGCCACTGAGACATTACGTGCCCTCACGTTTGTATGTATTTTGTTACGGCACTTTACAATCTGTAACCTGTAATGTTAGATAATATACGGAAGCGAGTTTAATCCCTAGAAAGTAAAGTATTTGTAAGTTGTTTTCTAGTGCCTTGCATCTGGCAATGAAGCCATTAGCATTCGTGCTTTCCAATACTTTTGAACTGTAGTTTCTTCTGATCTTAATGCTTCACAGGTCTTCAAGTGTTCTTCATTCATTTCTGCTGGATCGTTACACAGGACACATATTGGTGAGGCTGAGATACCTATTCTGTAGAGATGACTTGCTAAGCAGTCATGATTTGTCAACAGTCGGAAGGCTGCAACAGTTGTTTTCCTTGGTCTCTGGGGGATTATATCTGGGTTGGAAAGTAGTGTAATCCATTTTTTATCTTTGGCATTTGTTTCTATTTCTTGTAGGTATTAATGAGAAAAAAATTTAATGATCAAGCGTTTTATTGAGGAATATGAGAAATTGAATTTAGACTTTTGTTTTATTGTTGTGCCTTTCTTTGCAAGTGAGTCTGCAGCTTCGTTCCCCATGACTCCACAGTGTGCTGGAATCCATTGGAGATGAACAGTCTTATTAACTTTTTGGAGTTGTGTTAACATTTTGTAGCATTCTCTAATTTTTGTTGACTTCTTTGTAGTACTTGAACATATTCCCTGAATTGCAGCTTTAGAATCTGAAAGAATTACTGCCTTGTTAAATTTATTTAAGGGAAGATTTAATAATTGTCGGAGAGCAATGTATATAGCCTCTATTTCTCCATCATAATTTGTTTTGTCTCTGCCAACAGAATGATAAAAGGAAAAATGTGAACATGTAACTCCAGCTCCAGTAAGGTTTTCCTTGGAGGATCCATCAGTATATATGTGCAGCCATTCTTTTGTGGGATACCTAGTATTGATTGTTTCCAGAGCTAGAAGTTTTTGTATTTCTTTTGGTGTGTCTGATTTACTTATTTCCTCTATTAATTCCAAATTGAAGGTAGGTTGCAATAATTCCAATGGATTTTCTCTTATAAGTAGATTTTCTCTGGTGTTAGGAATGTTCAATTTGGATTTAATCTGTCACCTTTTCTAAGAAACTTCTATGAGTTTTAAGGATTGAAGGGGGGAGGTTCTCTTCTGTCCATTTAGAGTTTGGCAGTCGTAACATTTTCTCGTGTTGGAGCAATGCTTGTTCTTCTATTTTTGTTGTTATTGATGGGGTCCGTGTTAAGGCAAGCATGGCATCAATAGGTGTGGATTTAACTGCTCCAGTGATTAGGCGAAGAGCCTGATTTTGTATTTGTTCAAGTTTATTGATGTTAGCATTTGCTGCTGTTATTAAAGCTTCAGAACAGTACAAGAGGTTTGGTTTAACGTACATTTTGTATGTTGTGTTAAGGACTCTCCTTGAGCAGCCCCATTTAGCACCAGGTAACCTTTTCAGGATTTGCAGTTTCTTTTCAACCTTTTCTGAGTAAGTAAGGGGTAGTGATGCGCCTCCTATAGCCTCTCCTACCCAATTCCCATCCTCATCCTGCCCGTGGTGCACCCTGCTTTTAACAGATGAGGCTCTGGGGACCGATTCACAGCGGTATAACTGTTTCATCTAAAATGGAGGAAATGTCATTTACATATGTGCTGGCCTATCACAGCACAACAGCGTCCCTCAGAGGCACATGAGGGTAAGGTCGGTGGATCTAAATACCACCTATTTAGTCCTCCCGGCTAGGTCCGATGGACCCGTTGACCAACGATAGGTGTGGTCCCCCTTGCAAAATGGGGGTTTAAGTCGGGTGATGTAACTGCCACATTGTAAAACTGGTGCCCGTTAAGAAAACAGTTACATGAAAGCCACATACATGAGTATGAGTCCTAAAGATAAACATTCCGGAGTTAAAACTGTCCCCCAATCGGATCTCCGGGTGGGGACATCTTTAGGCAAATTTCATCACAACAATTCCAATACTTTAAGAATTCTACAATTGAATGCTGGAGGCATGTCCCAGCCTAAAAAAACAAGAGCTAATGAAAATATTAAAAGATCAAGATATAGATGTCTTCACAGTACAAGAAGCCAATATATCAGAAGAACAGGAAATATACTTTGAAATGAAAACTGAAGCTTTCCTGGCGACGGACATATTCAAGCTGTTCTCGGGCTTCGAGCCAGGTGAAGTGATGAAGAGCCATCGACGTTTTGGGAGCGTACATCTCTCCCATCATCAGGATGATGAATGGCTACCATTTTTTTTTTTTTTTTTTTTTTGTGGTGGGGAAAAAGGCTACTTACGCCCTAACCGCATGCATGCATGCGAGTGTAAGACTCCTACCCTGGCTTCGAACCCGGGCAGCCTACTCACTAAAAAACCCCACCGGAAGTCTTGAGGTCAAGGCCTCTATGCTGCAGTACCGCATAAAGCACCTGCGCATTCTGTGGTGAGAGATGGAAGCTGCCTGCCAGTGGCAGTAACAGCGAGTATTACTGATGTTTTTTATTTTTTATTTTTTTTTTTTTTTTTTTTTTTTTTTTTAAGGGGAGACAGATAGAGAGTTGGAGAGGAGAAAGAGTTGGCTTATTTCGCCGGGGAGATTGGGAAAAAGGGAAAGGGGAGAAAGACTAAACTAAAAGGTTTTCAAGAGGGGATTATGGAGAAGTGTGGCGTGAGTGTCGAGGTACCGCCGGAGCACCCTCGCAGTGCGGGAATACAGCCGGCTATTACCGGCATCGGAAGGGGATACCGGGTGACAGCCATGACCAGGTCCTGACTGTCACACACGGGAAGTTGATGTGGATAGGATTAAGGTAGTGACAGAATAGTTGAAAAGGAGTAACAGGAATGAAGTAAGGAGTGTGCGATGATGCTTTGGATGAGGTACTAGGGTGGCCCAAGATGTAATGTGTTGGCAGGCCACCTTTTCCCGGACATCCTCGGCGTAGGCGGCGATGACGGTGGTGAACTGCGAAGACGGCGAAGAAGCTTCTGATGAGGTACTAGGGTGGCCCAAGAAGTAATGTGTTGGCAGGCCACCTCTTCCCGGACATCCTCGGCGATGAACTGTGATGAACTGCGTAGCTGCGTGGACGGCGGTGAAGCTGGAGATGAGGTACTAGGGTGGCCCGAAAAGTGATGTGTGGGCAGGCCACCTCTTCCCGGACATCCTCGGCGATGAACTGTGATGAACTGCGTAGCTGCGTGGACGGCGGTGAAGCTGGAGATGAGGTACTAGGGTGGCCCGAAAAGTGATGTGTGGGCAGGCCACCTCTTCCCGGACATCCTCGGCGATGAACTGTGATGAACTGCGTAGCTGCGTGGACGGCGGTGAAGCTGGAGATGAGGTACTAGGGTGGCCCGAAAAGTGATGTGTGGGCAGGCCACCTCTTCCCGGACATCCTCGGCGATGAACTGTGATGAACTGCGTAGCTGCGTGGACGGCGGTGAAGCTGGAGATGAGGTACTAGGGTGGCCCGAAAAGTGATGTGTGGGCAGGCCACCTCTTCCCGGACATCCTCGGCGATGAACTGTGATGAACTGCGTAGCTGCGTGGACGGCGGTGAAGCTGGAGATGAGGTACTAGGGTGGCCCGAAAAGTAATGTGTGGGCAGGCCACCTCTTCCCGGATATCCTCTGAATCAGCCTGTATTACTGATGTTTGGCTACCAAGGTTGAAGGGACCAGTACATATGTTAGTACGTACCCAGTAGAAAACACCAAGCCTAGTCAGGAGACGGTTCACGGGTACGCTGGAATCTGTGCTTTCTCAGGCGGTCAATCTCTAACTTTAAAGCTGGTTTCCAGGCAGGGCTGAACTGCAAACCTGCGTCCCGGTTCAGTGTGTTCCTCTCGGAGGAGATGGACAGAGCCTCCTTAACCTTGCGTTCCCAGACACCGCTGCATTTTGCCACAATGGTCTTAACGCCATGGGCAGCCCCACTTACCGATTGGCACGCCACCTAGCCGATCTGTTACAACCTCTGGTAGGGAGTTGTGAACACCACGTGACGAACTCCACACGCTTCGTACGCTCGTTGGATAACATAACCATTGGGCCTTCTGATCTTCTCGTCAGCTTCGACGTAGTATCTCTTTTTACAAGAGTACCGTTGCAAGAAACCATCCAGCTTCTGATGGAACACTTTCCGGCTGACATCACCGAGCTCTTCCGGCACACTTTGACGTCCACTTTCTTCCTGTTTGGTGGAAGGTTCTACGAGCAAGTAGACGGTGTGGCAATGGGCTCTCCTTTGTCACCTGCAATAGCTAATTTCTATATGGAACACCTGGAACACGAAATACTTGCCACCGCTCCACTCAAGCCATCTCATTTCTTCCGGTACGTGGACGACACTTTTGTTATATGGCCACATGGACTAGACACTTTGCCTAGCTTCCTCACACACCTCAACAGTCTCCGACCCCAAATCCAGTTCACCATGGAAGTGGAGAAAGATGGAACTCTGCCGTTTTTGGACATTCTGGTCTCCAGAAATAACAACGGCACTCTGGGGCATGCAGTGTATCGCAAACCTACACACACCGACCTCTATCTAAATGCCAACAGTTTCCATCACAAGTCCCAACGAGTTGGAGTTCTAAACACTTTGGCCCACAGAGCTGTGTCTATCTCCGATCCCAGCCACCTCAAGCAAGAACTACAACACCTGAGGTACACATTCCGCCAGAACGGCTACTCCGTAGATGACATTGAGTCCTCTATCTCCAAGGCCAAGAAAGGAAAACCACAACCACAACCAACACCAGATAAGCCGACCGCCACTGCCTGCATCCCATACACTGGCAATCTATCTGGCAGGATCAGTAGAATTCTCGCCAAACATAACATCAGAACCATTCACAGTCCGCCTCTGAAAATCAAACATCTTGTGAGATCGGTAAAGGACAAACTGGACCTTAAGGTACCAGGGGTATACCGCATCCCCTGTGAATGTGGGACGCCATACATAGGGCAAACCGGCAGGACCATTTCCACCAGGATCAAGGAACATGAACGGTCCATACGCTTAATGCAGCCTGAAAAGTCAGGGTTGGCGGAACATTGCTTTGAAAAAGACCACAGAGCTAACTTCAAAGGTACGACCATTGTGGCAAAATGCAGCGGTGTCTGGGAACGCAAGGTTAAGGAGGCTCTGTCCATCTCCTCCGAGAGGAACACACTGAACCGGGACGCAGGTTTGCAGTTCAGTCCTGCCTGGAAACCAGCTTTAAAGTTAGAGATTGACCGCCTGAGAAAGCACAGATTCCAGCGTAGCCTTTTTTTTTTTTTTTTTTTTTTTTTTTTTGTGGTGGGGAAAAAGGCTACTTACGCCCTAACCGCATGCACGCATGCGAGTGTAAGACTCCTACCCGGGCTTCGAACCCGGGCAGCCTACTCACTAAAAAACCCCACCGGAAGAGTCCAGAGGTCAAAGCCTCGGTGTTGCAGTACCGCAATAATGCACCTGCGCATTCTATGGTGACGATGGAAGCTGCTTGCCAGAGGCAGTAACAGCGTGGTGATGCTGAAGGCCAGGAGACACTCATGGCCTAAGCCCTGAGAGCCCCCTGGTAGCAGTCATTGGTGATAATGGTGAGTGGTGTGCTCTGATTCGTGTGGTGAAATGAAATGGTCATGATGGGTGAATGAATGATGATGGCTGAGTCCTGGAGTGAAGTGGATCATTCCGGATGTGCCGTACACTTCATGGAGCGACACAACTCCGAGCAGGGGTAGCCATCGTGAATGTGGAAGCCCGCTGCCTTGGCTCGTGAAGGTAGGAACTGCGGTGGTTGTTGTAGTCGAGCTGGTGGTGTCTCCTTGGTGCGGCGAGTCTGTGTTGAGACGTCCCTAGTGGTGGTCGGGTTGGCAGTCGGGATCTCGAGCCGTCCAAGCGTCTGCTTAATTGGCTCGAGAGCCTCGGTGACGTTCCTCGTGATGGTGCCACTTGCTGCGGCAGAGATTGTGGCGAGCGATTCTTCAATCGCAGCCAGGCGGGCGCTGACATTCAGTACCTCCGCGTGGAGGTCCTGGATCGCATCCCGTAGCTCCTGGCTGACTGCGGGGACTGGTGGTGCTGCCGGTGGTGGTGTATTTCCTGGAGCTGGTTGACTGGTGCTGCTGATTTGTGGTGCCAGTCGTTGTTGTGTTGGTGTGTTGATCTGTTGTGAAGTTCGGCGCGGATGGAGAGGGCACTGTGCCTGGCCTGTATAATGGCCGAAGCCATTACAGGTAGCACAGTACCGGCGGCGGTGTCGCAGGTCGTGACCCTTGCACTGCGCTGTCAATGTCCGGGCACCGCAATAGTGGCACCGCGGGCTGGCAGAGCAGGTCTCGGCCTGGTGGCCGAACTGGCAGCAGCGGCGACATGGGACCAGGCGATCCGTTCTGCTGGCCTCAATGCGCAGGCATTGCCCTAACAAGGGCAGCCCCGCCGTCAAGGCAGCTTCCCGGTCGGCCTGGTCCGCAAACTCTAGTCGAACCATCATGGTAGGGCCGCGATCTGTATGAATTCTCGTGGCCCTGACACTGGATTGCCACAGTTGCCTGGCGGCTGATAGCAGGTAGCGGCACGGAAAGTCCCGTGGAACTCCGCACACTACTGCACTATGCCGCCAGGGGGAAGCTGTGGGTGGTGGTGGCGGCGTCGTCTGGCGGTGTTGGGTTGGCGGCGGTGTCGGCATCGGCTGGCGGTGCTGCGTTGGCGGCGGCGTGTGCGCTGGCTCTGCCGCGACTGCTCGTGGCGGAGACTCAGCCACGACTGGTGAGACTGGGCGGCTGGTTGAGAGCGCCTGTCGCTCTGACTTGGCGCGCTCTGGCGGTGACTCCAGCGAAGTTCTCTGCGGCGTGTCTGCTCGCGCCAAGACCGAAGTCTTTTGCGCGGGTTTTGTGCTGGTCTTCGCTGTTTTCTTTCTCCCCATGTTAGCGTTCTGTTGGAGCTGAAGATCAGGTCCGTCAGTCTCTCCGTGAGAAGTCGCGTAGCCGTGAACCGTCTCCTGACTAGGCTTGGTGTTTTCTACTGGGTACGTACTAACATATGTACTGGTCCCTTCAACCTTGGTAGCCATTCACTCAAGGCTTGGAAGGAACTGCCGTCCAATTGGCTACTGACAGAGGTCCATTTAATGTGTATTCTTTATATATACCACCAGGCAGAAGAATCAGCACACAAGACCTGGATGCTGTATTCACACATGGCTCGGCCACCATAGCCATGGGAGACCTTAACGCCAAAAGTCCGTGCTGGAATTCCACCATCCGCAACCACAGAGGCATGGTCCTGGAAAGGTACCTAGAGCAACGTAACCTTGTTGCACTTGCTCCAGCATCTCCAACCATTACCTATGGAGACCGTCGACCACCTGACTGGCTGGACATCGCCATTGTGCAAAACATTCGGTGCCATCCACAAATCTTCTCCATCCCTGAGCTTTCGTCGGACCATTATCCGGTGCTTTTGTTTTTCAAGGCACGGCCAACACCCAAAGCCCGTCCAAATAGCATAAATCCACGAAAAACCGACTGGGTTAAATACAAAGCTCTAATGGCAGAACAACAGCCTGAAATCCAGCCATGCCTCAATACTGAAGATGCAGACCAACTCGCATCCAAAATAACCAGCACCATGACTGCAGCTATGTCTCAAGCCACTCCTCCTCGACGTCGCTTCTTCCAGGATATGAAGCCACTTCCGCAAGCCATACGTCAGCTCATCGCCACAAAAAACAAGGCACGGCGCAAATATCAACAAACACGCAGTCCCATAGATAAGAGAGAGTGGAATCGTCTCCAGAGCATCGTCAAACTGGAGCTCCAAGACCACAGTAATGAAGAGTGGGAACGACGCCTAGGCACTCTCGATACAGAGGACTCTTCTCTCTGGAGAATGTCTAAGGCTATATTGCGAGTTCCCTCTTCCGATCCTCCACTCTCAGACGGCAATAGAGTTGCCCAGTCTATGAGAGAAAAAGTTGAGTTGATGGCTGAACATCTTGCCTCGACATTCCATCCTGCGCAAAGTCTCGACGATGAGCTGACTAACGACGTCGAAGAAAAAGTTCGCGAATACCTTGACGAACCCTTCGACGCTGAAGAAGTGTGCCTGACCACGATAGAGGAAGTTAGCAAAATAGTGGCCTCTGTCCGTCCATACAAAGCGGCGGGAAATGACAACCTGCCATATGCCGCTTTCAAATCTTTACCACCAAACTGGACTGCTATACTTGTGCACCTTTTCAATAGTCTTCTGCGACTAGCACATTTCGCGGCCGCATGGAAACATGCCCACATTATCACACTGCCTAAGCTGGGAAAGAATGCTGCACATCCTGGAAACCATAGACCTATAAGTCTCCTACCGGCCATCAGTAAACTGTTCGAAAAGGTGCTTCAAAAACGTCTTCAAAATATCCTGGACAATCAAAACATCCTTCGACCAGAACAATTTGGCTTCCGTCGACAGCACTCTACCACACACCAACTCCTACGTATCGTGGATGATGTTATACGTGGATTTAACCATCGGCACTATGTTGCAGCCCTCTTCTTGGACATATCACGGGCCTTCGATACCGTCTGGGATCAAGGTCTACTACATAGACTTATACACTACGACACCCCGTCATATCTGGTACACATGATGAGCAATTTCCTCAGTAACCGGACGTTTGTTGTCACCAAGGACAGCATACACTCACAACCATATGGAATCAACGCAGGGGTACCCCAAGGCAGTGTTCTGGGGCCTCTGCTATTTCTGACGTTCATCAACACCCTTCCTACTCATAGGGGCTGCAACCTATACCTCTTTGCTGACGACACTGCAATAACCTCAGACTCATCACATCACGATATTGCAGTGCAAAGATTGCAACGCTACGCCGACATGCTAACTGTATGGTTTGCCACGTGGCGACTTAACATCAATGCCGCCAAATCCACGGCCATCACTTTTACGAGACGTCATCTACAGGATGTGAACAACCTACGTCTGTCAGGAGTTGACATTCCCTGGTCGACGGAAGCCACTTACTTAGGCGTCAAATTGGACGTGAAACTAACATGGAAACCACATATCATGAGCCTAGTCTGCAAGATCAACAGACGTTTAGGATTATTGTACCCCTTGTACAATAAAAAATCCGTGATGTCACTAAGGAATAAAATCCTAGTGTACAAGCAAGTTGTAAGACCAGCTCTAACCTACGCTTGTCAAGTCTGGGGTGCTGCAGCGAGGACCAATCTCTACCCACTACAGGTACTGCAGAACCGCTACCTAAGAGCTTCAGTAGCCGCTGATTGGTACATCCCCAACGAGAACATACATAAAGACCTCAAACTCCCAACGCTCATCGACTACATCAAGAGCCTTGCCAACACCTTCTACGCCAGACTTCCAGGCAGTTTTAATGAACTAATAAGAGGTCTCGGGGAGTACGACATAGACCCCGGCGAGACATACAAGCGACCCAGACTGGTACTTACCAATAACCGACTCTGACAAATCACCATCCCCATAATCAACAGTATACCATATCCATCAAAAAAAAAAAAAAAAAAAAAAAAAAAAAAAATCATCCCAACACAATACACTTTCATACCATCTTCTAATTCTTCATCCATAACTTATACTCCACCATCTAACCACCGTCTTCTTTGAATTCTACCATCATTAACCAGTAAGGGATCTAATCCCGGAATGGTCCAAGGTCAAGGGCGCCTCCCATAGGGAGGATAACCCCTTAATGACCATCACCCAGGGTAGCCATTCAGTTCGTCCTGAAGCTTCATAGTGGAAGGACGTGTTTGGCTTTTGCTCGTCGAGCGATATACGCAACGGTTTATGCAGTTGCATCAGCCGCCGAGACAGCTTTCTTTCTTCTTGTGGAAGACAACGCAGCCAAGGGATTGGCTGTTACATTGGAACGTCGGATTGGTGAAAGCAATTCTTCGCAATTTGTCAGTTCTTCAATACTACTTTTGTGCTTTTAAAGCACTAGCTTACCTAAAAACTTACCAAGCGGGTAAGGTGACAAGGTCCTAGCCATCAGTCTTTTGATTGATAAGGCGCCTAACGGTCCGGGCCCTCTGTTATCTGAGCCACCCAGCGCTCGCTTAAACTAAACTTGACTTGACAGACATAGTTTTGACACATCAATAAATAAAAATGTCGACTCAATCTACACCTCAAGCACCTCATCCTACACCGATGCATGCAGAAACACCACATCCTACTCCTTCCACCTATTATTTACAGGGAGGAAATCTGAAACTATTTATGGACCAGCCACTAATTATAAGCCCACCGTCTCCAATATCTACGAACGTGTATGCCACTCTCGTTAATGAGAAAAAGGCAAGGGCCTTATACATCGCGCAGGCAGACCAGCATCTCCTGCAGAATCTAAACGACGATAGTGTGTCGCGAGCTGATCTCGCCACACTATATAAAACGATGGCCGCACACAAACTTCGTGTTGAGGCCATAGATTCTTACATAGCCGACTATGTAAGGTCTAACACCACACAAGGCCAAGAGTGGCAAACTGCCAGCTCTAAAAGAAAGAGGAATGTTGGGCCCTCCTCTAAACAAACCACCACCTCAACTGCAAATAAATTTCAGCCACTAGCTTCAACTAGTAATGCTGAAACTGCACCTGTAGCGACTACTACAAACAACACCGATACAAACATGGACACATCTGATGGCGCCACTGCAAATACACAGAACAACGCCACAGTCTCAAAATCCAACAAGACCACTCCCATATTTCTGCGTGATCCCAAACAAGGCCGGGATTTAACGAAATTTCTGGGTACTTCACACCCGAATGTGCAATTCAACGTAAGAAACATGAGTGGTACTGTGGCGTTTGTACCTAGCAGTCCGGAAGACCACCGTGCCATAAGAAAGGTACTGAATGAAGCTTCTGTGCAGTACTTATCCACCTTGCTGCCAGATGAAAAATTGATGTATGTCACCCTAAAAGATCTGCCGATGTACATCATTGAGGCAGAAGTGACTGAACACCTGAAAGCCTTAAACTACGCGGTGGAACGAGTGGGCCAACTACGTACAAATCGTAGTCAACCTCCACGTTTGTTACCACACTTCAGGGTGGCCCTGAAGAAAGAGACCCACTCCAACAACATATATAAAGAAACGCGTATGTTTAATGCGCTCATCCGCGTAGAGGCATATCGTCCTCCTGCAAAACCACTACAATGCACCAACTGCCAGCAGTTTCAGCATAGTGCAGCTGGATGTCACCTAAAACCTGTGTGCTCCTTTTGTGGTGAGCAAGGACATAAACGTCAGGATTGCCAACTGCCTGGAATTCAAGGCGCTAAGCAAAAGTGCTACAACTGCGGAGGTGAGCACTCATGCAGATACGCTAAATGCCCTGTCTGGCAAGAAGCGCGCATTGAGATGCACCTCAATAAAAACGGTCAACGTACACGTTATGACGCTGCACCTAAAAGTGGAAATCCACTAGGTCTGCCAAAGGAGGCATTCCGTGGCGCCCGTTTTCCTGGACTGGGCCCAGTTGAGCCCGTGCAACACACGGATTATGCTGCAGCACTTAAGACGTCCATGTCTCAATCTCAAACAAGTAATACTAATTCTACACAGCCAGAAATACCTCTGGTTTCGCCTGCAGTTGTACCTGCTGTTACAACAACTGCTCCACAACAGCTACCAACTGCACCAACCACTATCAGGACCGCCCCTAAAGGTGCTCCCAACGTACAAGCAAGAACTCCAGCTGGGCAATATGTCCCACTACCGCCTCGGCAAACAGCCCAGAAACGTTTACTGGCATATCCACAGACAGCACCACCATCTGCATCTCCTTTAGTGCCTGACGCTCAATTCTTGAGCTTAATGGAAAAAATTGCACTCCATCTACAGGCGGACTTCGCATCAGTGTTGGCTGAAGCCCTTGCACAGAGACCTGCTACAATTGCCTCGCAAACTGTCCTGGTATACACCGTCTTTACGTTTATGAGTAAATATGGCGGACAGGAGTAATCAGCTTACCAACCTTCTCGGGATCAGAATCTGTTCCTGGAATGCCAACGGCATCCGTGGGAAACTGCAAGAAGTGAGGAACTTTCTTGCAGTTAATAAAATAAACATTCTACTGGTCCAGGAGACCCATCTGTCTGGAAACCAGAAAGCCACTATTCCAGGAATGATCTGTCACAGAAGCGACCGAGATGACGGTTTTGGGGGCACGGCTATTTACATTAGCCGCAACATACAACACCATCGCCTCCAGCTAATCACCACTCAAGGCTTGGAAGGAACTGGCGTCCAATTGGCTACTGACAGAGGTCCATTTAATGTATATTCTTTATATATACCACCAGGCAGAAGAATCAGCACACAAGACCTGGATGCTGTATTCACACATGGCTCGGCCACCATAGCCATGGGAGACCTTAACGCCAAAAGCCCGTGCTGGAATTCCACCATCCGCAACCACAGAGGCATGGTCCTGGAAAGGTACCTAGAGCAACGTAGCCTTGTTGCACTTGCTCCAGCATCTCCAACCATTACCTATGGAGACCGTCGACCACCTGACTGGCTGGACATCGCCATTGTGCAAAACATTCGGTGCCATCCACAAATCTTCTCCATCCCTGAGCTTTCGTCGGACCATTACCCGGTGCTTTTGTTTTTCAAGGCACGGCCAACACCCAAAGCCCGTCCAAACAGCATAAATCCGCGAAAAACCGACTGGGTTAAATACAAAGCTCTAATGGCAGAACAACAGCCTGAAATCCAGCCATGCCTCAATACTGAAGATGCAGACCAACTCGCATCCAAAATAACCAGCACCATGACTGCAGCTATGTCTCAAGCCACTCCTCCTCGACGTCGCTTCTTCCAGGATATGAAGCCACTTCCGCAAGCCATACGTCAGCTCATCGCCACAAAAAACAAGGCACGGCACAAATATCAACAAACGCGCAGTCCCATAGATAAGAGAGAGTGGAATCGTCTCCAGAGTATCGTCAAACTGGAGCTCCAAGACCACAGTAATGAACAGTGGGAACGACGCCTGGGCACTCTCGATACAGAGGATTCTTCTCTCTGGAGAATGTCTAAGGCTATATTGCGAGTTCCCTCTTCCGATCCTCCACTCTCAGACGGCAATAGAGTTGCCCAGTCTATGAGAGAAAAAGTTGAGTTAATGGCAGAACATCTTGCCTCGACATTCCATCCTGCGCAAAGTCTCGATGATGAGCTGACTAACGACGTCGAAGAAAAAGTTCGCGAATATCTCGACGAACCCTTCGACGCTGAAGAAGTGTGCCTGACTACGATAGAGGAAGTCAACAGAATAGTGGCCTCTGTCCGTCCATATAAAGCGGCAGGCAATGACAACCTGCCATATGCCGCTTTTAAATCTTTACCACCAAACTGGACTGCTATACTTGTGCACCTTTTCAACAGTCTTCTGCGACTCGCACATTTCCCGGCCGCATGGAAACATGCCCACATTATCACACTGCCTAAGCCGGGAAAGAATGCTGCACATCCAGGAAACCATAGACCTATAAGTCTCCTACCGGCCATCAGTAAACTGTTCGAAAAGGTGCTCCAAAAACGACTTCAAAATATCCTGGACAACCATAACATCCTTCGACCAGAACAATTTGGCTTCCGTCGACAGCACTCTACCACACACCAACTCCTACGTATCGTGGATGATGTTATACGTGGATTTAACCATCGGCACTATGTTGCAGCCCTCTTCTTGGACATATCACGGGCCTTCGATACCGTCTGGCATCAAGGTCTACTACATCGACTTATACACTACGACACCCCGTCATATCTGGTACACATGATAAGCAATTTTCTCAGTAACCGGACGTTTGTTGTCACCAAGGACAGCATACACTCACAACCATATGGAATCAACGCAGGGGTACCCCAAGGCAGTGTTCTGGGGCCTCTACTATTTCTAACATTCATCAACACCCTTCCTACTCATAGGGGCTGCAACCTATACCTCTTTGCTGACGACACTGCAATCACCTCAGACTCATCACATCACGATATTGCAGTGCAAAGATTGCAACGCTATGCCGACATGCTAACTGTATGGTTTGCCACGTGGCGACTTAACATCAATGCCGCCAAATCCACGGCCATCACTTTTACGAGACGTCATCTACAGGATGTGAACAACATACGTCTGTCAGGAGTTGACATTCCCTGGTCGACGGAAGCCACTTACTTAGGCGTCAAATTGGACGTGAAACTAACATGGAAACCGCATATCATGAGCCTAGTCTGCAAGATCAACAGACGCTTAGGATTATTGTACCCCTTGTACAATAAAAAATCCGTGATGTCACTAAGGAATAAAATCCTAGTGTACAAGCAAGTTGTAAGGCCAGCTCTAACCTACGCTTGTCAAGTCTGGGGTGCTGCAGCGAGGACCAATCTCTACCCACTACAGGTACTGCAGAACCGCTACCTAAGAGCTTCAGTAGCCGCTGATTGGTACATCCCCAACGAGAACATACATAAAGACCTCAAACTCCCAACGCTCATCGACTACATCAAGAGCCTTGCCAACACATTTTACGCCAGACTTCCAGGCAGTTTTAATGAACTAATAAGAGGTCTCGGGGAGTACGACTTAGACCCCGGCGAGACATACAAGCGACCCAGACTGGTACTTACCAATAACCGACTCTGACAAATCACCATCCCCATAATCAACAGTATACCATATCCATAAAAAAAAAACATCATCCCAACACAATACACTTTCATACCATGTTTTAATTACTCATCCATAACTTATACTCCACCATCTAACCACCGTCTTCTTTGAATTCTACCATCATCAACCAGTAAGGGATCTAATCCCGGAATGGTCCAAGGTCAAGGGCGCCTCCCATAGGGAGGATAACCCCTTAATGACCATCACCCAGGGTAGCCATTCATCATCCTGATGATGGGAGAGATGTACGCTCCCGAAACGTCGATGGCTCTTCATCACTTCACCTGGCTCGAAGCCCGAGAACAGCTTGAATACTTTGAAATGGATCAGTACACTACACATATACTTCCAAAGGCTCGTCAAATAGCAAGTGGTATTCTTACAGGAATTAAAAGAAATATGAAAACTACTATCCAAATCCAAAAAACAATGGAAGAACAAGATAAATCAGAAATAGTTAAAATTGAAGTATGGAAAAGTAACTACCACTATAGAATTTACAGTATCTACAATCCTCCAGACAATACACTAGATCTAAATTCTATTCCCATAGAACCCAAAAGTATTTTAATAGGTGATTTTAATGCACACTCCTCTAGGTGGGGCTACAGAGATATAAATTCAGCAGGAAGAGTCATAGAAGACCTATTAAACTCGTCAACAATGGAATTAATGTTTAATCCAAATGATCCACCCACTGACCTTCATTATAATGGTTCGGGTACAAATCCTGACCTTCTGATGGTGTCATCTTACATAATTGACAATACAAAAAGAGAAATAATAGAAGACCCAGGTTCAGGCCACAGAATCACCATAAACTCCATAAGAGGTCTAATAAATAAAAGTAACAAACCAAAAGTTAAAACTTCTTGGAATTTTAAAAAAGCAGATTGGTCCAGTTTCCAAAATGAGATAGAAGGGAAGTGTAACATACTGTTAGAATCAGAGTTCAAGTCAACAGATGAAATGAATAAAAAAATTTGTGAAATATTATTGACAGTAGCCAAAACACATATCCCCAAAGGAAAGTTAAAGAAATATAGCTACTTTTGGTCTCCATCTTTATCTAAGTTAAAACAAGAAAGAAATATAGCAAGAGTCAAAGCCGAAAGAGCCAAGTGTCCAGAAGATGTACAAAACTGGAGAAGAAAAGCAGCCATTTTTAAGAAAGAATTAATTACAGCAAAGAGGGCCAGTTTCACAAATTTTGTAGAACATATGGACTATAGGAAAGATGGGAATAAAATATACAAATTCCTTAATAAAACAAAATTATCAAAAAATACAACTGAACCATTAAAATATAATAACAAAAGCTTAACTACAGATAGGGAAATAGCAGAATCCCTTAACAAGTTTTATGCTCAGTCACAAAGAATACCCCAAGCGTATAAAAAACAAGATAAGGCTATCCAAAAAACTATCAGAGAAACTAGTAAACCAAAAGGTATACGAAATCATATTTTTATTCAGGATTTTAATGAAACAGAACTGGATTTAGCAATAGAACAATTAGAGAACAAAAAATCTCCTGGACCTGACAAGATCCACCCAGAGTTTATTAAACACCTTGGCAGGAAAGGAAAAGAAATCCTACTTAAACTGTATAACACGTGTTGGAGAATGACTGTACCTTCCGACTGGAAAAAAGCCATTATCATCCCGATTTTAAAGAAAAACAAACCTTCAAACAATATTAATAGTTTCAGACCAATATCTTTGACCAGTGTTATTGCAAAAGTGATGGAAAGAATGGTGGCATCTAGACTTAACTGGTTCCTAGAATATTACAACTTAATTAATAGTTCACAGACCGGCTTCAGACAGAATCATAGTACAAGTGAAAATGTACTCCTACTAAGCCAAGACATCAAGGAAGCTTTCAATAGAAAGGAGGATACCTTGGCAGTATTCATTTATTTTAAATCAGCATATGACTCAGTCTGGAGAAATAAATTAATTGAGAAGTTGCAATCAATAGGTGTGAAAAGTAACATGCTTAAGTGGATAACTCAGTTTATTTCACAAAGATTTTGTGCCACAAAATATAATACATACCTTTCCAAATATAAACAAACACACCGAGGACTTCCACAAGGTGCTGTTCTGAGCACAACACTCTTTAACGTATATATAAATGACCTTCCATCAATAATAAAAACTTTGGAAACCAAAATTGCTTTATTTGCTGACGATGTAGTCATTTGGACTTCAGGCTCTCCAAAAAAAACCTGAATTAATTAAAGACAGAATAGAAACAGCCCTAAACAAAGTACATGAATGGAGCTCCAAAAACCTCATGACTATCAATGTGGAAAAAACAAATTATGAATTATTTACACTAAAATACAAACCAGTTAATATTAACATAAACTATAATGGTAAACCACTCAAAGCAGTTGATGATGCCAAATACTTAGGCATCACTTTCGACAGAAAGCTAAGTTGGAAAAAACATATAACAAAGTATTTGTAAGTAAAGCGCAAGAAAATGAACCTTTATATTGTTATATATTGTTTATATACGGACTACATACCATAGTTCAACCTGGGAACTACCTCTCATCTCTCGTTTGGCCACGCCGTAGCCGAGTGGTTAGGCCATTTGTTTCTCACCAAAGCGGCCCGGGTTCAGTCCCAGGCGACCGCATGTGGGATTTGTGGTGGACGAAACGGCGCTGGGGTGGGTTTTCCCCGGGTTCTCCGGTTTCCCCCGCCATCTCATTTCACCGGTGCTCCATCTTCATTCCATATATTATCAGTGTCACCGCCTGCGGTGCCGTATGTAAAAGTGGGCGTTAAACACAACAAAAATATCTCCTGTCTTCGCTAACAGACAGAAGCAAGCTCGTTCACGCCACTGCTGTCATTATGACTGGATTTACCCCGGTGCGTTCTGCAACTCTTTTAACGCACGAAAAGTTATCTACTTACCCTGATTCCGGATGAGCTGGGCCACCTGGTATTTAGAAATTTATTATGACTGCACCTTCACTCATATTTAAATTTTCTCAAAAGCTGCTATTGCATTGGAAGCTACTTCATTGCACTGAGACTCAGGTAATTTAGTTTAATAAGGGCAGCTTATGGCTCTGAGGGTCCTGTAATAAGAAAGCATAGCCCATGTTAGTTTAGTTGCGTATATGAATAGGATGACAGGGTTCTATGTCACAGGCATTTTACTTATTTAAATCAAAGCTCTTCTCCATTTACATGCTTTACAAGTAGATAACCTTTTACCGGAGAGTCTTGGAGTAACTGAAAGCCTGTAAAAGTGCACATTTAAATATGCAGAAAGTAAATGAATGAATAAATACATAAATCAGCTGAAAATTGTGGTTGAATAGGAGACATTTTCAATAGCAATTGAAATCGTGGCTCTTTTAGTGTGATGTAACCTACCTCGGCCCGTGCCCTGTTCTCTTCTTTGTAACCACGACCGTGTCCACAAGCCTCTTTTGTTTCTAATACATCTTTTTTTTCTACTGAGACTCGTGGACATATATCCCTAAGCTATACTTATGGCACTCTGGGACCAAAATTTGAATTTTCTACATTTTTATAGGTGTAAAATCAATACTTTGCACACTTAAGAGTGTTTATGGTATAAATTACCACACAAAGTTCCAGCACAATCTCTTTTATGGCTTTCGAAGGATTAATCATTTAATTTATTCACAATGGGAAAATACATTAAGATTCAAGATATTCCATGCGCATCAAAAACTAAAATGTCACAACAGTTTTATTCTTTTATGAACTCTTAATTTCTCAACAAGCACCACCAATCTCTGGCAGGAGGAAAAAATAATTAAAGTTATTAATTTCTTTGCTTTGATTGAGATTGAAAATATTTTAAAAAATTTTCTTGTGTATTTAATTTTTTAAAGATAAAAAAACTTCATATTTTGAAAGAAAAGGCTGAATTTGAAGTAACATAACTGGAGCACATGCTGGACAAATTCTAGCAGCATAGCACAACATTTACACACATTTGTCATACCTTCCCCCTTTTGTCTAGTAGTCTCTCTCCTACGATTCATATCTTAACCACCTTTTTTCGCTGAATTTGGTTGTTTTGTGCCCCTTTTTTGCCCATATTTTGCTCAAATACTGCCAAAACTTTAAGCACAAAATGGGCGTTTAAGTGCTACGCATATGGCATTTAAAGCCTGCGCTAAGACCTTTCAGGATGGTAGAATCTAAAAAATTTCACTACCATCCGTTGATTAATGGTTTGGGAAACATTTATATGCATAAACCTAAAGAGCGCCAATTTGATAATTTTCCCGTCCTTTTTCAGTCCCAAGGTCCCTTAATATAGCATTTGCTAAATTAATATTTGCGTCCACCATGTTTACTTTTCATGCCTGCATTCGTTTTGGATCACAATCATAGAGTGACAAATAGTTTCCTTTGTGTGCAATTTCATTGCATGCATAAACTTTGGTCTAAAATTGGACCGTGGGACACCGGGTTTAAATGTTAAAGGCGGCATATAGGTAACTGAAACATAAAAATCTGATGTGTTGTACTCACATGACCCTTCTCTTGTAATAACTATTCCTACAAATTCTGATTCCTCGTTTCTTCATGTTAGTCGAGATAAACATTTGCAGAAATTCCCTTATTGCTAATTTTCTTGTAGGTGCAAGGGAAATATGGGAATGCAGTAGGCTTTGAGCGATAGTAAACTTTTTAAAGCTTTGAAATTCCGTTCTCTTTACACGGCCAAGAAATTAAAAAGTGAATAACGACCTTCCATTTGAGAAAAGTTTAAGTACCTACTGCAAAACTTACACAAAGGACAAGCAATATCTCCAAAATGGTTCACTCCACAAAAAATGCATTTGACCATATATTGTGTGCTTTAACGAGATCTACATTTTTCCATAGTAAAATTTGCTCTATCTCTCACGATTTACCAGCTATGCACAAGTCATCAAGAGTAAATAGGACGAAATGGGCTGTAACCAGAAAATTCAAAATAAACATTTCATTTGGTATAAAATGGTATTTTAATCAAAATTGTTACTCATTTTTGAGAAAATTACACTATTCGAAAAATGTTCTATGCAAAGGGTAGTTTAGGGTGGAGGAATTTTCTTCAAAATCTTCGTGTCGCATCCTAGAGAGATATTAAACTGAAACACCCGCTTTGGTTTTTAATCAACTTTTCGTTTTTGAGTTGTGCTGTTCACTGAAACTCACGGCCCTTTTTCTAAATCTGTTTTTCTTTTCTTTTTGGGATTCAAGGAACTTTAAAATATCTCCGGTGAAATCACATTAAAATTTTGGGTCGAATATTGTACTTCTCCTACTTACTATGCGTAGTAGAGAAAGTTTAAAAAAAAAAAAGTTCTCTTTTTATAATAGTATAACAAGTAAAGGGAGATTAAGAAAAGTGCTAGAACATTGGTAGCTTAATCATTCAACCGGAGGAGTTGTAAATGAGTAGGATTGATTTCCAAGCGCTTGTCATAAGAGGGGTAATGCTGATGTGTGAACGTGAATTTGGAATAGTGGACAGGTGCCTGTCCCAGCGGGAATGAGCCCCTTAGGGTCTTGTTCGGATGACAGTACACCGTGTCCGCCCTCTTCCATTAATTACTTGCATGAAAACCGGAATGTGGACAAACGTATTTCCGACATTACCACCTGCAACATTCTCTAGTTTACTTTCACAAGTCCTTAACAAGTCGCTGTTGCCGAATGGATTTTTTTTTCTTTTTAGCTGGCTGCATCCACTTAGGAGTTTCATTTCAATACCTTCCAGTCTAAATAACCATATAATTTTAAATTAAAAGAAAAATTGCAGAGTTTGGACGTTATTGAGCAGCTTCAAAGCAGGATTAACTTTTATTTTCTCTACTACGTATAGGGTGGCGGGGGGGGGGGGGGGGGAGGGGGAGTATTGTATTCCACCCTAAAGTTCGACGTCGAGATTTCATTGGAAATATATATTTTGAGGCCACCTGAAACCAAAAAAAGTATTTTTAGAAAAAGGTCCGTGCGTGTGTGTGGTGTCTGTGTGCGTCTTTGTCTCTGTGTGTGTCTGTGTGAGAACAGCACAACTCAAACACGAAAAATTGGTTAGAAACCAAAGCTAGTATTTGAGTTTAATATCTTTTTTAGGATGCGACACAAAGAAAGTGAAGGAAACGTTTTCACTCTAAACTGCCCTTTACATAGAAATTTTTTTCGAAAAAGTAATTTTCTCAAAAGTGGCTCTAATGATTTATTATTAAAATGCCATTTTATACCAAATGAAATGTTTATTTTCAATTTTCTGGTTACATCCCATTTCGTCCTGTTTACTCTTGATGACTTGTGCATAGCTGGTAAACCGTGAGAGATAGACCAAATTTTACTATACAAAAAACAAATGCAATGGAATGAAATTTACACTGTGGCAGTTGGTGGAACTTTTGGTCCCCCTTGGATTCTAATACTGTCTCTTCTACTACAGAGACCATGAGTTTGCGGGGGGCTAAGGCAGGGCCAGCCGGTGTCAGGATTAGTGCCCTTTTGGAATCCTGGAGGAGCCCGTTATTTCTAGCGCACATCGTTGTCCGGATACTGTCGCCCTTCAAATCATTCCTTCCTTTCTCCCAGGAGTCACTTGGGAACAGATGGTCCATTATGACCTACTTGTGCTACTGCGCACCAGTAAATGAGCACCCCTCCGTCAGACCAATCCGTACTCCAGGTTTACGCCTCGAAAAACCCAATATCGAGATTTCTCCTGAAAAAAAGAAAGATAAGTTTAGGACAAATGTCCTTCTTTTAGTCATGAGTCAATAATCAGTATAACTCAGAAACAAAACATCGGATAAATACCAAACTAGGTTCAGTATCATCCAAAAATACGACACGAAAATTTTCAGGAGAATTCTTCAATCTCAAAGTACACTTTATATGATTATTTTTTCAAATATTTGTTGCCGTTAGAATGATTCTAACAATTTGGAATAGAATAACATGTTTAACTACTTGCATGGCACATGAAATATGCAAATATCCTGAATTTTGTGCGGGTAACCTTGAAGGCTAGAGAAATGGGCACATATAACTAGCGTAATAATAATAACAACAATAACAACAACAACAATAATAATAATAATAGTAATAATAGTAATAATAATAGTAATAATAATAATAATAGTAATAATAATAATAATAATAATAATAATAATAATAATAATAATAATAATAATAATAATAATAATAATAATAATAATAATAATAATAATAATAATAATAATAATAATAATAATTAATAACTACAAACAAAAATAAGAACAATAATGATAATCATAATATTGATAGTAATAAACATACTAATAAAGTAATTATAAAAGTAGGTGTAATAGGTATAATAATAATTGGTAGTTAAATAATTAGAATAAAGTAATATAATTAGTACTATAACACTAATAAAAATAATAACAATACCTTCGAACAAAAGTAGCAATAACTAAAATAATAATGAAGTACGGGATTAACTTTAATAAGAAACGAACAAATGCCAATGAAGTATTACGTGCCCCCATGTTTGCATGGATTTTGTTAGGGAAATTTACAATTTTTTATCTCTAATTTTAAACAATATCAGCACATACAGGAGCGAGTTTATTCCCTGGAAATTAAAGACGCTGTAAGTAAAATGGAACGTATTCAAAGACTGTTATTGTGTATAATCACGCGCTACACACGACAGTTCAGGCCTTGGTAACTATCTTACACTGCTCTTACAACCAGAACAAGGTTCGGTCACGCCACTGGCCCCCGCTTCATAGGAATTGCACGGTTGTATTCTGCAACTGTTTTAACGCAAGAAGTGATATCTACACATTCCAAAGACGAATGAGATGAGCCACCTGCTATATTTTAACGAAAGAAGTTAAGATACCATTTTGTAAGGGTAGTTACGAGTGAAGGGAGATTCTTGAAGATCTTCACGTCGTATCGTGGGAACGATACTATAAAGTTTCGTATTTATCCCATGTTTTCTTTTTTAGTCATTCTATTCAAACACACAAATACACACATACCACACACACACACACACACACACACACACACACACACACACACACACACACACACACACACACACACACACACACACTAACCTTGTTTTAAAACTGCGTTATTTTGGATTCCAGAGACCCAAAACGTGCATCCCCACTGAAACCTCGGCATCTAATTTTTGGGTGGAATTCAATACCTTCACTACCTACCATGAACATGGTAGACGAACTAAAAAACGAATAGTGATTTTCAATTGAGAAACGTATAAAGTATTTGAAAATTCAAACCAACAACTGAAAATATTGCGAAAATGGTTAACGCGCAAAGGGGAAAGATGGTCATAAATGTTCTTTTAGAGATATTCATTGTTATTGGTTTGAATTTTCCA